>ML795771.1:203788-229491 GCA_009831015.1 Picea engelmannii
AATGATGGATACTGTCAAGAAAAGACATAAATCTTTTCATTGGATTAAAGAGGCAGAGAAGAGCTTCAATCTGTTGAAGCGGAGGATCACAGAACAGCCGGTCTTGGTGTTGCCGGATTTTACGAAAGTGTTCCAGGTGAAATGTGATGCAAGTGGCTTTGCCATAGGAGCGGTCTTGAGCTAGGAGGATAGACCAATTGCATATTTCAGTGAGAAGTTGGATGAGGCAAAAGTAAAGTACTCCAAGTATGAAAAAGAATTTTATGCTATCATACAGGCGCTGAAGAAGTGGAGGCATTACTTGATCCCGAAATAATTTGTTTTGTATAGTGATAACCATGCATTACAGTTTGTGACTCAACAGGAGAAGTTGAATCAGAAACATGCTAAATGGGTTAGAGTATATGAAGAATTTTACATTTGTAATTAAACACATTTCAGGTACTGCTAACAAAGTGACTGATTTTTGAGCAGGAAGTGTTTGTTGCTGCAGGAGTTCCGAGTCAAAACATTGGGTTTTGAAAATATTAGGGACATGTATGCAGGTGATGTGGATTTTGCAGAGGCATATGAGGCAGCTGAGAATCCAGTTCTCAGAGACAGAATCCCATGGATAGATTATATGATCCAGGAGGGATTGCTATTCAGAGGCAATCAACTGTGCATTCCAAATTCCTCCATGAGGGAGAATCTGTTAAAGGAGAAGCACAGTGGTGGATTGGCAGGACATTTTGGCCACGACAAGACATTTGCAAAGCTAAGCGAAGCATACTTTTGGCCAGGGATGCGGTCGGAAGTCAAGAAGTTTGTTGACAGATGTAGAATTTTCCAGCATTCAAAGGGCAGGAAGCAGAATGCGAGATTCTATCAACCATTACCCATACCCGAGAGACCGTGGGATGAAATCAGTATGGATTTCGTATTGGGATTGCCTAGGACGCAAAGAGGACATGATTCGATCTTTGTGGTGGTTGATAGGTTTTCCAAAATGGCGCATTTTATCCCATGTCAGAAAACCAGCGATGCGACTCATATTGCAAATCTGTTTTTCAAAGAGATCGTTAGACTTCACGGGTTACCCAGAAGCATAGTATCGGATAGGGATACGAAATTCATTGGACATTTCTGGAGGACACTGTGGAAGAATATGGGGACTAATTTGATGTTTAGTTCTGCCTATCATCCACAGACGGATGGGCAAACAGAGGTGGTAAATAGAAGTCTGGGAGATTTATTAAGAAGCTTGGTGACTGAACACCATAGCAGCTGGGACAATGTGTTGCCACATGCAGAGTTTGCATACAATGACTCAGTGAACAGGAGCACAGGAAAAATTCCTTTTGAGATTGTATACAGCAGGTAGCCAAGAGGAGTTTCTGAACTGAGGGATTCAGAACAGATAATAATTAAGAGCGCAAGCACTGAAGAATTCGCAGAGGCGATGAGAGAACTTCACATCAGGGTGAAGGAGTGATTGCTGGAATCAAACCAAGAATATAAGCGCAGAGCGAATCAACATCGGAGACAACTTCAATTCGAGGTTGGTGATCTAGTTCTGGCACATCTGAGAAAGGAAAGGTTTCCGAGGGGAACATACAACAAGCTGAAAATGAAGAAAATTGGACCATGCAGAGTCCTAAAGAAATTGGGAGAAAACGCTTATGAAATTGAGTTTCCGGATGAGATCGGAATATCTCCAACGTTCAATGTCTCAGACTTATATCCATATAAGGCTGAGGAAGCAGGAGCTGGAAGTAATGAACACCCAGGGGTCCAGTGGCAGAAGCAGATGCCGATTGCAGAGAAGCCACAGATGGAGCGTATACTTGACAAGCGGGTGAGTAAAAAGACCAGATGAAGGGAATACTATGAGTATCTGGTCAAATGGAAGAACCATCCAGTGGAAGATGCTAGATGGGAAAGCGAAGCAGAGATTCAAAAGCATGGATAGACCGTGCAGGAGCTCATGGACAGGAGCCCATGAAAGTTTTCAAGCCGAGGAGTATGATGCAGGAGCATCGCCAACTCATCAAGCGAGCCAGCACATCAAGCGAAGATCAACTGGATAAACAAACCCAAATTTTTGAAGTGCTTTGGGATTGTAGCGCAAGTCTTTAATGAAGCCATTTATGAAGGCGCATTTGTATATTGTATTGGACCTTGAGTCTTTAAGCTCTCTTCCTTTGGTAGATAGTTGAAATTTAATAGATTTAATGCTGGTAGATAGTATTTTAAGTCTAGATTTGATAGTTTAGAGATTCGAGAGGGAAAATGGATATAGACACCCTCATTGTACCATTGTAACATATGGAAGCATTCAGGAAAAGAGAAGAGCAACCCAGAGAATATTGTATGAAGAACACCCATGTATAGGCATTTGAATTAATAGAAGAAAGTTCTGATTCAAACTCATGGTTGGTGTGTTTTTCTCTGTGTATTGATGTTGTGCTCACGAATGTTTGCTTTCTTGTTATGCATTTTCTTTATATATGTTGTGCATGTGATTTCATGTTTCAAACTGAAGTTTGAAAGGGAGAGAGAGTGAGGTTCAATTGTTTCTCTGTCTGAGCTAGGAGATTCCTGCAAGGTGTGCAGTTGAATTCATCCGCAAGGAGTGCATTGATGAAGGCTCAGTAGTTTAACTTTTGTTCTCATTTACCCGAAAGTGGAAGTAGGTTGTTAAAGTCATGCAAGAGGTGCGCAGGCTGAAGGAGAGTCTCAGTCGTGACACTGAGAAAAGTATTGAAGGACTGCTGCTACGGGCATACGCAGAGTCAAGGAAGCTCGAATAGTTGAAGTGTTCGCAGGCTTGCCGCAAGGAGTGCGTGCAAAGAACCCCGTTGAGGTTGGAGTAATTTAGTAAAGCTCAGGAAGGGTAAGCCTCTGAGTCGCTGAAGATCAACGTAAATAAGTGTGACTTGAAGTCGGGGAGAACGTCGCAGGTTGGCGAAGCGGCGAAGGAATCTTGTGGAGAGATACTCTTTTTCATTTCGTGGATTATCCAAGGGAGAACGGACGGTCGAAATCTTCTGAAGAGATTTTGCGAAGTTCCGAGGATCGTTAGATCTTGCAGAGGTGCAAGGAGGTTACGGCGAGAATATTCCAAAAAGTTTGAAGCTCAGGAGGGGCAGGGCTGTCGATTCCGAGTCACAAAAGTCGTAGGATCTACACCTGGTATCGTGTATCGGGGACTTGGGAGTTGAAGCCCCCCAAAAAAAGAAGTTGTGGAGAAAGAGTAGCGATATCATGAGACACGATATCCCTGTAAGATGAGAGTCGTTCGTTGAGGAGGACGCGTGTAAGGAGATTCTCATCTCGCAGACTCGAACATTGGAGGACTGAAGGGGAAACCCTTTAGCTTTGCGAGTGGCAAAGTAGCGAGGGATTTGTAACCATCCATCTGAGGGGATAGGTGGCGAGAGATTGATAGATCTCGCGAACTCAAGAGTTCGCAGGGTGAAACCCCAAGTGTTGGAAATTAAAATTCGCAAGGCGCGAGTACGCGAGGCGACGAAGTGGCGAGAAGACCATAACCGTCCATCTGAGGGGACAGGTGGTGAGAGATCGAGAGATCTCCCAAACTCGGGAGTTCGCAGGGTGAGAGCCCAAACATTGGGTATTCCAAGTCATGAGGTCGCGAGTAGCGAGAGGAGGATAGCCATTGGATCCGGATCACAGGAGGACCGTTGGACCTGCACGTGGGATCGTGTTTCGGGACCTCGCAAGAAAAGGTTCAAGAATTTGGCCGTTGGGATCGTGAGGTTGCGAGAAAGCGATTTCCTGACAGCTGCAGGATAGTGCGGGCCATAGTAGAGTCGGCGAGTGGAATACAGGTGGCACGAAGCCCTCGGAATCTCGCCGCGAGAAGTCCCGAAATATTGGTGTTCAGATTCGCAAGTAGCGAAGTGCCGAGGAGCCGAGGTTCATGTGGACGCGTGGCAGAGCATAAGGTGGGACCGCGTGGCCGACGGGTGGACACACGTCGCTTGGAGATAGGAGTCAACACTCCATTGAAATCTCGCATCTCGGGGACTCGTGGAATAGGAGGGTGAAAGTTCGACGATTCAACCTGCGAGGTTGCGAGGTTGCGAGGCTGCGAGAGGCGCTAACATTTAAGCCTAGCCCACGGTTGCATGTGGAAGGAGCTATACCCGTATCGCCAGATCGGGTATCGCAAGATCTGAAAGGAAGAGTTGGGGTTTTTGAGTTACGAACTCGTGAGATAGCGAGGTTTGACTGACCTCGGAGAAAGGTTGCTGTGGGTGCAGATTTCCCGATAGGGAAATAGAAGAACCTTTGAGTTCTTCGGGCCGAGAAGAAGAAGGTCCCGTGAGAGCGAATGTGCCCGGGTGGTGCGTTTGCATCAACTGTTCCCTCCCAGGGGCTGACTGCGAATTGGTAACCTTAGTGGCCATAATATTTAGGGTCTTACACAAGGTGACAGTGAAGGGAAATCTCACTGTACCTGGAGCAGACATTGGTCAAACTCACTCGGGCTCCTTGGAGGGTAAATCCACAATTACTGCGTGGAAGCTTGCACCAAGGCGTAAGTCCGTTAAGCAGGTTACCATTGTAACTGTTCCACCCTATCCCCGCCCCTTCTTGACTTGAACGCGTGACGTTGCATTTCATCACCAACTAGTACAGTCATCGAGAGAAGGTCCTGTTTGCTTGGTTGTGATTTTTAGATTCTATTAGCGTATGCTGTTTCTTTTCGGTAGTTGGCCATAGATCTTTTTCGCCGACTCTTTTTCGCCAACATCGACCCTCCACGCCGTTCGCGGAGGCTACATGGACCTCCTCCAGAAAATATGGAAGGAAACACCCCTTTACCCCCTCATTCTATGGAGGAATCTCCTCAACAGAGCGAGGTTCAAGACACTACAACTCCCCAGGAAGAAGTTCGCACTCCTTTAGAGAATTTTCGAATTGTTTCAGAGTCTTTGGAAGCTTTCCGCATTCCAGAGGGATATGAATGACGTGTCCTCCAACTGAATTCCGCTGGTGAATTTGTCATCGTCAATCCTTCTGACATTCCGACCGGGTCTCATCAAAACCCTTTATCCGATGACCCTTTTTGGACCGTAGACATTGTTCGAAGTCCACTGCGCATGGTGCGAGATCTTTATGGAACAGGGATGGGTGCTGACGCACTTATTTCCTACACCGTACCCCTAAACCATTTTACCGGTACCACCATTTTTACGGCCACACCGCCCGTTGGTCCGAGCACATCGTCCGTTGGCCCAAGGTTTACTCTTCCCCTCCAGACGACCCATTCTACTATAGTCCCTCACATTCCAACTATTCCTGTTGGTAATGCGGTGGTCAACCAAGCTGCGATTGGCACACCTGTAACACCAATACCTACACTCCCTTTTGGGTACATAGGACTGAATGCTTTCACTACCACTACTACCCAAGCCACTACTACCCAAGTTATGCCGGGAGGTTCCATACCTATCCAACAACCCGGAGGGACCGGTCTTGGTGGTCCTAATCCTCTCAGCGACACCGGTTAGTCATTTATGTCTGGTTCTCAAATTCCGGGAACTCTCCCTCAAGTTGGGGGGCATCCTCCCACCGGAGGACAAAATCCATTTGGGGGGCACCCTCATGCTGGGGGGCAGCCTCAATCCGGAGTCTACCATCAACCATATGGACAAAATGTG
This sequence comes from Picea engelmannii, assembly GCA_009831015.1. Classification (NCBI taxonomy): domain Eukaryota; kingdom Viridiplantae; phylum Streptophyta; class Pinopsida; order Pinales; family Pinaceae; genus Picea; species Picea engelmannii. Next base: position 209,461 of record ML795771.1, read on the forward strand.
TCTGCCACACCCAATCTGTGGAACGTCCCTTTTCCAGGAAACCCACAGTTCTCGGCAGGACACAATTTTTAGACTCCACAACAACCTCCTTATGGACAAATGCCAAACCCAACCTATAACCCACAAAACCCATCCAATTATCCTCCGCTCACACATGCTTCTCAAAACACCTCAAATCCTGTGTACCCTGGTCAACACCAACCTCATACAAGAGGGCCCACTAGTTACAATTACCCACATAACCCAGTGATTGGCCCCATTGGTGTCCCCATTCCGCACCAACATTAACCACAGGTTAATCGACAGTTACCTTTTCTAGCTATCCTAGACCTTCCAGACTTGTCTTGGTTAACGAATGATCCTATTTATCATTCTCCGATTTTCCCAGCTATTCCAGCTAAACTTCCTTCTGATATCCCAAAATTCAACGGAAAGTCCGGAGAAGACCCAAACAACCATGTGATGAATTTCCATTTGTGGTGTTCATCCAACTCCCTCATGGACGATTCTATATGTTTGCGTCTTTTCCAACGAACGCTTACAGGTTCCGCGGCAAAATGGTATATTTAACTACCACGTGCATCTTTTCACGATTTCAACTCCCTCGCCATGTCCTTCCTCACACACTTCCAACTACCCATTTGATATGAGACGGGTACTAAACTATTAACCTCCCTTCGTCAGACAACTTCCGTACATATCTCCGACCATATTCATGAGTGGAGACGACGACGAAGGCTAATCAAAGCGGTCATTCCTGACCAATTATTAGCAGAATGGTTCACTAAATCATTGTTACCCCAGATTGCTCGTGATGTTGCCATGGGTGGTGTAGTCACCGAGGAAGAAGCTATTGCTCGAGATTAGTACTTAGACTTAGTCTATTCACAATCTGGTACGCTGTACGAGTTGATACCGAATGCTACCCATGCCACTAATGATCCATCCAAACCATCGTTTTCTTCCCACGCGGATGGAGTTATTGGCTCCGTCAAAACCCAATCTACTACCCAGTCGGCTGGAACGATTCAGCGGCCCGCTTCGACGGCTGCTCCCAGCCCGACTACACCCTCTTCTACCCCCCCTCAAACTCAGGTCTCCAAGGTGAATGCGGTCCAATCAACCCCTTCACAACAACCTGGGGGCAAGAAGAAAGCGAGAAATAAACCAAAGAAAAACAATAACAACGAACAATCGAAAAATCAACCGCAAACCCCTGTTGTCGGAAAACAACCACAACGAAAACCGAAATTCCCCATTCTCAGTTGTGGTGACGATCACTACACCCGAGACTATCCACATCGCGATGAAGTGGCCAAGCTTTTCAAGGGAAATTCACAACCCGTTGTGCTTACTCAGCCTTTTCCACAACAACAATCTTTGGTTGATCAAACCCCCACCACAGGGGGAAGTTCCAACCAATCCCATGATGAGGCCTCAACAAGTGCCCACATTTACATGTTTAACGGGGTTAATCTAACCACTCGCACTGTGACATACGACACACCAATTAAACTTGATAAGTCGAAGACTACTAACGGTCCCATACCGGAGCCGTTGCCATCTTCCGTTAGTCCTTCGTCTGCCAGCCCTCCATCCAGGCCACTTCATATTGAGAAACCATCGTTTGACTCTATTTTACACCCTCCTAAGAGCACCATCCGGAAATCTATCTTCAATCCTAATTCACGGGCTGCCCAAAATTACAACATTGTAGAAGATTTGGATCAAGCCCCGTGTGTTATGTCTGCCTTGGAAGTTCTACAACACTGTCCCAGCCAACGTAGAACGCTCTTAGCTGCTATCGGTGCTTTCGATCCCGAGTCATCAAATAACCTCACGTTTAATCTGGATGATCATCAACCACGACTCTCCCACCAACTAGCTTTCCAAATCGATGTTGTTGTTCACAATCAACAAATCCACCGAACTATCTTGGATGAGGGAGCCTCTACTTGTGTCATGTCCTTAGCTTGTTGGAAAGGCTTAAAATCACCTGCCCTTAACAAATCCCCTACGATGTTATGTGCTTTCGATGGACGAGGTTTTCATCCTCACGGATTATTACAATCCTTAGCCGTTCAGTTGGGCGGAAAAACTGTTACCGTTGATGTCGAGGTGGTCGATGCCCCCCTCGATTACAACCTACTACTAAGAAGAAGTTGGTTCTACGCTATGACTGTCGTCGCCTCGTCGGTGTTTCGATGTGTACAATTCCCCCATCAAGGAAAAAATGTCATTGTCGATCAGCTTGATTTCTGTACACCTGACGCTCGCATCCATGCCACCAACAACATTCCCTTTTTGGGAGACCACCCAGTTACGTATGAAAGCGTTGGTGTTGGCTTATTGAAAGATTCTAGCCTTATGGGTACTTTCCCTACACCACTTCCACCTACCGCGCATCATATTTCTGCCGTCAATATGATCTCGACTATGCCTTATCAATCCTTGGAATCATCTGATCCTTGGATTGTACCTAGTCCTCTGGAATTCGATGTGCTCAGTGACACTATGCCACTTAGCCCAGCCGAGGCCGCATACATAGCTATTCAATCTGTTTTCTCCCTCCTCGAACAATTCACATTTATTGGCACCTAATGCCTACTCGGTGCCCTCATGGTTGGATTCCCTGTCGTCTGCCATTGATTACATTTCCCAAATTTTTCCTTCTGACGAATCTATTATGGAAATGCTTAGCATTGACGATCTGCCTTGGGATGATAACCATCATCGATCCTTTTTTCTTCCGCCTTTGGAAGAAATTCACCAAGACATACACTCTATCTTCCCTCCTGATGTTACCGATGCTCCGCAATCTCCCATCCTCACAAGAGACACTCTCTCTGAGGGGAATATGGGTAACATCTCTACTACGATCATCATTGACATTTCGATCAAAGAAAGTGTCGTGGAAAACATTAACCTTGGTGCTAATTGCACACCCGAGGAAGTGGTCTCTTACACCGCTTTGTTTAAGGAATTCCACGATGTCTTTGCATGGAGCTACGAGGAAATGCCAGGGATCGACCCTGCAATCATCGTACACGAAATCAAAACCTACCCTGATGTGAAACCTATTCGACAAAAGCTTCGCCCGGTTCATCCCAAGAAAATCGCAGCCATAAAGGCAGAAGTCGAAAAACTTCTAAAATCTGGCTTTATCTACCCCGTCCCTTTGACAGAATGGGTCTCCAACCTTGTTCTGGTTTCCAAAAAACAAGGGACCATCCGTGTTTGTGTCGACTATCGAGATCTCAACAAAGCTTGTCCCAAGGACAACTACCCTACACCCTTCATCGATAATTGCGCAGGAAGCGTAATCTTCTCTTTCATGGATGGCTTTTCTAGGTATAACCAGATTGAAATCTTACCTGTTGATCAACATAAGACAACCTTTATCTGCCCATGAGGAACTTTTGCCTATCGAAAGTTACCATTTGGCCTCAAAAATGCTGGTGCGACTTTCCAGCGGGCCATGTCGTATGCTTTCCATGATATCAAGCATATCGCAGAGCCTTACCTCGACGATTTACCTGCCCACTCATCGAATCGATCTGATCACATTGATCACTTGCGGGCGATTTTTCTTCGATGTCGGTTCTACCGTATTCGCTTGAACCCCCACAAGTGCATTTTTTGCTGTCGAATCCGGCCGATTCCTCAGTTTCATTGTCTCCAAAGATGGGATCCGGGTGGATCCCTTAAAGATCAAGGCCATTCTAGCCTTACCCCCACCTACCAATTTAACCCAACTCCAAAGTTTGCAAGGTAAAGCAAACTTCCTTCGCCGTTTCATCTACAACTACGCCGAGATAACTAAAGGATTCATGCGGTTACTGCAGAAAAACACCCCTTTCATCTGGGATGACACTGCCCAATGGTCATTTGATGCTCTCAAGCACGCCTTGACCCACGCTCCCTTGTTACACCCTCCGGAGTATACAAAGGACTATATCCTTTACTTGGCCGCCTCCACTTCCACTAGTGCGATGGTGTTAGTTCAGGAGGACCCCAACGGTGAAGAACATGTGATTTATTACCTGAGAAAGAGTCTATATGGACACAAACTCCGATATTCACATGTTGAGAAACTGGCTCTGGCAGTCGTCATCGCTGTCCAGAGATTTCACCATTACATCTTATTACGCACCACCACGGTGATTGCTGACTCCAACCCCATGTACCACGTCTTGACACGTCAAGTACTTGGGGGCAAATATTCTAAATGGATCGTTATTCTTCAGGAATTCGATCTTGAGTTTACGAAGGCCAAAGCCAAAAAATCCCTGGTGTTTGCAGAGCTTATCTGTGCTCTCCCTCATGCCGATGAAAACATTGAACCTAGAGATTCTCTCCCCGATGAATCTCTCTTCCTCATCAACACCTCCGATCCTTGGTACGGAGACATTCTCCTCTACCTTCAAACCCAACGTTTTCAGCCCAACATTTCTTGTGAAGAGCGTCGATGCATTCGTCACCACTCTCGTTGTTATCTCATCATCAGCGACACCTTGTATCGCCATGGTACTGACACCATCCTTCGACGATGTCTGATTCACGAGGAGGCTGAACACATTTTGAACGATTGTCACCTTGGTGCCTATGGCGGTCACCTTTCTGGGATGGCCACAGCCCAAAAAATCCTATGTGCCGACTACTTTTGGCCCTCGATTTTCAAGGATTGCATCGAGGCCGTCAAAACATGCCCACCCTGCCAAGTCTTTAACAAGAAGGCACACACCCACCCTACTGCGCTACACCCCATTATCGCCATCGACCCCTTTGCCAAGTGGGGTATCGATTTCATGCAGTGTAATCCTACCTCAGACGGGGGGCACGGTTATATAATCGTCACCGTCGACTAATTCACCAAATGGGTTGAGGCTATGCCTACCTTCCTGAACGATGGTCGTATTGCAACTCTGTTTCTTTTCAACCATATCATAACTTGTTTTGGTGTACCACGTGCCATTGTCACTGATCATGGTGCACACTTCAAAAACTAGATGATGAGCGAATTACATGTCAAATTAGGTTTTTGCCATGAAAACTCATCCCCTTACTACCCTCAGGCTAACAGACAAGTTGAGGCCATCAACAAAGTCCTGAAAACCATGATCCAACGCATGGTAGTGGCATTGAATTCGTGGCATTTACAACTTTTCTCCGCTCTATGGGATTATCGCACTTCTATGAAAACTTCAACTGGATTTACTCCTCTCCAGTTGGTGTATGGCATTGAATCCGTTTTACCAATCGAGTGTGAGATTCCATCACTCAAACTGAAAGTAGAACTCCTGCCCCATACTTCTGCTGAAGAAGAACGATTCTTATATCTATCCAAGCTGGATGAAACACATCGTGATGCTGCTCTTGTTAACGAGGCACATCAAAAACGAATTAAGAGTCAATACGACAAATTCGTCCACCCTCGGACTTTTGCATAATGAGACTTAGTCCTCGTTTATGACCAAGCTCACGATAAACTGGGGACAAGAAAGTTAGAACCTCTGTGACACGGTCCTTACATCGTGAAACGTGTTCTACACAGAGGTGCCTACGAATTAGTAGATCATGATGGGATTTCCCTGGGAGAGCCTCGAAACGGGCTTTACCTTAAAAAGTACTATACTTAAATTACCTAGCATCTGTGCTTTGTACATTATTGTATTTTAGTTTGGTGTGTCTATTTCTTTCGCGTGCTCGAGTATTTACCGTTGCCACTCATGACTGTGCTTGTGTTTTCATGCGTAGATGACGTCTTCCTTTCCTATATTTTTCGGGTTTACGGATGGCACTAGTCGACATACTCAGAACATTGCTTCGACAGCATGGGTTATTTACCAATTTGACGAGGTGGTGAGTTCGGGAGGTATCTGCTTAGGACCAACAACCAAAAACATGGTAGAATATCATGCTGTCATCGGACTGTTGACCCAAGCCTCACATCATTGTCTACTTAGACTCCCAACTCGTGGTCTATCAACTCAACCGTATCTACGCTATTCGTAGTCCTATCCTGCTACGTCTCCACCTACAAGTTCACCGTCTTGAACGAATGTTCGATTACATTGAATATAGACACATTCCAAGAGAACTTAATAGTGTTTCGGATTCGTTAGCTAATTACATCATGGATCAATATCTTACCCACATATAAGATTTAAGGAAAGCAAAATTTTACATCACATGTAAATTAAAACACATCACAGACATCATCATGTACAAATCATTGGCACTGTAAAAACTCTAAACTGTACATATATATATATATATATATATATATATATATATATGGCGTGACTGAAATGTTTTGATTACATCAAAAAAGCATGTAGAAGAGCAAAATGTCGGGTCTTTAAACCCCTACAACATTGCCTGACAAGGCATACAAAAATACGATCACCAGAGAGACTCTAATCTCCCCGCACTACATTGTGCTGTGATTAACACATCACTGCGCGCACTACGCGCCTCAGTAGAGAATTGATATTCTCTGGTACTCCCACAGTGTGCCTCTACATATGTAAAGGCACTTCTCCCCTCCGCAGAGGAGGAATGCCCATCGTGAGGCCTTGGAGGTTTCTTTCAACCTCCCAGAGACCTATCACTGGTACTACCGGATCTGCTACAACCAGAACACCCCCGTGACGTCCTGGTATCGGTATATCGCCCGGGCGCACTTCTCCCTTGTCGACATGTTGAAAACAATACATCTTTTAAAAACTCTTCTACATACCCCCAAAAAAAAAATATACATCAAAAACTTAAAAAACAAAAAAAACTGGACAATGTATGGCTCAGTCTCTTACCTGACACATCCCAATATTCCCCACCGGGTAAAATCAAATCCATGCTCCCGTGGAAATCTACCTCAGCATACGGGAAGTCCTCTATCCAGAGATACTGCCGTCTCAGCCAAGCAAATAAATCGCTAGTGAAACATAACTCTGACTCCACTACTAGCCTCGGAGACAGACTAGTCCACCTCTCCATCCTTGGTTCGTCCACTGGTCACACCGCCAGTGCTATCTGAGGCTGCATCTAGGGGATGCGCTCCCAAAAAAATGAGACCAGAAAAGAGCCATAACCAAACTGTTTCTGTCCCGTCCAGTACCGTGAAACCTGTTCCTTCACCTTTCGAAGGAACCCTGCACTCCAGTTGAACAATGTTGGTTCCAAACATTGAACACCACAAGCCACCTGCGATCTTGATGCCATATGCGCACTAATACTGCCCATCACGCTCGTGATGGCAAACAGTATGGACCAGAGGGGTAGCTCTCAGATATCTTTGATAGGGATTCTACCCCCTACTAGTCTTGCTCCTGGGACACAGTGACGTGCCAGATACACATCCACTTGCTCAGGTAGCGCCCTCTGCCCGGAAAAAGATACGGGAACCCCTCTTTTCGAGAGGCCAGTTAAAAAATACACGTCTTCTAACTCAATGGTTATAAGCTGTGTGCCAATCTGGAATCCTTGCTCCGCAACATCCCATAGGCCGATCATATGCTCAAGCAACAAAATCTCCTTCTTCATTTTTTGCAACTTGAAGAATTTGAGTAAGCCACAAACTCGCAATGTGGCCCGTGTGCGGGGACTCCGCAAGGTAGCTAAGTCATCCATCTCATGTTCTCGTTCTTTCCACTCGATCATGGTCGCCGAAATCACCTACAAAACAAAAAATAAAGAAATTCATTATTTCAACATTTTGGCATTTCGACAATTTCTAAAATCAATCTAAAAACATGAAATCTAATGCCCACATCATTTAAAGTGACCACACCCTCTTTTACAATCACCACGCCCTCTCTTAGCCATTCAATATTCATCTTACAACAATGAAACGTTTTTAAATGCAAACGATTTCTCTATGGCTGCGTGGGCATACATGGGGATTTTTTCATGGGTTCTTTGTCAAAAACGACCCATCCAATCAACTATTGAGGCGTTGGCATCTTGGCCATCCCCTTCTGGAATGTTTTTGCAAAAAGAATCCCCCTTTTCCATCGTTTTTCAAAGAGGTCGATTCTGATCTTTTTGGGGCAATTTAGGGATTCATATTTTAAATTAAATGATGCTATGAAAATGAATATTAAACCATGTAATTGAAAGAAGGAGAAATGAAGATCTACCTGGTCCGAACAGAAAGACAAACGGTCAACCGTAGCTCCGGCAACGAGCAAAACAAGATCCACCTCAAAATGAGAATCTCCACTACTCCAAAATCCTTGTGCAAAATGAAATGGTAAATGGAATTTTCATTGTATTGTTATTTATAAATTTCCATTTTTTATAAGGTATAGTCATTTATGGGTTTCTCTAACAATATAATGGCTTCGCTAAACCCCTGGTTTGTATTTTTGGCATTGCAGGTTTCCTGGCAGTTCTGATGGATTATTTACCTTGTTGCGCTTATGAGCATAGTCTTAGTTCGTTCTCGAGCTCAAAAACATGAGAACGCAACCGGGTAAACTTTTATCTCTTTTTTGGACCCGTACGGATACACGAACACACGAAAAAGGAACCCCCCTGGAGTCATCTTTAAACCCTTTTCAGACTCTCTAAATATGAAAAGATTGTCGAGTGACCTTGCTTCCTTTCACACTCGTTAAAAGGTTAGAAAGGGCATCTTTCGAGCGATAGTTTATCTCTTTTTCGGTCTCGTTAGACTACTGTACGAAAAAAGAAATAAGAGAGTTCTCTTTTAAGTGTTTTTCCAAACTCTATAATCCTGAAAAATCTTCGAGTTTTCTGTCTCTAGACTTGTTAAAACACACATCGACAGGCCCATATGGGACCGAACCCTTACTTTTTCCAGTTCGTTAAACAAAGGAAGAGGAACTTACCGAAGGTGAGTTATATCGAGCATGTGTTATCCTCCTCGAGCTCATTAAATAAAAAAGAGGTACTCGTCTATCTGGATGGGGGAAAAAATTGAAAGGAGCAAGCCAAACAGTCTCTTGAGAACATTATCCAACAGTTTTTAGAGTCGCCCTTGAACACAACACTTTGTCATTTGCATGCATCATAATCCGCTGAACCTCTGCACTGAACCAATCCTTTGATTTCCTTTCACTCCTTTGGGTCGCCCGACGCAAGTCACAGTATCCACTACATAGTTTCGGTCTGTGTTATGTTTTGTTGTTGTGCCTCGGTGTTCAAGGGAAGTATCCGCCTCTAGAGTCAGCCATCCCAAATATCTCGCCTCAAAACTTGTGTCAGTCCATGTCCATTTGATCTACCAATTACATCTCTATGTCCGTTTCGTGTCGTTGATGTGGGATACATCAAGGCCCTCCCTCGACGAGTATATTCCTATCGACTTCAACACATTATCCAAGAATCAGGCTTAGAAACCAGTTAGTACTTTGGGACCTGCATGCCTCAATGGCAGGCCTCCTCACATTCGACATTAGGTTTACATCATTGACCTCTGATCGGATGATTTCATGGGTGTTCGACCTCAGCTCATCTATTCACATTCGCTGGAATGTACTAAGGTACCTTGGGAATCATTGACATTAATGGTGATCTCCCTCGCACTTGTTAACGGTTCACACCATTGACCGATAATCAAGTGGTTTCTGGCATGTTCGACATCAGGGCATCTATTCACATGGTTAGATTCGTACCATATTGGGATTGGTAAGAAGACCTTGGGTTGAGTGACCATATGTCTTGCCCAGGTTGCGAAGGAGTTTCTATTGGACAAATAACACATACATTGTTACATAGATCCACTTTGTATTGGTCGTGGCTATGTCTTGTCATCTCTTAGATCCACTGTGTATTCTTCGTGGCTACGATCAGTCCGAGTCATTAGAGTATAGATCCACATTGTATCTTCAGTGGCTATACCTTATTATCAATACAATTATGGATCCGCAGTGTATTTTATGGCGGCCATATCTTGCAAGTCTTGATCACCCAAGCATAGGTATGCCTGCCTTGGGTTTTGAAATATGTCATGATATTTGTTGGATATTTGTGTGCAGCTTCCATCAGGTTTTCCGAGTCTATACCCTTACTTGAGCATCTACAAAGCATTTCAGTTATCAGTTCACATCTTCTAACTTCATACTTTGGGGGGCAATCTGTTACACCTCAATATTGCTCACTTCGATAAGTGTCGTAAGTGTCACATGTTCCTTATAACTTTTGCAAGTGTCACAAGTTGTTCACAAGTGTCGCAAATGTTGTTTAAGCATACTGCCATAATGATGACACTAAGGAGGCACTTAAGACATCTCATACACTTGATTTGGAGGAGGGAAAATGGTTAACTAAAGTGAAGGAACTTTTATCACCTGAGAGGAGCTCTTAAACAAAGGTTTTGAAGGTGAGCGCTCCCCTACATCAGCCTTAGGAGCACTAGTGCTCCCCTATAAGGTCTCAGGGAGCATTATAACGCTTATCTTCCCCTCTGAAGGAGCGCTATCCATCCTTGGAGTGTTGGAGTCCCCCTCAAGATTCCTAGGGAGCGCTATAGCGCTCTGATGCCCCTTTTGAGGGAGCGCTGTCTAATCTAAGGCAGTAGTTGGCCCATTGAGGAGAATAAGGGGAGGATCTCTCAAGTTTAGAAGGAAGTTGCATTCAAATTCTTGGTTCCATCAGGAGATCCCTGATCCAAGGAGAGAATTCCTCAACTTGTTCTAAAGATAACTCAAGAGGTTAAGCTTCTCTTAACCTATATAAGCAGGCTCCATGATGGTAAAAAGGGGAATAATTGCTAGCATGAAACCTATGATCTCATAGGAAACACATAGTCAGTCAAAGGAGAGTGATCAATGAAGCTGCTATCATCCAGGTTGTGGATCTTTCGAGCAAGGGTTGGACGAAGGGGACTTGACGAAGCTGTCGTATTCGCATATATGATTGTAAGTACTGATGTCGTTATTCTCATTAATATGACATGCTTGGCCTGTTTCTTTCTAGTTTGTGTCTTTTCTTACATGAACTTATCGTTGATGGATAGATTTGTTTTCAAGCTAATATCAATAGAGTAGGAAGTGGTCGTACTTTATTTGTCTACAGGACTCAACGAGGAGTGAGAGTTCGAAGCTCGATTTGGAGCATGCAGGGACAAACGTCGATAAAGAGGTACTTCTATTCTCCTTCCTTCTCATGTATTAGTTTGTATAGATTTGAAAGGAAGTTAGTGTCCACGTTAAGAACTTTCTGTCTTAGATTTAGGGTCTATCTCTTTGAGGCAATCTACCTGTCTGCAGGGAGATTTTCCTACAACACATTTAGTCCTACCAATCTTGAGACAACAATCTCTTGGATACCGAGTTACATCAAATGTGTCCAACAATGTGCTGAAAATTGGATAGGTTATCAATTCCATTTTTCCATTCTGTGGATGCCAGCAAAGAAGTATCAAGTTCATCATAAGTTTCCCAAGAAGGTTGAAGAAACAACTTGACAAAGGCTACAACGTGTTCAAGGATTCAGAGCTCCAATCGACAGTACTTTCCATAGTTACTGCTTAAGTAATTTGCACACTCAGAGTTAGTATCCGGATTCTGATTCAAATTGAAGTTGCTTGAGGACATGCAACCTTTTTAGTTGGGGGGGATGTTAGGACCCTATAATGTACATTTTTTCTCATACTTTTTGCTATCATTACATCCTTTTCCCACTCATATTTAAGCCTATATTATCACCTTAACCTATTTCTCCAAAGGTATATAACGTTTCTTCTCTTTGCTATATGTTTAATTTGTTTTACATGTAATTTTACATTACTCTCATACTTAGCCATTAATTAGAAATATATAGTTGCTGAAACAGTTGAACTGCAGTTAATATACTGTTGCTGCTTGAAGACCACGTTGCTGAAACAGTCAAAAGTACACAAATCCTGTTGCTGAAACAATCCGTGATTTGCGATGCTGAAACAAAATTTCACATACAAAAGTAACAAGAAGGAGCTGTTACACTGGCCGCAACAACCATACCTTAAGCCAACACCATTACAACCATCACTATTGCTTGAGACCACGTTGCTGAAACAGTGAAATAGGACACAAATCCCATTGCTGAAACAGTTCGTGATTTGCGATGCTGAAACAATATTTTACAAAAAACAGTAACAAGAAAAGATAAATAAAGAAGATGTTACACCAGCCGCAATAGTCGTACCTTAAGCCAACACCATTCCAACTACTGTAACAAAATTTTGCTACGGGAGATCAGAATAGCCTATTCCAACATAGAAGATTAGATCAGACTAAGAATAGGATTTGTATGTACACATGTAATTTTATGCTTAATTGTATTAAGAGGATTCTCCTCTTTAAATAGTGGAGAAATCAACATTAGAAGGGGATTATGAAAGGCTTAGCTAGAGGCGAATCACAGAGGAGCGTGTTCACTTTGGATATTGTAACTTGTCATATTTGACAGATGAATAAAAGATCATTTTGAGCATTACTTCTTAATCCCTTTTATTTCTGGGGAATCTTGTGAGAAGGAAGGGGCCCACCTTCTTCACAAGATTCACCCATTAGTTTCTATAGTGTGTTAGTATTTTTTTTATCTATACATTGTTAAAACTCTGTTTTGTTGAAACTCTGTTTCCACTAATTGTTACATCGTTTTCATACAATTCATTTCTAGGTAATTGATAATCATTTTGATTGGTAATTCTGTTTGCAGAATGAGTTTATGAAAGTGTGATAGTCAGAGACAGGTGCTGAAGATTCCTGCTTTGGGGAATAGGGTCCTGTTCTCTGTTACAAAATAGTTAGTCTTCTTTGCAGTGTGCTAAAAGGTTCCTTTTTCCTAGGTTGCTATTTCTTAATGTAATCCAGGATTCTTCTGATAATTATTTCCTTTTGAGTCTTAAAACTCTGCAATAGATAGATTGCTTTCACTATAATTCAATCTAGAACTTCAGTCTGTTCAAGGAAAGGTGTTATTAGTGTAACTTTTTGGATTGCTTTTGAGATTGAGCATATACAGTGTGTGATTTCCTTTGAAATAAACAGACTTCCCTGGGTTGAAAATTTATGTGACACTTGATTGTTTTAATTAATAAGCAATTATAGTGACCAACAACACCAACTTCCAGTTACACAGGCACCAACCTATATAACAGAGAATAACTGTTCTCCCTTGCACCACCCTGCCACTCTGGTTTTTCTGGCTGCAACCAGATGGAAGCTACAACTCCCTGTGTTCAAGCACCCACTTGAACCTCTGAGGACAATAGTCCTCCTTAGCACCTCCCTACCTCTCTGATTATAAATAAATGATTGAATAACCAACAACACAGATAGATCAAATCTTACAATTCTTCACTATTATGAATTCTTGTCTGCTACACTATTCTTCTGCTCTGTTCATATTTGGCTTGACTTGCTACCTCTATCTATCTGTTCTTTCTCTGTCCTTCTCATGCTCTTTGATATGTAGACATTCTGCTCTCTTCACCTTTTCTCTTCTGTTCAGTTTCAGTTCCTTCTCTCTGAGCTTTTCTTCACACTGCACATATTGTAGTTTTTCTTTTCTATAGTTCAACTCATTTTTTTCAGTCCGAATAGCCAACCACACACAGTCTTTAATTTTTTCTTTTATGCACCACCAACACGACTATTACACCTTGAATCCTCTTGGGCAAGGAGAAGTTTCATCCACTGAAACGCCAACTAATCAAGAATCATGAATCAATTTTGCTAACTGATTCGTAACTGATCAATTAACTGTGAGGTGAAACAATAGCCCTCCGATCAGACTTAAATTTACCTACACCATTGGATTGGATCCGTAGGATGTTGCATTTATTTCACATTTTGTTATTTCATAATTTCGACATTCCTGAGGTAAAGTTTCTTGACGTTCCATCTCGCGGTCCCCAAAACTCCGAAATGGAGCTTGGTTCTTTGATATCTTCTCTACATCTCTTTGACGATGAGACCACCGACGGTGACCAAGTGCTTATCCATAAAGCGTTTTCGCAATTTCACCTTTCGACATTCCGACATTCTGACATTCTTGTGGTGAAGAGTCTCGACTCTCCATGTCCCAAACTCCGAAATAGAGCTTGTCTCTTCGAGCTCTTCTTTACAGCTCTTTGATGATGTGACCACCGGTGATGACCAAGGTCTACACTAAAAAGGTGTTTTCACATTTTTCATTTCGGCATTTCGCATTTCGAAACTTCGAGACTCCTTTGATGAAGAGTCTCAACTCTTGATTCTTCCGACTCCCGGTATCCGAACCTCCGAAATGGAGTCGGATCAACGGTCCACACTCTTGATGATTCGACGATCCATATCTCTTCGTGATTTTGCATATTGTGATTTCAAAATTCTTGATGTGAGAGTTCTTGACAACTCCAAGTCCCGGTATCCAAAACTATGATTTCCCGGTCTGCGAAACTCCGAAATGGAGTTTGCCTATTTTGTGATTTCAGTGTTTCGCATTTCGCGACTTCGAGACTCCTGTGGTGAAGTGTTTCTACACTTCCAACACCCGGTATTCAAAACTCCAATTTCCCAGTCTGCGAAACTCCGAAATGGAGTGTGTCTGTTTCGCGATTTCGGTGTTTCTCATTTCGCGACTTTGGGACTCCTGTGGTGAAGTGTGTCTACACTTCCAACACTCGGTATCCGAAACTCCAATTTCCCGGTCTGCAAAAATCCAAAATGGAGTGTGCCTGTTTCACGATTTCGGTGTTTCGCATTTCACGATTTCGAGACTTCTGTGGTGAAGTGTTTCTACACTTCCAACTCCCGGTATTCAGAACTCCGAAATGAAGTTATTTGACATGCTCTGATCTTTCGCATTTCAGGATTTTCTGCCATGCAATCATCGTTGCGCTGGTGGTCTTGCCACTTTCTCTTGTTCATCATCATCGGGCTGAGCTTTCCATCAATGACAAACAAATACTCTGCCTTCTATCTGAAAACATGCCAATAATCTCCCCCTTTGGCATTGATGGCAACCCCTTGAAAAAACATGCAACTATTGAAATCCACTGTAGCAACTGTAGCCTTGAAAAAAACATGTAACTATACCACTATAGCATCCTTTAAATCCACTGTAGCAACTGTAGCATCCTTGAAATTACCACACTTTCTCCCCCTTTGACATCAATTTCAAAGAAGAAACACGCTCCCCCTGAGCTGTTGTAGTACATACTCCCCCTGTCAACTATGAGCAGCTTATAAATACACCAGATATTCAATAAGTACTTCCCTTGATCAGGTGAATAGATTAGACACAAGAAGTTATAACCCCCAACTTTTGACGAAGATATCCAAAAGGGGTCGCTACTAATGGTTTAGTAAAGATATCAACAATCTTCAAATCTGCAAGAGTTTGAATCATCCACAAAATATGTGTGCAACAAGTAGCAACATCAATGTATTCTGCCTCTGTAGTTGATAATGAAATGGATCCTTTCTTTTTACTCATCCATGCTACCAATGAGTCACCCAGAAAGAATGCTCCTCCACTGGTGCTTTTTCTCTCATCAAGACAGTTTGCCCAATCTGCATCTGAATAAGCAGTTAACTGAAAATTCTGATTTCTGGGATACCACAGACCATAAGTCATTGTTCCCTTCAAGTATTTGAATATCCTTGTGATAGCTACCAAGTGACTTTGTTTAGGAGCTGACCGATAACGACCTACCATTCCAACAGCTTGCATTATATCGGGACGGGATGTTGTGATGTACAAAAGACTGCCTATCATAGAGCGATATGTCCTTTGATCAACATTCGATGAAATATCATCTTTACTAAGCTTGCATCCAACCACCATAGGTGTACTAACAGGAGAGGAATCCTCTATCTGAAATTTATTCAACATCTCTTTCAAATATTTTTCTTGAGATATAAAAATTCCTGCTGAACTATGTTTTACTTGTAAGCCAAGAAAATATGACAGTTCTCCTATCATGGACATCTCAAATTCTGTTTGCATAAATCTAGCAAACTACTAGACAGATGATTCATTAGTGCAACCAAAAATAATATCATCTACATAAACCAAAACAACTAGTAAATTATCATCTTCAGACTTAATGTAGAGATTGTTGTCAACAATACCTTTCTTGAACCCTTTGTTTTGTAAAAAATTGTCTAGTCTATAATACCAAGCTCGTGGTGCTTGTTTTAGTCCATATAAGGCCTTCTTCCGCTTGCAAACATAATTAGGATTATATGTTAATGAGAATCCTTCAGGTTGCTCCATATATACTTCTTCCTCTAGATCTCCATTAATAAATGCTTACTTAACATCCATCTGACAAACTTTAAAGTTCTTATGACATGAATAAGCAAGAAACATTCTAATGGCTTCCAATCTTGCCACTGGTGCAAAAGTTTCATCAAAGTCCTGACCTTCAACTTGTGCATACCCTTTACAAACCAATCTGGCTTTATTTCTAACAACTTGTCCTTTTTCATTCATTTTATTCTTGAACACCCATTTGGAACCTATTACATTCTTATCTTCAGGTCTAGGGACAAGCTCCCAAGTATTGTTCTTCTCAATCTGATCAAGCTCTTCATTCATTGCTCTAACCCAATCATCATGCTAGCTGGCTTCATCAAAATTTCTAGGTTCAGTCATAGATAAAAAAAACAAACATGAGATTGTTCTGAGTCTTTAATCAATTTCGTTCTTGTTTGAACTCCTTTATTTATATCTCCAATTATCTAATTTTCAGGATGATTCTTTCTAACAATTCTGAGAGGTGATTTTGCTTCTTTCTGCTGATTTATGTCAGCCTGGGAATTTGTATCTTCATCTGATTCAGATTCTTCTCTTTCTGATCCTTGGACCTATTCATCTTCATCTTCAACTATATATTTTGTTCTTGGTTCAACACTGCTTATATTTCTAACCGAGATTTCTTCATCAACTTTTATGTCTATACAATCAACTAGTTTATGCAGTCTCTTATTGTAACATCTGTACCCTTTACTGTTTGTAGCATAACCTAAGAAGATACCTTCATCAACCCTATCATCATATTTGCCATTATTTTCATCATTGTTCTTGATATAACATTTACTCCCAAAGACTTTAAAATGCTTGATTGAAGCAGGTCTTCCAAACCATAGTTCATAAGGAGTCCCTTCACTGTGTGGCCTGAGATGAGATTTATTAAGAATATGAACAGCTGTATGAATTGCTTCCACCCAATATGTCTGAGATATGTTCCTTTCATTCATCATTGATATTGCCATTTGTTGTATTGATCTATTCTTCCTCTCAACAACTCAATTTTGCTGTGGAGTCCTTGGAATTGTGTACTCTCTTTTGATCCCATGTTTATCACAGAACTCTTTGAAGTTCCATGAGCTAAACTCTCCTCCTCTATCATATCTTACTGCCTTTAATCCTTTTCCTGTTTGATTCTCAATCAGAGCCTTAAACACTTTGAATTTTTCAAATGCTTCAGATTTTTCCTTCAAAAAGGCAACCCATGTTAGTCTAGAATAATCATTAATAATCAACATAAAATAATTTTCTTTTCCTGTACCTTCTTTCCTTGATGGTCCACATAAATCCATATGTACTAATTGGAGAGGTTTTTTATGTTGAAGGAAAGTTTTTAGATTTGAACTGAGTGCGAGTAAGCTTTCCTATCTGACAGGGTTTACAAACAGAGTCATATGGCTTTGATATCTTCAAAAGATCTTTTACTGCCCCATTGTTTCTGAGCTTGATTATATGATCAAAATTTAGGTGTCCAAGTCTCCTATGCCACAACCAACTTTCATCATACTTGCTTAAGTGGCATTCTTCTATATCTTCTTTCAGTACATATATATTATTTTCTGTCCTTATGCCTTTAGCCACCACTTGTCTTGAGTTTACAGACTTTATCTTGTAGTCCTTGGACGTGAACACCACTTCACATCCTCTGTCACACATTTGACTTACATTGAGCAGATTATGTTTCAGCCCATCTACAAGCATAACATCTTGGGCTTTTCCTTTTCCATTACTTAAACTCACCAACCCTTTACCCTTTATTTTACCTGGAGCATCATTTCAAAAGGTTACGTTTCCTGATTTGCTTTCACTTAGAGATAGAAACTTACCTTTGTTTCTCATCATATGTTTGGAGCATCCACTTTCTATATACCACGGGTTCGTTTGTCTTTGAGATGAAAACACTAGTCCACACTTGTCATCTGCTTTCTTCTTCCAAACCTTGACATTTTCAGCAGTGAGGATCAAATCTGGCTTGTAATTCCTTAAGCAACAGTCTGCAGCTTTATGTCCATAATTATGGCAGTTGTGACATTCTGGTTCACTAAATAACAGATCATAACGATTGTTATGCTCATAACTGTTATTGTGTTTTATCTGTGGCCTTCTCCCAGTCATCACATGATTTATAGTCCGTGATTGTTTGTAGCTTGGTTGTCTCAATTGTTGTAGTGGCAGATAATTATTCCTTGAAAAACTTGATTGCTCATATCTAAATCTTAAAGAACAGTTTATAGCTTTGTGACCAAAGTTAGAGGAGAAAAAACAATAACCATAGAAAAAACCTTTGTACCTTGAAAAAGTCTGTCTTCTTTGAGGGGGTCGATTATTTCTTTCATGCCAATGATCTCTCTGATCTACAGATTCGGTTCTGGTACGATTTATTTCATGTCAATAATCTCTCTGATCTACAGATTTGGTTTTGGTACGATTTCTTTCATTTCTTCTTGGTGGCTGATTTTCTTTCTTTGTTTCTGCAGAGTGACTGTTGTCAATGTTTGAGGATTTGATAAACTTGATAGGTTCTGTATTACTTGGATGATCACTACTTGATCCTTCTTCATACCCCAATCTAGATTTCAACTTTGGGTTTCTTTACTGATTTAGAATGGAGGTTAATCCTTCTGAGGCTTTAATACTTGGCAGATTTTGGTGATACAATCCATTAAACTTCTCCATTTCTTTTCTAGTTTTTACTATCTCTTCTTCTAAGGCTTCACACCTCGCTTTCTTCCCTGACAACTGTTGTTTCAATATGTCTTCTATTTTCTTTGCCTCTTCTAATTCCACTTTCAGCAGGGCAAAGTCTTCATTAGGCTGTTTACTATCTTTTTCCAACTGTATCAACAATTGTTTTTGCTTTCTGTTCTTAATTCTGAGTCTGTTAATCTCTTCCAGTGCACTGATCAGTTCTCCTTCCATATAAACCATAGCTTCTTCATCATTATCATCACTGCCTATGATTTTATTATCATAATCCTCTTTGGCCATAAGCATGAAGTCATTTACCTTATCTTCACAGGAAGAGTCACTATCGGTGTCTTCTGAGGAATTGTCATTAATTGCACACAAACTTTTCTTCTTACTATATTTCTTGAATTTGTACTTCTTTTCATCATCAAAGTTCTGGTCCTTTTTCTGATGGGGACACTTAGATGCAAAATGACCTATCTTACCACAGTTAAAACATTTGAAGGGAAGCTTGCCTTGATATTTTCCTAATCCTTTCTTTAATCTTCTCACAAATTTTTCCTCAATATCATCTATATCTGAATCAGTGTTCTTTTCTGCTTTAAACGATGCTTATCTAGTAATGGATTTATCTTTTCTAATTCTTATTTCATATGCAGTTAAAGTTCCTAGAAGTTTATCAATGGACAGATTTTTAAGATCATTTAGTTCTTCTATTGAAGAGACTTTTGGATTAAATTTATCAGGCAGAGATCTTAAAATCTTCTGAACTAAGAGTGATTCTTCAAACTTCTCACCAAGACCCTTCATGGCATTCACAAGTTCTTCAACTCTTAAAAAATACTTGCTAATTGTTTCATCTTCATTCATCTTTAGTTGTTCAAACTTCAACCTGAATGTTTGAAGTTTAGTATCTTTTACTTTCTCATTTCCTTCATAGTTGCTAATAAGTTTATCCCACATTTCTTTGGCAGTTTGAAGATGCATCACCTTTACAAACTTGACTTCTTCAAGTCCATTCAAGATAGCATTCATTCCTTTAGCATTAAATCTGAATTCTAACTTATCATCCTTGGAAGCTAGCACAACAGG
>ML795771.1:240147-288080 GCA_009831015.1 Picea engelmannii
AAGCAATGTTCACGGGCCTCTTCGAGGGGGCAACCTCCAGTCGAGCAACACTCTGTTACAATAATCTCCAAGCTAGGGTTTTCATACCCTCGACCCTTATTTATACTAAATATGTCTATCAAGAGAAGCATCTAGAGGAAGATACTTCTAGAATCGAAAGCTTCTATTAGGTCTTCTTACATCCGCCTTATTCTATTTTATTGAAAGGCCTTATTAATATTGACTTTTATTACATCTGAATATATTGATCTACCTATGTGCGGGTTAGGACCCTAACACTGTGGCTATGTCTAAGGAAAATTGCTTTGTCTTTTGGTGGTTGTATAGGAACCTTTCTAGGTAATCTTCCAAACTTTCTTCCTCAGGTTGCTGCATTTTAAATATGTCATTCCTAGCATCCCTAGGTCTACAATAATCTTGATATTTCTGGAGAAAAGTCTCCTTCATACCATCCCAAGATAAGATAGTGTGTTCTCCTAGGATCATAAACCACCTCAATTCTGAGTCTTTTAGTGTGGCTAGAAAGAATTTTAGTTTTTGTGCATTAATAGTGTAATTATAACTCCTACACAGTATATCAAATTCAAACAAAAATGAATCAGGATCTTCTGTTGACATACCATGGAAGTGAGGCAGTGAGGACAATGGAATATTCTTCATAGAAACATCTCTGGCGATGTCTAATATTGGGAATCCAAATGTCTCTGTTTCGTTGTTTGCATTTCCCTCTTCATCTGCCATGTCTCAAATAAAACTTTGTAGGGTGCTGGTGATGTTTTCCCACTAAGTGATGGTTCAACCACTGGGTTGTTTTGTATATCTAACTGTTCCAATACCTTGTGTGTTTCCCCAATGGCATATGCAACTTCCTCTATCACTACCTCTATCTATTTTCTAGCTCCTCCTTCTGATGGGGTCGCCAGTGCTTCCCCTCTTGCTTGTTCTATTATGCTTTCAATCTAAACAATGGCTTCAGATTTAGTGCCTTTGGCTATTGTTTCAATTGCTGCCTTTGAAATTTCTCCTCTGAGAATTGTTCCTGCATGAATTTTAGTTGAATTAGTTGGGGGGGGGGGGGTGTTCTTGTTTGTTTTTATATTTTTTCTGAAATTTTGGAAGCAATAAATCTACCTTTATTATCCCTATACCTACTCATAAAAAACAAGAAACTCTAATACTAATGAAACACAAACTTTTAACTACTAAAGGTAAGAGGACAACCTGACTTTGGAGCAACCCCACCAAATTGGATGTGTAGGTTCTTACCTCTCATCTTACCATCTTATCTCCGCCCTCAGATTGTCCTTAAATCCAATCCAAACTCATCAAACCAATCAAACTCAAAATGCTACCTATTACCGTTTACAACTCCCCAGCAGCGGTGCCAAAATGTTGGTGTATATATATGCTTGGTATATTGCACTCATTTATATGTCAATCCAGGATTCGTAATCAAAAGATTCGTTACACTATATGTGCCAAAAGCAGGTAACCTATCTATGTCTATTGTATCTAGCTCAATCAGGAAATAATTAATAACATAACACTTTGTTTCTAGAATATATAAATGCTTCACACAACTTTAAACTCAGAAGCTAAAACTGATAACAAAACTCTCAAACAAACACTCAATTGAAAACGCTCTTGCTTATATGACAAGTCTGTTCATTACAGGCTCATGAAATGAAGAGATGAACTTAGATCTTGCTTCTTGTAGCAATTGAAATAGTAATCAACAATCCACTTTATTCACTCTTAGAAATAAATCAACCATAACTTTATTAATTCCAATCAAACCTTCTTTAATCCAGGAAACAATCAATATGATTGAGAGACTTCATTATATGGAACATGAAGGTGAGAGATTAAGTCTTATGGTTCCTGTACCTACTAAGAACACCACAATTATAAACTCAAAACAATAGCATTTTCTTGCTTAACAATCCCACACATCTATCAAACTCTTATCAATTAAATATCAATTTGCAGAAATGGAAATGGAATTATCTACTCTGTTCAATGTCTAACCATTTACTCACACTGATTCAAAATCAAATAAGTTTGTACTGTTGTTACAAGGAAAATATCTCTATGGCTAGGGTAAACCACAACATACGGAAATGACTGCAGAAAGCAACTCTATTCCCAAGTATGCTATGTAAATAAATATGCTAGCAAGACAAGATAAAAAGGCCTACCTCATCCAGACGTTCGATGAAGTCCACCGTTGAGCACCTGACTCAAAGCAATATACTTGCAACTAGTCCTCAACAACCAAGCAAAGAAAGCATATGGTGATATTATATGATGTTAGCACATTCAATAGCATAATCCATTAATAAACATGACAAATACACCCATGGAATAATAATTCGAATATTTGCAAGATATCAATTGGATGAGAAAAGAGTATTTCTATTAATATATGATCAACATGAGTGAAGATGTTACAGACTTCCGTGTCGGCACGGTTCGAAACCAAGAAACTAAGTTCCTTCCAACTGGGCCTCCACCACCTCAATCCTCCACCAAAGGCAAGCTCATAGAATAGAGACAATGAAGTTCTCAATCAAATAAGGGAAGAGCTTGGGGGTTGAACACTGTGTTCAGACTTAAAGGACAAAGGGATGCAGACTCAATATGAAGTAAATAATTTCTCCAGAGTAACTTTTCTGTCAAAGTTGAATTCTTTCTCCTCTTTTCCATAGCTTGAAATTGGCCCATTTATAGCCTTCAAATGGAACTGAAGGGTCGAGTCAGAACATTTCCAGTATATGGAAGACCAAGGATCACAGATCTCCTATTGTGACATGGAAACCCAACTCTATTTTTCATTTTTGGGCACAAATCTTGATGTACTAGGCTGTAGTGGTGCAACCTGCATATACACATGTTGTATAGTAGGCAAGTTGTGTACATGTGGAAAAATATGTATTTTTATCTCTGGAATTTACAAACAGGGATGATAAGTCTGCATAGAGAAATGGAAAAAGGCCTTATGTGCAAGATTGCATAGGGTGAGGCAAATCTTTCTATAACAGATGCCCCCAAATGTGTGAGGTCGGAGGAGTATCTGCGATGGAATAAATACATTATAAACAACCCATAAGTGGAGTGATGGGGAACCAACTGGACAAACTAGTTGCTCATTACATTTTGCACTAACTTTGCATACATGGCTTCCAATTTGAATTACACTGTAGATCCATGTGAAAATATACCAAACAACTGTCTGTGGCCATGAATAGGAAGATACAAATGCAGTTACATTCTAAAGGATGTCATAGTCATGAACAAGGCCCAGTAGAACCAGTCTCAAAACCAATCTGAAGATATCTGTATACAATGGAGTACAATCTGATCTCCCATGATTACTGAAGTCATATAGGTATTGGTCCAATGAAAAAGGAAGAAACAACTCAGGAAAGATGTGGCCACATACTAATGTCTTCAAGTCTTCTACACAATTCGCCAAGGGTGCAAGTCTACATCATGTGAATAAAGAAGTTGAGGTCGAAAACAATGAGACATTGTCTGATTATTGATCATTGAGGTATACCATTAGAAAACATGGGACAACCTACCGATAATGAAAGTAGGTATTAAGGCACTGAGTACATTCTTACAAGTGTGAATAAAGGAGTTGGTGTCGAACACCTGAAGAATCCATCGATCAAGAGACATTGATGTATTCCCAACTGTTGATGGCGAGAGAACCTGCCACTAATGACTGCAAGCCTCAAGGTACTCATAAGACTCTAGGTCTCATTTCCATAATAGATGAGCTGAAGTCGATGGAAGGAGACCCGCTGAAAGGAGGTCATTAAGGCATCTCTCATCTTCCAACATGAGGAACAAAGCAAAAGTTTCATGATTTGGAGGAAATTGAACGAAGAACATGTTCACAAACCAAAGACCCTGTGCATCTTTCGCATGTGCCAAGTGCAAGCAGTACACGAAAAATACCCTCTGAATAATAGCCAATGAGGAAAACTACTGACAAAGGTGAGGAAACCACCAATAAGGCTAATGGCATCCAAGACACTACACGAATCCCAATGTGTGAATAGATGTCTTGCCGTCGAAGACAAGGGAAACCACCCAGTCAATGACCAATAATGAAATGTCGACTGCTGGGTTGAAGGCTACCTACCAATGATGAAAGTAGGACCAGGGTGCATGGTAAGACTACAACATCATGTGATTCCAAGACAAACTGAGGGTATGGCAGACATGCAAAATCAAGAGATCTGAGCAATGGCCAACACAGGTTGATAGACTTCCTTTGAACAAGAGCATGAGACATATGGAAGACTTTGGCAGCATAGACTCGATGATGAAACCATGAGATGCAGGAGACATCAATGAAATTCTCCATAGGGAATGGAAGAGTAACCAGTCAATAGAGAAGACTTTGTAACGAGCTTATCTTCCTAAGGCCATGATAAACCAAAAATTATGATGACAAATGGACTCAATAACTTTGTGCTCTATTCAAAGGTGACACGACTGCTACTGATATAAGATAATACTCCCTTCCCACCCATCTTTTTTTGTTTTTTCATAGACAAATAAATGCTATGATACAGAGGAGGAAATGAGTGTCACAAGTAGGAAACACTAGTTCCAGCATTGGAATGTACCTATGCTCAATGCAAGGAGATGCATGTGGGAGATGGACACTCAGGGGAATGTTCCCTCCTAGGTATAGGGTGTCAAATTGAAAAGGATATAAACGATGGTTTGCTTGGTTGAGGATGCAAAACTGTTGAGGCAAACTGTTTATAATGCAAATCAAGAACCGACTATAGGCTCAATATTGGAAGCAAGGGCATGAGATGCAATCACAACTTAATGCCAAAAAAAATGACCTTTTTTATGACATTTAGTCTACTTGGTGTGAAAAAGGGATAAACTTGTGCCAAATAGACATCCTTTCCAATCCAATTTACAAGTGTGAAAGAGACAAGTTCACTCGACAATCTTTTCGCTTTTTGAAGACGAGTTGGAAAAGAGATTAAATTAAACTTGCGATCTTTCAAGTCCAATTTAACGAGTGTGAAAGGGATGAATCACTCGACAATATTTTTCATTTTTTAGATGAGTCGGAAAAGAGCTTAAATCAGACTCGCTTGGGAGATTCTAGGTGGCAAGTCACGGGGGAGGCCAAGGCTCCTGTGCTGAAATTCTGTGGAATATCAGTATCTTACGAATAAACGACATAAGCTTGTGAAAACCCAGAGCTCTCCAAGTCGAGGAGGATAACATGCTAGCATAGGTTATCGTCTCTGTGATATATGAAATAATGTCTCTTACTAGAAAGGACATAGGTGGGGGCATTGGATACCCCACAAGACCATCCCAATCGAAGGGAACTTTTCCAGGACTTGAAGGAAGAGTACTCGGGAAGAGTATAACTCTCTCTTGTTCGGAAGGAGCACTATGAGGAATGCCAATGAGATGGTTGAAGGATGCATCACCCTCCGAAAGGAGAGTTGGATTGATCAAATATTGCACTGATACGACCACTTCTTCAACCATTGGTTGAAGAGGATGTGTGATAACAGGGATAGGGGGCACATTACCCTCGACAACGAGGGTATGGTCAAGAGAGGATTGTAGTGGCATGGTTATCATGTCAATCAAAGGAGAAACAGGGTGTGGGGAAACCACAGACACTTCAAAACCCAAAGGGCCCTCAAGTGAGAGCCATGCTTATGGTGTCCTAGTAGTAGCTGGATAAAAATGAGTACGGTGATCTCCTTTGCAAGTCCTACAAAGGAATTTAGGCTTACGTATAAGGTGTCTGGGCTTCTCAATGCCCCCAGTGTCATTCATGAAAGACGACGACATGCTCTCAACATGACTGGCATAGGTGAGAGATTCATCTCCCACATGATGTACAGAGGTCGGAGATGTGACATTGATATGACTCATGGTGACTAGAGAGATGCCCCCATCATGACTAGCAGCGGGTAGGTGCAGGTCGTCAACATGACTGGCACAGGTTGTTGACCCATCTCCAATATGACTGGAAGAGGTTGGAGATGGAGCTCCAATATGACTGGTAGTGACTGGACTAGCGGTGGGTTGTGGCATTTGATACCAAGGTCCAGGGAAAGATTGGCTTTGAAACATTGCATGCTAAGAAGGATCCTGGTTTACCCCTTGTCCCTGTTCAGAAAGGTAGTATCCTCCACTTAACTGATCCAAAGAGTTTTATATAGGCATCATCACTGAAGTCTGTGAAGAGATGGAAGTATGATAAGGATTATTCAAGTGAGGACATATGTTGCCCACTTGTGAAGGGGTTCCGTGAAGAGGGTAGCCCGAACCATAAAACTGATTCTCCCCGTATGAAAGACCCGGGGATATATGAGGAACCATCATGGGAAAAGTGTTCAAAGGAACAAGCATGTCGGATGAAGGATACATATATGGGGTGTAATGAGCAGAGTAGGCACCCATTTGAGTATTGGTTCCTGAAAGAGCGTAGCTAGAACTAGATTCGTAAGAGGGAAGGTTCCAACCGCCCATTGTGAAAACTAGTTGAGGGACACAACTCATATCAAACAAAGATGTAGGTAGTGTGGCCATGGTGCCCTTATATCCAATGCTAGTATTTGTATAAGTGGGCCAGGGAGAGGATGGAAAGGTTGAAGGCACATCAACAGGAAAATGGCTAGAGACCCAAGGTATGGACTGAGCGTCATAGTTCTGCATACCATTATGAAAAGCAGAAGGATTCAACCCCATGAAATGATTGAAAATCATGGGGTGGGTAGCGATCAATGAGAGAGCCAAAGGAACTTCACTATTCATGATAATGAAAACTCAGTATAAACTCTTAGGGCCAACTAGTAATCAAAGAGCACACCAAAAATCAAACGACCAAAAATGCACACAAATGGGGTAACATGGTTGAAAGTGGCCTCCCTCCCTAAAGAAGGTGTGTCTCGTCCAAGAGGGGCCTGAGAATCCCTGCTAAAGATCGGAGGTAAAAAAATCAATTATAAGGGCCCTCGTGGGCTTAACAACCAGTCAGTCAGATCCCCCCGGAGAGGTAATCCTCCATAAAGGTTGTGTGTTGTTTGACCCTTATCTGACCTAAAGTACCTACAGAATAACCCCCACAAGTAACATATGTGGCACCTAAGTAAAGAAACTAAGTAACCAATGTATAACCGATGCACATGTGAGCAATCGTACGTCAGGTCCACCGTATGGACAGGGTAGCAAAGCCCGAAACCTTGAAAGTACCACCTCTCACGGAGGTAAAGGCACTAGCAAGATCCCCATATATGAATAGATCCCCAGAAATATCTCTGGCTAAGAAGGTATCGGGGGGATATCCCTTCAACCAACCCTACACGACCTCATGATTAACTCTAGTGTAAGTGGAGCCTCCTGATATTACCAATTAGACAATGGATTTCTCCACTCCCTTTGTCAGACACATATGTTGATTTAATTGCCTTGGAGAATTTTACTCACAAAATCCTATTCCAAGGCACTAAACCCTAAGCTAGTTTGTGCACCCTAGAAAATAAAATCATGACTAATCAATTTTAAATTATAGCATTAATTTTAGTGGCCATGCTTACTAAAAAAGGTATGGTAGTGAAACTCATGATGTTATGACTCAACAAGAAAAGTAAATATGACTATAATACAAAGTCCTAACTTCAATTTTCAATGAATGATATGCTTCTTAAAACAAATGCAATTTTCAATTTCAACTCTACAATTCTGAAGTAAAAATGCAATCTTTCATTAAATGGACTAAGCTAATGACAGAGACTCAAAATATCAAAATGCCAAGCAATGAAAAATTCCTAATATTTTTGTATTTTCAATATAAGAAAAAGGAAAATGCATGGACCAAACAACAACTTGATGTATAAAACTCTACTGTGTATAGAAACAAACAACTCAAGTAGGATACCAAGCAACAAGACACCCAACACAACGTACAAGGACAATCAAAATGAAAAGGTGATGAGAAAGACTCCGTCCAAAAATTCAACCAAAGACAGGTTTCCTGTCATCCCACAAACACTTAACAGTCACTACAGAGACCCAAGAAGACTCAACAAACATCAAATCCCACCCAACAACCACCAGACCCAACAAATAATCAAAGAAGGTTGATGTACATGACTGTTCAAGGAAACAAAGTGTATGTACCCATCTTGTAGAGGGACAACCCATGTATATACGAGACTGTCAAGCCAAAAACCACGTATATGTTTCAAAAACAAAGTTAGTCAAGGGAGAAGGATAAAAAACTCAGACCCAAATGAACAGAGGATGTCAAGCAATGATACGACAATAAATGCAATAGGAACGGGACCAATCTAAGGAGAAAAGTACTCCAAAACCTAAGAAAGAATATTCAATCCCCAGTATGGTCGCCAGTTCTGTTACAAGGAAAATCTCTCTATGTCTAGGGTAAACCACAATAGATGGAAATGACTGCAGAAATCAACTCTATTCCCAAGTATGCTATGTAAACAAATATTCTAGCAAGACAAGATACAAGGCCTACCTCGTCCAAATGTTCAATGAAGTCCACCGATGAGCACCCGACTCAAAGAAATATACCTGCAACTAGTCCTCAACAACCAAGCAAAGCAAGAATATGGTGATATTATAATACACCCATGGAATAATAATTCGAATATTTGCAAGATATCAATTGGATGGGAAAAGAGTATTTATATTAATATATGATCAACAGAAGTGAAGGTGTTACATACTTCCATGTCGGCAGGTTCGGAACCAAGAAACTAAGTTCTTTCCAGGTGGGCCTCCACCACCTCAATTCTCCACCAAAGGCAAACTCATAGAAGAGAGACAATGAATTTCTCAATCAAATAAGGGAAGAGATTGGGGGTTGAACACTATGTTCAGACTTAAAGGACAAAGGGATGCAGACTCAATATGAAGTAAATAATTTCTCCAGAGCAACTTTGCTCTCAAAGTTGATTTATTTCTCCTCTTTTCCATAGCTCAAAATTTGCCCATTTATAGCCTTCAAATGGAATTGAAGGGCCGAGTCAGAATGTTTCCAGTATATGGAAGGCCAAGGATCACAGATTTCCTATCATGACATGGAGACCTGACTCCATTTTTCATTTTTGGGCACAAATTACAATGTATGCGGGCTGTAGTGGTGCAACCTACATATACACATGTTGTATAGTAGACAAGTTGCGTACATGTGGAAAAATATGTATTTTTGTCTCTGGGATTTACAAACAGGGATGATAAGTCTGCATAGGGAAATGAAAAAAGGCCTTCTGTGGAATATTGCATAGGGTGAGGCAAATCTTGTTATAACAACTATACTTAAAATGCATTTAAAATCATTTACAACACACAACTATTAAGTGTTCACACTCACACAATTGACTTACAACACACAAAGACATGTACAAGGAGGTTTAACTTGGTTGGGGCAGTGGACCCTTACCAAACCAACAAGGTACCTCTAAAGAAATTACAGACTAAAACACTTTACTCATGTTCATGAATTGCACAAAATATCAGTTGTATTCCTTCAATTGATCAATTGAATCAGTAGTTCAACATTTCATTCAGCATAATAATGTATATCATCCTTTACTTACTACTTAGTACCTATCATCTACACGACATCCCTTATAAAGAAGGTGAGCCATTATAACCAAGGTCTAAGGATAATTATCAAATGGTTTCAAAATATTACAATTGGTAATTCATATCGTATCTCTAGGGATGGACTTCATCCTCATGACACATAGTGCATGAGTGATGAAGTCTATCGTGATCTCCAAAACTACCTCAAGATACTTATATCCAACTAACTTCTTGGAATCACCACTAACATACTCGCTAAACATGTAAATTCTGTAGACAGGGGTTTAGTACCGAATGGACACAATCATGACTATGGGTACCAGACCAATACAAAGGTAGTATCTGAATAGGTCCAAGACTGGTACCGGATGAGGCACTGAGCTGGTGGTACCAGACGAGGTACTGAGTTGGTGGTACCGGAAGAAACGTTGTGCTAGTACCAGAATAAAACGTTGAACTGGTAGTACCAGAATAGGCACTGTGTTGGTACCATAATAGGTGCTAAACTGGAAGTATCAAATCACTGGAGAGTATCGAATTAGGAGGAATATCGATACAGGATCAGACAGGGTACTGGATCCAGTGAGGTACCAGATTAGTGGAGTACCAGATCTAGCGGAGTACTAGATCAAACAATTGTTGCAGTACTGGATCAGTGGAGTACCGGAAGGAGCTTCTTAATTAAGAGTCAAAGCAATTAGGAGAATAAATAATCAATCATTTAATCCAATTTAATCAATACAATAAAATGAATCATGTTTTAACATATGTTACCTCTCTATGTACATGGAAAAGGTTACAAAGTAGGTTTGTGGAGGAAATGGTCAATCATATACACATATCATAGGTAAAATAGACTCAGATAAAGGATAATATAGGATAATAGAAGTGTCAAAATGGAGACTCAACATGAATCATTCTTCCCTAATATAGAAGGTTTCACTATGTGGTCTATCTGGAAGAAAAGTTGTACTAGGTGAGGGATTGGTGGCATAGGTTGTTATGTTTAGCAAGACCTTACTCCATATGTCAAGTTTTACAAGAAAGTTCATTTCACTAAATATATATGGTTAGAAATTTACGACAATAATACAAATGAAATATTTTTGGCAATTGATTACTTCACACCAATAAAGTTTATCTTTTAAAAAACAAAAACTTAGACAAAAAATGTACTTTTCATGGATTAGAGCATGATATATAATAAATGAAGGTATTTTTTTGTAACCATATCATTGGATTGGCACATATATGGACCATTTGGCTATAAAAATAAATTCTCTGAAGAAATTATTTCTGTATCCTTTATTCGAGATGTGCCTTCAATGTCGTAGATGGGATCTCTGTAAAAAATGAAACAACCCAAATCCCATCTGCATCTCCATATCTATATGAAATCATCAATGTGATTGTCTACTGTATCCAAGGTTGTTCCATGATTTCATTTGTATCATAGAAGCTGATTACTTCTTCACAAGATTGGATAACTTCATCTTCTTCGAAAGGGACAATAGAGGATAATGTCTCGTTCAGACCTTCTGCAAGAGAAACTTCATCGAGATCCTTTTGGCAGTTTTCTTCATTTCCATAGTCATGGAACAAAGCATCATCAAAGTTCTCAAAAGGATTATAACTCATCATGTTCTCTTCTTGATGTGTAGGAGGAGCGGAAGTTTGGATGTCCTCATCAAGTGGAAGAGAAAATACTTCATCTTCATCATATGTCTCATCCATATCTTCTTCATCAGGATCTTCTTCAAGATTTTCTTTATATATGGTCTCATCATCAATCAAAAAACCTTCTTAGTAAAGAGTGTGTTTGAGCTCTTGGAAAGCATCTTGCAAACTTTGAGTAGCTGGCCGATAATGCCTAAAAAATTCTTCAATGAGCTTTGTAGAAGAAGGGATACTCTTTGGATCACATGAGTGTGCAAACCAATCTTTTTGACTTGAATCCAGTGAAGACAACAAAATTTTCATCAACACATCTTCATGTAGCACATTTAAGCTTGTAGCATACTTCATATAATTCATGACATGGGTGACTGCTAGAGCTAGATCACCGTTAAATTTGGGGCAACTTGCCCTCCACTCCGGGGAGCAATGATTTGGATATCTAGGAACATCCTAACATCGAAGGAGGGATAAACCTTATGGAATGCCCATGGTAAGTTCCGTGAGGTCATGGTTCCATTTCTTAGGGTAATACCTCAATGGAGTCGTCATATGAGCTCAAGGCTCACCAAAGGATGGAAAAGGATAAGGGAAAAGTGGGTTCTGGGAAGGTGGAGTTGCTAGATGATATTCGAGATGAGTTCATCAAGAAAGGTGGGAACGTCCCTCAGGGGGAGTCGCTAGGAAAGATAAGGGAAAGGCTTTGGGATAGCTTACCAAAGTGTCATTAGGGTATGAAGAAGATTCAAAATCTTTCCCATCAATGACGCCAAAATGTTATAGCGCAAGTTGTAGGTTGGTAAAAGCCTGACCCAACCACAAAGCAAGTGCTACAACTTGGGAATCCTACACCCAACGTCACCTTGATGTAGGTCCCGCACTTCAAGGGTGATTAGGTCATTCTAGGGAGGCGATCTCAGTGACCCTAGGGGGATTGAGATGGAGATGGAGATGGAGATGGATGGAAGTGAATCCCCTATAATTCAATTCTAAGTGGGATGAAAGGTGGGGAAGATGCCTTGTAAGTCAAGTAATTGTTTCCCCACAAGTATAGTACTTCTCTGGATGATTGTACCTACCCGAGACACAAGAAAAGGCACTTTGCAATGATATATGTTTGTTGGATCAACAAGTTAAGATTTGTGTCCCTAATTTAATGCAGTAAATGATATTTTTTATCAGCAAATAAAACATCTAAATCATCATGCAAAGATCTAAACTAGTTAAGTAAATCAACATCAAGTTTATCATTGAATATAGGATAAAATACGACACTGAAGAAACTAGAGAAGATGGTTGTTGTAAACATATTTTCTCTACAGAAAATTGCAGACTTATGGCTGTAGCATTCAATGGCATGTAGCAGCAAAATAAACCATGGAAAAGTGCCAAGAACTAGCCCAAAAGGTGCTTTTATAGAAAGATTTTCCTCACCCTATGCAATCTTGCACATAAGGCCTTTTTCCATTTCCCTATGCAAAATTTTCACCCCTTTTTGCAAATCCCAGAGCTAAAAATACATTTTTTCCACATATACACACCTTTCCTACAATACAACATGCATATACACAGGTTGCACCACTACAACCCGTGTACATCGGGAAATGTGCTCAAAATTGCAAAATGGTGTCGGGTTTCCATGTCACGACAGGAGATCAATGATCCTTGGCCTTCCATATGCTGGAAACATTCCGACTTGACCCTTCAGTTCCATTTGAAGGTTATAAATGGGCCAATTCCAAGATATGGAAAAGAGGAGAAAGAATTCAACTTTGAGAGCAAAGTTACTCTGGAGAAATTATTCACTTCACATTGAGTCTGCATCCCTTTGTCCTTTAAGTCTGAACATAGTGTTCAACCCCCAAGCTATTCCCTTATTGATTGAGAACTTCATTTTATCTCTTCTATGAGCTTGCCTTTGGTGGAGGATTGAAGTGGTGGAGGCCCAGCTGGAAGGAACTTAGTTTCTCGGTTCCGAACCGTGCTGACACAGAAGTCTATAACTTTTTCACTTTTGTTGATCATATATTAATAGAAATACTCTTTTCCTATCCAATTGATATCTTGCAAATATTTGAATTATTATTCCATGGAAGTATTTATTATGTATATTAATGGATTATTCTATTGAATGTGATAACATCATATATTATCACCATATGCTTACTTTTCTTGGTTGTTGACGACTAGTTGCAGGTATATTGCTTTGGGTCAAGTACTCAACGATGGACTTCATCGAACATATGGACGAGGTAGGCCATTTATCTTGTCTTTCTAGAACATTTGTTTATATATCATACTTGAGAATAGAGTTGATTTATGCAGTCATTTCCGTCTGGTGTGGTTTTCCCCTAACCATAGAGCGATTTTCCTCGTAATAGGTGTGCCCTAGTTAGTAGAGTAAGTGAGAAAAATTTAGGCGCTAGTATAGGGTTAGTTTAGGAGTTATAGATAATGGTTTATCTAGGTTATATCAGCCCTAATGAATGTAGGTTAGGGTTTGTAACAACAATAAAAGTAATGGGAGAGAGGGGAGGCCCTAGTGGGGGAAGACTCCTCTCAATGAGGAAAATCAACTTCAAGTAGGAAACCTTTCAAAAGACCAAAAATTGTGTCTCCGAAGGCAATGATTTTATATCTCCAATGAAAAAAAGTATGACTAGTGCCTTTACTATTGGGTTAATGGAGTCAAATAATCAAAGAGATTAGAGAATATACCTCCTCAGGGTGTAATCTCTTTTACTTCTCAAGGCAAGTTTCTCTAGGCTAGGGTTTAAGCTAAGAGGGTGTATACCCTTATACTTCTCTTAGCAAACCCTTGTAAAATCAATGAGATGAAGCAATAAAATGATGAAGAATATGGTGTGGGTGTATTCCCTTATACTTCTCACCTAGCTCCTAGCATAACAATATTTGACTTGAAAAAATGATAGCATAATAGTAGAAAACCATACCAAGATCAAGATAAATGCAAAGATATTCCACCATAAGAGCTAGAAAACATCATCCAAGTCTAGTGTCTCAGTCCTCCATCAACCATTCATCAATATAACCATAAACAAGTGCACAAGAGATAAAAAGAGCCAAGTGTGGCGCAAATGTCAGATCAAGGCCTCTCACAAGAGGGAGAGTTATGTTTAAAATGAGATCTTATGATCTCTATTTACACAAAATGTAGCTAACATAGTTTGTCCACATAAACCCTAATATTTCCCCTTTTTACAAAATAATACTAAACGATTACTTTAAAATTTCACTTTTGCACAAATAAAATCCTAATTTAGAAGGACGTCACCCCTTAAGGGGACGTTTTGCCACTTTGAGGAAGTCATTGGTGTTGGAGAAGCATGGGTAAGCCTCCAAAGGCCACATGTCAAGCATCTAAGCACCCTCATCATGGTGAATACCCTCTTCTCCTCAAAACTTCCATGTGTCAAAAGAGTGGCGCCTCACCACCATGCCCTAGCCCCCAAAAGCATGATGTCAAGCTAAAAAATAGGTCATTTTCCCCTCTTGGGAAAATCATTTGGCAAGTGAGGGACGAGCTAGATCATTCAAGTCATCATCAAGGCCTTCCAAGTTTGATCTCTCTCATCCATCATGCATGCCCCTGGCATCCAACTTGTGGTCTTGTAGCCCCATGGAAGCCAAAGCTAGGCTTGTTCTCCCAAAACTGCCCACCAACTAGGTCCTACAAAGACAAATGAGCACGCCCTCCAAGGATCTCAAGTCATAACATCATGATAAGTGAATCCAATCAATAAATAATCCATCTAATCATGTGCATCAAAGATCACTATATCAAATAATTAACAACTCAAAGACACTATGCGACTTGTCAATCTTGAATATGGGAGGGTTGACGAGGTGTCCTATTGGGTAGATCTTGCTATAGGTCAAGGATAGTTTACAAGAGACCCCTCTCTAAGCCATGTAAAGTGGATGAAGTGCTTGGGGTCAAGATTCAATGGGCATAGGGATCTTGACATACAAGGGGCCGCAGTGTCTCATTCATGGGTTCCTTTGTAGAGGGTGTGTGGTACCTTCGTCCGCAATGCACTTTTTCCAAGCCCATCAATTGCCTTTTATCTTTCTTTCTTTATTTTCTTTCAATATAGCATAAGGAGAGGTTGAAGGTCACTGCCCTGGCGTGGTGACCAAATGATGGCAATGTCACCCACAAACACCTAATGGAAATGAGAAGGTTGGCTCGTGATGAGACCCCCTTTCTCTCAGCCATTCAAATGAGATCCATTACCCTGGTTTGGTGACCAAATGATGGTAATTTCATACCGCTAGATATTCATGGACGTGATATATTGGCTCGTGATGAGACCTCCTATCCTTCAACAAACCTTTTAAGCATTCTTTATTATATTGTGGGTCCCCTTTATTCAAAGATAAGCGTTTCATTTC
Organism: Picea engelmannii; assembly: GCA_009831015.1. Lineage (NCBI taxonomy): Eukaryota > Viridiplantae > Streptophyta > Pinopsida > Pinales > Pinaceae > Picea > Picea engelmannii. Next base: position 255,859 of record ML795771.1, read on the forward strand.
TTTCTTGGGTGATCCCTGGGTGAAGCATCTGAAAGGTTTATAGAATGATTTTATATTTTACCCAACATCAACCCCTCTAGGCCTTTATCCCCTTCTTCCCATAGAATGAGGGACAACCCCTTCTTGGGTCAATACACCCTAAAATCCCAAGAGATAAGGAAAAGGAGGGGAACAATGATATAAAGTGGTAAGTATGGTAAGGAACGGTATGATGGCTCATTAAGGGAGTTCCCAATAGAAAACCCATCCCCAAGGAAAACCACTTACTAGGGCACAATGTCAATCACCAAGGTGAAGTAGGGAAAAAGACATAATGTCCAAGCGTATATCATGAAATGTAGAGAAATATAAGATACAACATAATAAAATGGCTTGAATATTGAAATGATGCTCACCATAATACTGACTTGTACTTCATGGAGCAAGGCCCACTGCCTTCTGGAAGCCAACTGGTGTGGTGGATGCCATCTGCAAAACTGTGACCATCTGTGGTGGTGAGTGGGTTTCCATTTGTGAAAAAGGGTATTGTTGGTCATGTAGTCTCTTGACACTCTATATTTGCAACCTGAGGGACTCGAGACATGATATACTTAGTTATCCACAAAATGAGGATAATATTCCCATTGAGAAATGCAGTCTTAACGTCCATTTGATGTATTCTCCACCCCATATGAGTGGCAATAGAGATGATTGTATGAATGGAAGTGTACAAGGCTAATTGGGTGAAATTATCTTCATAGTCCACTCCTTCCTTTTGAGAGAAACCCCCAACAACAAATCTTGCCTTGTGCTTGTCAATGCTTCCATCCGTTGCATGTTTTATTTTGTATATCCACTTAGAGCTGACTACATATTTGTTCAGGGATTTGGGTACAATTTCCAACACATTATTCTTTATTATGGAGGCATAATTTTTTTATTATAGAGTCATATTCTTCCACCATGGATTACCTCCATGGATTCCTTCCAATATCTTCTTCAAAGCAGGTTGGTTATGATTCGATCATACTACTCATGAGGGAAACATACCCTGAATACCTCTAAGGAGGTACATTTGTTTTGATTGAAGTTTTTGGCAACTCTACTTGTTCATTTTCTTCCTTTAGGAGTTGCTCGACCCATTTTGGTTTCCTTTTCCTGGAGATGTTCAATTGTTATTTCTCTTGGTGTTCCACTTTGGGAAGATCTGCCCCTTCTTATGAGATCTTCTCCTCTTGACTTAGGGCTTTAGTTTTCGAGATGTCCTTTTCTTGGTATGTCTTTTGGAGGGCTCTTTCTTCTTCAAACTTTATGTCTCTGCATAGGACAACCTTCCTGGTGGTGGGAATGTATATTCTGTAGGATTTCTCGGTCTCACTATACCCAACCAAAATCCCCTTCTCGACTGTAGGATCGAGCTTAGTCCTTTTCTCAACGGGGATATGGCAGTAGGCAAAAAACCCAAATATCCTGAGCTGAACGCTTCTTCCGGAATCTTGTTTCCTTTCGGTAAATGCTTCTTCTGGAGTGACATTTCCCAGTACTTTGTGAGGACTTCTATTTTGAAGATAAACTGCAGTGTTGAAAGCCTCTTCCGAGAAAAACTTAGGGAGATTCTGATCATGTAGCATTGTTTTTTCTACACCAACAATAGCTCTATTTTTCCTCTCCGAGACCCCATTATGTTGAGTGGTATAAGCAACTGCCAGTTCTCTTTTGATTCTAGCCTCAACGCAAAACCTCTAAAAGGCATGCAAAGTGTATTCCCCCCCATTATCAGACCCAGGGACTCTTATCCTCTTGTTTGAGTTTCAACAAGGGCTTTGTATTCTTGAAATTTCTTGAGTACCTCTTATGAGGTTCTTCATGTCAAGAAGTAAATCCAGGTATTTATGGAGAAATCATCTATGAATGTGATGTAGTATCTGAAATTCCCTCCTATGGATAATGAGGACATGGGACCATAGATATCAATGTGAATTAGGTATAGACTTCCCTTGGACCTTGAATCACTCTTGGAGGAAGGTGCCTGTGCATACTTTCCTAGAACACACCCTTTACACACTTCATGGTGTTCTGTAGTCAATGAAGGCATCTCTGTCATAATGTTACCCATAATTCTAATAACACCATGTCCAAGGTGAGAGACATTTCTGTGTCATATCTCACAGTCTCTCGTGTTGTTGTTGCTTGCTAGAGCATAGTGGGAGTCAAACTGTAATTTATACAACTTGTCCTTTTTTACTCCAATGACTTGTTCAGATCCCTTGCTCAACCCTCAAGGCTTGATGTGGGGCCTTTGAACCTTGAAGGAGACCTCATAATTCTTGTCTTCTAGGGCTGACACTCATACACGATTCTTCTTCAGTCTAGGAACATAGAGGACACCTGATTTCAAAACCAAATTCCTTTTCACTCAGGCTACTGAAGTAGTGCTTGTGGCCAGTCATGTGACTGGATAATCCACTGTCTATATACCAAACCTCACTGGTTTGGGTTGAACAAAGGCATGTCGTACACACTTCCTCTGCCATTTCATTTGATGAGAGTTGTTCCATTTAACCCGTGCTATGATAATAGTAAAAGATAATAGAAGGAACATACACATTCTTTATGGAACATAATAGTTGCTTAGTACAAAACAAAAATGAGAGAGATAAGAAATATTTTATTTATTTCAGCAGAAAATTACAATAACAATTGCAGAATTCTTACAACCCTTTCATTCACACAGTAAACACGTACTCTTGTAGCTCGTACGAATTGGTACGAATCATGCCTTTCCTTGTCTGCCTAATGTGTCTCTTGCTTGTCCTTTCTTTGTAGTCTTGAAATGCCACTAAGTGTCAATGACCCTGCTCGGTCTATATACTTGTGCTAAACCGTATGGAAGGGCAACCACTAGTCTCTCATGCTAGGTGCGGGTTTCCTAGGGCTGCACTGGCTATAATTCCCACTATTGTGTGTGTGCCCCTTGTGTCTCCTCTCATATTCGAATGACTACCCTGCTTGGTAACTTACCCTTTTTCTTTTCCTTAGCTTAGGGTTTGTGTGGGCCCTCTACTCGTAGAAGATCCCAACCATTAGATCTTTTACTAGATAAATGGTTCAAACTTAATACTTTATTGACACTATGCAGTTGCTTAAACTATGCAGTTTCCAAGACTTAATAATTTGCTACGATATTAGGAAGTGACCTTCTCCAAACCAAATGACATGTATCCATGGACTCGAAAATATCATAGTAGATTACGTCTTTTCATCAATCCCCTTAATCATTCAATTAAAATATATCAATATAATAGCTAATAATAAACCTAATTTAGATCATAAAATGACCTACATACAAAGCCAAATGATCTTCATATGAATAACAAAAAGCACCCAATTTTTTATAATAATAATAAAAAAAACTTTTCTCAAAAGGATTAAAGAAGGAATTCAACCTCCCCTTTATTTATAATAATATCAAGAATAAGTGTATCTTAACTTCACAATGAAACTCTTAGTTGCATCGACAAGTACTCTTCCATTACATTTCTTAAAAAGAAAAAAATTCAAACCAACCCTTGGTATGATAATGAGTAAAGCTGCTAAAAAAGATACCACAGATACCTTAAATGAACCCCCAAAAAATATGAAAATAAAAAAGTAGAAAACTTTGGTTAAAATAAAGAAGTTACAATACATAAATCAAAACCAAGAGAAACTCTTACATCTTTGTAAATTCAAACTTAAAAATGTTTTGCAAACCCATCTTAACTCAGAATGTTCATAAGCAAGGTAAGATTTCTATTAGAGATTGCAACTCATACCTTAAAAATACCCCCCAATGACTTAAACAACAATTAAACGATTTTAACAACACATGATGCTTTCACTATAAAAGAGATTGAGTTTGAGGTTAAATGTCTTTCAAAGGGAAAATATAAAGACGTAGAGGGATATCAGGCATAAATTCTAAAAATTGGTAGTTATATTCATAATCCTCACATCCACAACCTTTTCAATCTAGTAATTAAGCATGGCTTTCCTAAGCTTTGGATAAAGAGCCTTACTATTCCTATTTTTAAAATTGGTGACAAAAATAACCCCTCAAATTACATGACCATCATCATTAGTCCTCTTATGACAAAGTTGTATGGTATAATTTTAGAAAACAATATTACCATGTTGATAAAAAACCATGATACGAGAGCTAAAGGAAAGGGTGATTTCTAAAGTCATACTTGACTTTAGATCATTTAAGTACTCCAAGGATTGTAGTCTAAGAGTGTTGAAATAACAAAATCGATCTCCTATCGTTGACTTCAAAAAAAAATATTGATACAATTCCTCAAAATAACCTTTAGAAGAGACTAGAAGAGAGTACCCTTTGAATTGAGAGATGCAGTGATAAGGTTATATCAGAGAGTCGTTGCCAAATTTAAAAGAAACAAGGGTTGGTTGGAAGAAATCAATTGTAATATAAGGGTCGTGCAAGGATGCCCTTTATCCCCTAATTTTTTATGCTCGATTAAAGGAAGCAATGCGTATAGGAATACAACTTGTAGGGAGAGTTATCAACCTCCTCCTATATGTATATGACATTGTTCGTTTAGGAATGAACCCTTTTGACCTAAAAAAGAAGCTTAAAATTCTCAAATATTTTTGCACTAACTTTGGGATGACTATGCGGGGCGACAGGTGCAGGAGGGATTTTGTATGGCCCTAGAGGGAAAATTGAGTCTACTTTCTCTTGGAATCTAGGATTTTCTAGAAATAACCAAGCAGGGGCATATGCCCTTCTTTGGGGCCTCATAACTGCAATATCAAAAAACATCAATACCCTCTCCATTGTAGGAGATTCAAAAAATACCATTAGACACCTTCGACTTTCCACTCTTCCAATGGATGTGCACCTTTGTTCAATTTTCATTTGTATTCAAAGTATAATGATGGAATTCAACAAGGTTCACTCCTGGCATGTCTTATGAGGTCTATTTGCACTGCCATATCACTTGGAAAATCTTATCACCCGAGGCGTTGCATGAATTTTATTCATTAATGGTTTCAACAATTTTATCCCTATTCCCTAGCCCCCCTCCCCATATGTCGCTGGATAGAGTCCTTGGATCCTTGGCCTAGTGGACCTTCCTATCGATTCTTGTGTCTTCACCTCCTGCCACACATATTTTCTGGCTACTCAAGTGGACAATGTTATTCCATTTTCCTCTCATCCCCTTTCCCCTCACTTTTCCCCCCACTTCCAGCTTCGGTCTAGCTCTCCTATGTCGTCCTCTCTCTTCGCCCTCTAGTGTGTCTTCATTCTTCTATAGTACATTCCAATTCCCTCATTTATGTCCTTCTTCCGACCCCTTCTTCTTCTAGCTTTGTCCTCCCCCCTGCTCATTTGAATGTCGTTAGTCTCATCTCGAGGAGCATGATGTCTCACAGGTGATATATTTTCTCATGCTTATATGTGGGTTCACCCATCACCTAGCTCATGTGCTCTTAGTTGGAAACTCGAATATGCTCTCATCCACAATGTTCAACAATCATAAGACTCCATGGCTTAGGTCGCGAGGATTTTAGTTCACCACGCTTTTGTCCCGGGACTCGTACTCTCCAATTAATGGTGGATTATGGCCTATCCTTTGGGATTGTATGGACAATTTTGGTAAATGAAACAAACACTTCAGCTAACCCTATCCTATTTGGTGTTAGTATTGCTCAATTAGCTTTCCTTGCATGGATTTTAGGCACTCTGGCCAAAATTCTCGACTAGTTCAAATGGAAAAGGAATTGAAGGATCTTTGGTCTCTTGTGCTAGCCATCTAGGAACATGTCAACTCTCTCACGACCCAGGTTTTGGTGGTCTTGGATACCTCCATCCAACATAAGCAATCTTTCCAAATTCTCCATGACATAGTGAATGCCCTTTGAATTCAACTAGAGGACATTCAAACCCATCCTTCCCTTTGTGGTCAAGTTGGAATTGCACCCGTTGACTCAAATATTGTAGCCTCCAGTAAACATCCTCTTAAACTCTCAGACCTCAACACTCCAACCACCTCTGTAGATATGGATGAATTTATGGACGAAGCGGGAGAAAAAGACAAGTCCCCTACATAATTTGTGTAGCATGCAATGTTGTTTTTATCTATGTTTAGGTGTTTACTATAGGAATTACCCTGTTAACATTTTTGCTTTCCTAGTATTTCATTTCTCTGTTGTAAAATATTTACTTGAAGCCTAGAAAAGTATGCTTCTAATATCTAGTAGAATCCTCTCTCCACTTTGGAAGTTTTAGACTTTTCTTGTATTTATGTTTCTCTTTGAGTAGTCTTTTACTTAATAAAAAATTTCCCAGTTTCAATGAAAAAAAAACTTTGGGGTGACTGTGAATACTAATAAAATAAAGATAATGATCATAAAGTTTGGAAGTGTCACTTCATTTACCCAAAGTTATTTTACAATAACCACAACCTCAAATAAGTACATTCATATAAATACCTTGGAATTAACATCCTTCATAAGCTAAGATACAGTGTTGAAAAAAGGATTAACAGAGGTTGGAAGGATTTTTTTGGTCTTGAAGTAATTGAAGAGAAGTTGAGTTATGGTTCTTGGAAGGAAATAATTTTCTTTTTTACACGATTTTTATGCCAATGATTTTGTATGGTTATGAAGCCCAGGGTTATAACATTTATAGGGAGACTTGGAGAAAAATAGAGAAAATCTATTAGTGTTTTACAATACTCAATCTTAAAATTAAAAGCAATACACCCTACCGTATCCCTATTTTAGAGGCGGGTATCTCACCCATGTATAGTAATTCCATGATAAATTACTTATTGTAAAAGTATAAGTTGGCTAACATAAAGAAAGAGAGGCTTCTTATAAAATCTTCAAACATTAGTAAAAGTCACTCGAGGCTAAAGACAAGGTCGACTCAATATACTACTTCCTCACTCTGTTATTGTGGGGTAGTAAAAGATGATGCCCTTCAAAATATCAATACCATTAATAGTATTTTCATAATTAACTTTAAAGAAAATCTATGGTGCTGCAATGACATTGAGAATAAGAAAAGAATGGTTTACTACAAAGGGGCCTTTAACATTTTTTTTCTCGTAAAGAAGAAAATAAATATTTTGAAAATAATGACAAACTCCTATTACCTTCATATTGAAACTAGGAGGTGTACAAGACTTAAAACACCTTGGGAAGAAATAATTTGTAAAATTTACAATTCTAACAAGGTAGAAGATGAAAGACATTCTCTCTTAGAGTGCACAACCCACATAAAGTTTAGATCATATTTTCAAAACATTTGTAATACCATTGATATTTATAATGTGTTATCCCATAAACACCAAAGTCAGCTCAATAATATTATTTTCTATTGACCATAAAAACAATCTAATAAAACAAAATAATTAAATTTTCTTTGTTAAGGGCCAATAGACCAATGATGGTCTCACTGGATGATAACATCATCATCATTAACAACAACAACAACAATCTCCCTTAAAGTGATCCACCTATATTCAAATTAATATGAGACCCAACATAATGATATCATTTTCAATATTACTTAATATTGAAACAATTATGAAATCCAATAAATATTTTAGAATTAGTTAATGATTAATATTCAAAAATATTATTGTCGATATTAATAGTTTTTATTGCAATGATATATTAACTACTAATAGTGTGAGTAATATTTACCTTACAAAATTGGTGTTGGCTTTCTTACGCGCATCCTTCCTCACATTGGGAGGTTGATGACCTAGGGTTCGTCCAGATTTGAGCAACAAAACCCCAAGGCATCGACGTATCAATCTTTAGTCAAGGACAAAAGAAGGTCTAACCCAAGGCACCATGAGAATCACCAAGACCATCTCGTCTTGTGTCTGATGTGAAGGGATATTGCGTACAAAGGGAATTCTCAAGTTTTCATTCACTTATTCACTTGTAACCCATCAACACCATACCAAGCATAAACCAATAACATAGACATTCATGTAACTCAGAAAATGCATAGCAAATGATGAAGATATTGTATTATATTCATTAAAGCTTCAGGATGCATACTTGAACAAACTCGCAATACACATTGGAATGAACTCTGTGCTCTAATTCATTCTATAGACACTGCAATACACGGTTCCATGTGCTCTCTGATAATTCTCTACATAGAAATGACTTCATTATAGAATCTCTCCATGAATTCTACAAGACTCACGCAAAAACTCTACAAAAATCAGACTAAACTCACACAAAACTCAGACAAACGAACTGACTTCTTCTTTGAAAACTATCATCTTCTTTTCTCTAGATGCCTATCTTTTGCTTTGGTTCTCTGTCACTTTCATATCTGCTCCACTCTCTCTAGTGATGGCTAGTTCCACACATTTCCTCTATCCTCATGTAGCCCATGTAACCTTCTTGGAGCGTGGTAATCCTAACAAACTTTCCAGCTCAACCCTCATTTATCTGACGATCTCTCGTGTTGTATTTGGTTATTATTTGGGAAGGCTCCCACATATATTCTTCTGTCAGCCTACATGCGATATCTTTTCGATCCTTTGTACATGGTGCAAAACTGGTTGACGTGCACATCTTATTCCTTTTGTCACATAGCTGCTGATATGGGTGCAAAAAATTGACGTGTGTGCACAAAGATGACATGTGGGTGCTTTTCCTCGAGCCAATGGTGCTATTCATGGGTAACTTCTGGATTGAATTGATATGTTACTAAAGTAGACTGACTGGTATATCCACGCAAGGCTTGAGTAAAAGAAAATCATTGTTGTTCCTGTGGCAACAATCATGCTTGAATTATGACCAAAGAATCAAACTAAGTTGTGTTTGTAGCTAGGTTTGAGTAAGAGAAAATCCTTTGTTTAGAATGTAGTTGCAGCCCAACACAACTCCTGGAATGAGTCAAGAAACCCTCGAGGTGAAAGGTGGCTTTGGGTTTCATTTATCCGGGCACTCAAACTCTCTATTTTCGAGCTCTTTCTGGAGGGGCGAATGGTAGATGTTCTTCATTTGTGTTGGGGTCCAAATTGATTGGGGTTGGTCCCTGCATGGTTGAGGATCGTTTTTTCTTTTGGACCCTATCTTCATCCCCCTCTTATTCCTCTTTTGTTTGCATCTACTCCTCTAGAATCTATTTGTCTTTGCATTTGGTGGTGTAAGTTTTCTATGATTTCGATCCTTAGGCATGCTCTTTCTTTCAGGTAGCTGCTTCATCCCTTTTCCTCTCCTGGTTTCTCTTTGTTAGTGTCTTGAGCTCTGATTGATCGACTGCAAATGGGGGTTAGTAGTCCTTTGGCCATTCTACAACACCATGTTGGATTTCCTCCTTCATGATGCAAAAAGGGAGTCTGGCAGTGGATTTGTCCTTGTCTACGCGATGCATACCTTTTTAGAAGATGCCTGGGAATGTGAACCATCACATTGGCTACTACAATCAATTTCATGAACCATTTCTGGAAGGCCTTGTTATGCTCAACCTGCATTGCCTGGTCTTTGGTATACTCAAGTGTCATGAAGTTAGCTGTGGAAAACAATGGTGCACCATTTTCATCCTCATCGTGGCCCGGGGACGGGCTCATATTGAGTAATAAGATCACCCAACTGTAGTGAAATTATTTTCCCAAGTTCTGCATGTTGAGATAGTCGTCCACAAGATCATTCAAGAGATATCGAGCCCACATCATCTAGACCCCTCCAATAGATCTATGAGCGACGACCATGACTCCAATGGGACATTCATCCTGATGGAATTTTTGGAGTATCTTGCATGCGAGCAATTGTGTCACGAACCTTACCATTAGGTTATTAATCTCTGAAATTACTACCCCACACTTCCCTCCGTGCATCCCCAATCTGGTGTAGAGTTCAATGTGGGTTGTGTCTTTGGCCTTAATGGTGTTGGTCGGGTCCTCACCCAATGTAAGGAGGTATGAAACTAGATGCATGGTATCATGGTCCACTAGGTATGGCTAGTCAAGCCATAGATACCCTACATCCAATCTACTTAGCAGGGAGCATATACATGCCTATACTACCTGACCTGGCCAAAATGTGGGAATTTGAGCAAAGTCATGACACCATTCTGTCGGAGGGGCTTTGCCCATTTTTGAATACTGATTTTCTCACACCCATCGAGTCATTGAACCATGTATGGATATTTATCAAACTGTAGTCCAGGGAACTAATTCAGATCACATATATTGTGATCAATACAACGCACCATCAAAACTTTTCCTAACGTAGGTCCTATAATTCTTACCTCGCTCGACATTACAAGCTCCAGTACTAATCGTTCCTTTATGGCCTTGGACTTTTGTCTTACATGTGGCTTACTGTTGGAGGCCATTTTGAGTTGCAACTTTCATGTGCCTATAAACTAAACTATTACTTGGGACCACTACGGGAATGGGTTACACTGTTGAATTGTCTGAATGATAGCTTGGTGCTTCTTCCCTCGACTCGATACTTGTTATGCACTTGATGGGGTGAAAATATGAATGACAAAAACTTTGAATGGGGGGGTTTAAAGTGACAGGAGGGACGAGTAGTTAAGGAGAAGAAATGTGTGAGTGGTTAAATAGTCATAAAATCCCTCTATCAGTATCGTGCCCTAGTATAAATGTCATATGTTGTGGGGTTGTCTTACCAACCCAGTTTTCCTTTACCGCCAATTCTTCGTTGTCATTTGCATGATAAATAACCAATTTATCATTGACGTAACTACTTATACCTGTCAAACGACTGTCAACACACGTAATGTTGTCTTCTTGGTCTTGTGTGACATTTAAACTGCAATCTTGTTGTGCACACACAACAACCTCCCAATTTTCTTCTCTTAGTGTCTCTCCAAGACAAGAAATTGGGCCCCCCTCCAATTATTCCTACTAGGACCTCTCTCTCTCTCTCTACCCGAATTTTCCTCCTACTTTGCCTGCCTTACCACTTCTAATTCCTCCTCATATCACCTTGAACTTTGATCCATACTTCGACGAGTCACCTCTTTTTGCATTTATACATAGCATACCGACGTTCACATCCTTTCTTCCACCTCGACTTTCATGCGCCAGTGATTTTGCTTCCGCTAAAACTCACTACACATGTATTCCTCACCTGTGAAGTACATGTGATCAACATTGACACATCGGTGACGTTCACACAATTATTTTCATTGTGTGCACGCCTTTCACTGTCTGACTTTCTTCCACTTTCGTCGATGCACCACATATCGGCTCCGCTCCCTCCTTTTTGCTTTGTTACATTGCTTATAAAAAAGGTTCACCTATTATTCATCGACGCACTACCTATTGACAAGTTTCCCTCTCCTATCCCCAATGCACTAGTAGAATAATGTTGACCCTTCGTCATCACCAAGAACGTCGATGATGCTCTTCTTTCTCTCGCCAACACTGACCAGGTTAGTAAGGCCCACCTTCGTCGTAAGGACTATCTTATCCTCCTCTTGGCTCACATCCTTCTTGCTACACCATCAATCGATATCCTATCATTTCTTATGACTAATATCTCTACACCTAAATGGATAAGTAATGACTAATACCTACGATGCCTAACTTGCTTCATGACCTCATTCGTAATCAAGTTTATTTGTGTTGCAAGTAGCTTGCATTCACGTACCACATCAGATTTTCTTATTTGTGCCTCTTGATTTTATGGCTAACCATGAGCATGAAAGTGTTGTATATCATCAAATGGGTTAACTAAAGCATATGTAGATCTTGCGCTGACTATTAAATGCATCTTGAAAGAAAATTTGTCACCTCGGCTCCGAAACTGTGTTAAGCATCTCAAATTTCAATTGGTTGTTTTTGTAGGTTTATAATTCTATACTACTGACACATCATCTTAGTTTTAATGGATGAGTGAAGAGCCTATATATCATAGATGGCATAAGAACTTATGGAATCGAATTCTGGCGAAGTAGTAGCAAGAACGAGGTTCGAAGTTTCATTTAAAAATGACCTTGCTCAAAATTTTGGGTACTAGTCAAAGTGGATTTGTCACTCCTTAAATATGATAGTTGTATGAATTACGTGATTAAGATTCCAACGCCATGTGATTAGGATAGTTTTAGTCTAGAAGTGCCAAAATGATCGCCAAGGATTTCCCACCAAGAAAACTCCGTTAATCGTGGCCATCATTAAAAAATGGATCCATTCAAATGCTTGAATAAAATATTTAGTTATCTTAATAGAATCATTTCTTTGTGCTCTCTACATTACAAAAAAAATAAATGACACCTCGATCAAACATCTTACCAGAAATTTACAGTCTTTCAAACTCAAGATCTTGTTGTTTCTTGTCGGTAAACGAACACTTAGAAATTCTTTCAAATTGTCTTCCTTCATACCAGAGGAGATGATGGGAACAAGTTTAGTTTATGCTGTAAGAGTTCGTCAAAATTCCTTCGTTTGACATTGAAGGAGTTCCCATGAATTCCTCAGAAAGTTGTTGAAATATCCTTCAAATCCATCGGAGGAGTTCCCATGAACTCCTTCGATACAAAGCAGAGTAATTCCCATTGACTCCTTCGATACACATTGGAGCATTTAATTCAAATCTATCCGATGCACATCAAAGGAGTTCCCATCAAATCCTCCGATGCAAATAAGAGAGTTCATTCAAATCCATCTGATGCACATCGAAGGAGTTCCCATCAACTCCTCTGAAACCAAAAAACGTTCCTTTTGTAAATCGACCATAAAGTTTGACACGGGTGTTCATTCTAGGCATTCTTTATATGGTTAGAAAGGTATTTCTGATATATACGACTTTCTAGTTATAGGATTTAAGAAATTACTAACCTATTATCTTCATTTGTCAAGATTAATATCTAGTACATTGTTGGCAACCCGAGAGAACGCAATGCCTCAATCATAAGAAGATGAATTGGGAATTGAATGGAGGGAAGTTTACATGATATTTCAATTAATTAATACCTCAGTTATTTGCATTTGGCTGATTAATCTTGATTTTTTTTTGTAGTTACTCTCATCTATTGTATGTTAAATGGTGCAAGGTACCGAGCGGAGGAGGGTCGTGCTCAACATCCTCTTGATGCAATCTACAGTAAAAAATGACGAAGGAGAAATAAAAATAGATGTATCAGTGAATATGACATCTAGAAACTCAATGACGAATATGTTTCCATGTCCAGGTTAGTCTTCATGGTGCACAGGGCACATATGGTCGAAGTCTATGATGGCACACCGACACTAGAAGACAAATTCGAATTGTAACTTTGTCTTTGTTCCGCATCATTACAAGGGGAATAAGACAAAAATTGGAAGGAGAAAGGTCACTAAGGAAGGAGAAAGGCCAAGGGTCACATTGAACCTCATTAAATACTAAAATTGTACCAAAAAAAATGGGCTTTTGACTCTTCAAACATTGTACACTTCTGAACTATTTTGGGAATACAGTGTCAACTAAAATTTGAGAGCATTCCTTGAAGTTTCCATGTACGAACTGTTAATACAGAGAAGCCCTCAAGGCCAACTTTTGATAGAGAGAATGACTCACATGTGTTGTATTAGAACAAGAATTTGCAGTTAGAAGTGGCCTAACTATCAGAGTTTTGGGTTTTTGCTAAAGTGTTAACTCCCTTAGTGGTAAAGTGCACAACCTACTATACTGCCAAGACACCTAAACACAATGGGTTCGACATTATAAAAGACCACCAACTGCTCTGCACATGTTCAATATTTAAGGCACTGTGTTTTGACATTGCTACCTAAACCTACACACAAACGCAGCATAAATGGCTCTACCTAATATTTCTGGCAGAAAACGAATTGTGCAGAGTTATTTTACCATGTTTTAGTGACTAACTTGAAACTTGGATTCTGAACAATTGAAAAAGTATTTTTGAAAACTGGAGGATTTTTTTATTCATAACATGCCAAATAACAAAAACCTCTCTCGGTTTTTCAAAATGTATTATGGTGTGATAGATATTAGACATACAAGTGGCGCTACCCAACTGTTTTACAACAGCGTTGCCTAATTTCCTGTAGCGGTCACGGTTTTGATATTCGCCTTGTTGGGAGGTTGCCACATGTCAAGGAGGGTTCGAATGAATTATAAAGGATAATTTAGATGTCAAAGGAAACCTTCACCTAATATTTATCTCCAGCAAAGGCCTCATGCAATGAGGTGGAGACATTTTATTATTGACTTCCAACAAATTCCTGAAAATTAGCAGTTTGTTGGATTTTTGTTTCTTTGATTGTTGCCACCTATCTTCAAGGCTTAGAATCCAATGGAGGAGATGGGATTCAAACTCCTTAGTTCATTTGGATGCTATTGTATATTTAAAGAAGGAAATATCTCTTGGAGGAGGAGGGGGATGAGCCAAGAGAGGCTAGAGAGAGTAGGAGTAGGCAGTTTTTTTGTGTATGTTCATTTGTAAGCCCGTGGGCATTTTATGATTGTAAGCATTACTGATATTGGAGACTCATGAGAGCTGTGACTTCATATTGTAACTCTTCTATTTATATTTCTTATTATTTGTATATATTGCAGATTTGAGGATCAAAGGCTGTCGATGAGTTATGGATCCCTAAGCAGCAGAGGATCTGTTGTATTTTGCCCATCAATCATTGTTTATATTCAAGTATTTGTTGATTCATTAAATTGAGAGGATATTTGTTTAGTGAACATTCTACCTTATGTTTTCCTTCTTCAGTCTTCCACTTATCAACATATAATTTTGTTTTCTGTTGAGCAGCTTTTGTGCCTTCGATGAGTAGGATGCTTGTGAATCCATTGCCCATTGGTGTAGCCTATTGATCTACAATTTGCAGCCCTTTCTCTTTCTTTATCCATCTTGGTGATCCACCTATTCAAAACCAAAATTATCTTTTACATTCTGATGGGTGCTGAGCTTACACTTTAGCAGTCAAAGTGTGACTTTCAGAGCTAACATAATTGTCACCGTTGCCGGGGACGGATTCGAGCAGATTGAAAAGCCCCCCGGGAAGAATGACATTGAACAACTCCATATTTAGATGGTGACTGAAGTTGGACACCTTCAAGACTGTACATTCACCATGGTGACTCCATTGTTCAGAATATGTTGGTGACTCCACCGGGGATGAGAAAAATCAAATGGATATGAAGGCTATTCTGGCCAGGACGTTTGCCCCACTTAATTTCTCAGCCATAGATGGTTATCCACATCTTGTGCCTCAAATTGATGAATGGAAAGATCTGCTGCCCATATTTTATGAAGGTGATGATGACAACCCTTTTGAGCATGTTCATGAATTTCATGCTCTGATGCAATAACTTGACATCCATCATGGAGATATATTGATGAAAATGTTCATGTATTCATTGGAAGGCGATGTGAGGCAATGGTATAGAACACTCCTTTCTTCTATTAATTCCTCTTTTAAGGACTTTCATGATGTTTTTTATTCTCATTGCAAGATAATTTATCCAACTAAAAGACTTTTTGAGAATTGTTGTGACAGGTATGCATCATATATTCAAGATTCAACAAGTGATTCCTCTAGTAGTGATGATGAAGGGGATGATTATAGAGAGCAGGACTTAGATGATGAGTTTCATAATGCTTTTCCTAAATTTAAAGAACAAATGCATCATTCATGTCAAAATCTAGGTCCCCAAGAGAATGATCAATATGGACAATCCATCATTTCCCTTTCTCCTCCTTTTCTTGATTCTTTAAGTCAAGAGGTCATCTTAGGTTCATATTTATTTCATCATGAGAATAATGTTGCAACTTGTCATGAATGAATTCATAGCTTACTAATTGTTGTTGTAATCCCTCCTATTGTTAATGAACCAGTGTGCCATGATTTGCCAAGTTTTGATGACTATGAGGATGTTTTCATTGAATAACCAGTTGTCCCAACTATTGTACTAATCCCCTCAGCCATTAATAGTCAAATGGTCATTGATACACCTTTGTATGATGATTATGAAGATGATTTCCATGAACAATCTGTTGAATACCTTATATCAGAAAAGTACCCTTCCCATCAAAGAAACAATAACTTGTTTCAACCCTCATGTCATATTTTTGTTGCTGAAAAAGAAGAAGAAGATGATAATCTAAGTTTAGAAGGTGAAAAACTGAGAAATTGGGACCATAAGCCAAGCTATGATGAATATCCCTCACAATAAGAAGATAAGACAGAAGAATGTAGTTTCCCAAACACTTCTAATTGTGATGAACTTCCCTATCAACCCCTTATTCCTCTTGAAGACACAAGCTTAGTTTCATCAAGAAAACAAGATCAAATGCCATGTGATCAGATGAGAAAGGTTGAAATTAAAGAAAGACAAGCATCACTAAGCCTTTTTCCTAATACACCTCATGACCAAGAGTGGACCAAGGCCATATGCATTGAGGATTAATTAGAAAATCAACAAGCCATACAACAACCAAGCACAGTGGAGGAAGGAACTAATGCAATACTTTTCCTTTTTACACAAAGCAATGTCGCAGGCGCAAGTATTGATGATGTTTTTTAGGATCCATTTGCAGCCTGTCTGCAAGAAGAAAGTGGGCCTAGGCTCATTGATTTCTTCAATGGAAAGTGTATTGCCAAATGTTTCTTTGACGTGCCTTCAAGTAAGAATTATCTTTGGTGCTTAAGGAAGCACATTTCAAAGCTTCAAACAGTTGAAAAAATGATGAAATGGCTTTATCGGTTGTTTCATGTAACTTGAATGCTTCATTTTACTAATAATTAGAGTAGGTGTGTGCAATAAGCTTGCTGAACAAGCATCATTTTTTTCAGTTTCAGTTTTCATTTGCATTTAGTTTCAGTTGAAGGTCACAGATCAAAGTAGATTGCAAAGGTTAAAGGTTGGGAGCAACCCTAGGATAAGGCACTGAAACTACACGAGTTCTTAGAGCCTCACAGGGAGGAATATAGCCCCCATGGAGCCTATGTTAGCACAAGAATTTGTAGCTAGAAGTGGCCTAACTATCAGAGTTTTGGGTTTTTGCTAAAGTGTTAACTCCCTCAGTGGTAAAATGAACAACCTACTATACTACCAAGACACCTAAACACATTGGGTTCTACATTATAAAAGAACACCAACTGCTCTGCACACGTTCAATATTGAAGGCGTTGCGTTTTGACATTGCTACCTAAACCTGCACACAGCGGCAACATAAGTGGCGCTACCTAATATTTCTGGCAGAAAACGAATTGTGCAGAGTTATTTTACCAATTTTTAGTGACTAACTTGAAACTTGGATTCTAAACAATTGAAAAGGTATTTTTGAAAACTGGAGGAGGTTTTTGTTCATAACATGCCAAATAACAAAAACTCTCTCAGTTTTTCAAAATGAGTTATGGTGTGAGATATATTAGACATAGAAGTGGCGCTACCCAACTATTTTACAGCGGCGCTACCTAATTTCATGTAGTGGTCACGGTTTTGATATTCGCCTTGTTGGGAGGTTGCCACATGTAAAGGAGGGTTCGAATGACTTCTCAATGATTAGTTAGATGTAAAGGGACACCTACACCTAAGATTTAGCTCCATCAAAGGCCTCATGCAATGAGGTGGAGACATTTTATTAATGACTTCCAACAAATTCCTGAAAAATAGCAGTTTGTTGGATTTTTGTCTCGTTGATTGTTGCCACCTATATCCAAGGCTTCGAATCCAATGGAGGAGATGGGATTCGACCTCCTAATTTAATTTGGATTCTATTATCTATTTAAATAAGGAAATATCTCTTGGAGGAGGAGGGGGATGAGCCAAGAGAGTCTAGAGAGAGTAGGAGTAGGCAGTTTTTTTGTGTATGTTCATTTTTAAGCTCGTGGGCATTTTATGATTGTAAGCATTACTGCTATTGGAGACTCATGAGAGTTGTGACTTCAGATTGTAACTCTTCTATTTATATTTCTTCTTATTTGAATATATTGCAGATTTGAGGATCAAAGGTTGTCAATGAGTTATGGATCCCTAAGCAGTAGAGGATCTGCTGTATTTTTCCCATCAGTCATTGTTTATATTCAAGTATTTGTTAATTCATTAAATTGAGAGGATAATTGTTTAGTGAACATTCTACCTTATGTTTTCCTTCTTCATTCTTCCACTTATCAACATATAATCTTGTTTTCTGTTGAGCAGCTTTTGTTCCTTCGATGAGTAGGATGTTTGTGACTCCATTGCCCATTGGTGTAGCCTACTAATCTACAATTTACAATCCTTTCTCTTTATTGATCCATCTTGTTGATCCACCTATTCAAAACCAAAATTATCTTTTACATTCTGATGGGTGCTGAGCTTACACTTTAGCAATCAAAGTGTGACTTTCAGTGCTAACATGTTGTTTTTTTGTTGCGAACTATTTCAAGCAGAATGTTGTTCACATGTGATGTAAGAGCATGTTTTTGTTATGGACTATTCTAACGCAATATGTGTTTTCTTGCAGTTTTGTTATTGTTCATTATTTCTCATGTTTTGAGCATATGAGATTCCAATGTATGTGATATAGTGACTTAGACTATTATGGTTATATGTTCATGTGCATATATTATCTAACTTTATTTCTCCATTTCATTTATCTGAGTGAAGCTTTTGGTAGAGTGAGCTAGGATATGGTAGATTAGAATTAGATTAGACATGCATTTACATAGTCTTTATCTACATCGTGTGTTTACATAATCATCCATCACTCACCCTCATCGGTGGATCGGGCTACAACCAGTAAAACCAAACCAAAAATGGTTGTTGGGCCAAAATTTGGATGGGTTCCCTATTCCAAACAATAAGAGGTTTAATTGGGACTTCTTACCGGAGGTAACCCCTATTGTTGACAAAAGGCGATTTCATACCCGTCAACAAGTCCTTTCCAGGTTATGCGAAATCTCAAGGTTTGATTACGACATTTAAACTTTGATTATTCCCAAAACATGGTAAATCTTCATAGGAGTACAACTTGTCACATCTGCGATGTTCAGGTGTCTATATCGTCTATTATTTATTGTGATGTTGACTACTCTACCCATGTGAAAATTCTTATTTTGTGGGGACACCACGCATGGTTACTGCTCACCCCTGTGTCTGCGCGAACTATGTCAGATTGTTGCATCGACCCCTCACGAGTTGCTACGTTTCTTTTCTTAGATCCAATTTCTTGGGCCTTGCCATGTAGGGTAATCAACAATCATGGTTGGGACTAGGGAAATTTGTTGGTTTCCCCCACCCTACATTGGGTTCAAGCTTGGTCCTGTGCCACCCATTCATTGGTGCGGTAATAGTCGAATGGACATGAGGAATGGAACTTCCTACCAACATTGCGAGCTTGGTTCTCAGATTATTTTTTCATGCATTTGGATTTTGCTTAGCTAGCCAGTGCCTCTCACAGGAACACACATATTTTTAGATATCGACCCCTAGTTTGAACCTTCCTTTGATTGACTACATTGCTTCTGCCTATAAATGTGTTGAACATGCACATAATAGATCTAGTTGGGAATTGACATACACAGTTGCAGAGAAAATAAAAGAAAATAGAAGCAAGAGAGAAAGAATAGAAGAATTCTCATTAACGAAATGAATGAATGATAATTTACACATGATATACTCTGTATAACTCGACCAATGCACACTGGAGGAGAAGAAAATGCACCATAGTGGTGGTCTAGAGTGATCTTGATACACACCAATAGTTACGGGAGTAAACTGCCACCTAGTCTAGTCTCTTGGGTAGTTACAGGAGTGAACTGCCACCTAGCTGAGTTAACTAGTCTATCAGTCTTTAGTTAACTGACTGAAACAAAATGAAGTGAGTAGGAGATTAGGGAATCATGGGTAATGTGCTAGTCTGGTGATGATCCCAAGAACAATGTACATTAGCTGGTGATGATCCCAATGTTGCATGGTGATAATCCTAATGTAGGATATAGACTCCACTCAATTGATCAAACTGAAGTGAAAATTGAAGAGAATATTCTCCCTAGAGGAATATTATTCCTAAAATACAGGAGACTGAATAATGACTAATAAAAATAGGAAAAACCTTAGGGAAAAGAAATCCTAGGTGTCTATGAAGTAACTCTAACACCCCCCCTAAACAACACTATGGTGAAAATAAAGAATGGGTCCCGACAACGACGCCATATTAAGTACCTAAATACAAAAGATACACTGAAATAAAGCGAGGAAAGAGGGAAAACCCCCCATCAAAGTAAAATAAATGTAAACAAAAGAACTAACAGTTGCTAGGAAATTGTGTCCTTCACTCCAAGACGACTGCACAAAGAATGGAACTTCTACTCAGTGAAGGTCTTGGTGAATATGTCTGCAGTCTATTCCGCTGAAGGAAAAAACTACAGGTTGATGATCCCCTCATGTACTAAGTCATGGATGTAACTCTAACACCCCCCCTAAACAACACTATGGTGAAAATAAAGAATGGGTCCCGACAACGACGCCATATTAAGTACCTAAATACAAAAGATACACTGAAATAAAGCGAGGAAAGAGGGAAAACCCCCCATCAAAGTAAAATAAATGTAAACAAAAGAACTAACAGTTGCTAGGAAATTGTGTCCTTCACTCCAAGACGACTGCACAAAGAATGGAACTTCTACTCAGTGAAGGTCTTGGTGAATATGTCTGCAGTCTATTCCGCTGAAGGAAAAAACTACAGGTTGATGATCCCCTCATATGCTGCCTTTAAACTAGATCTCTACAGAACTTCAGATTGCTTTGGTTGTCACACACGATGACGACCGACTGATGAAACTGAATTCCCAACTCAGTGAGAAAATGTTGTAGCCACATAGCCTGAATGGTTATGTTAACTACCCCTCTATACTCTGCATTGGCTAAAGATAGAGCTATAACATCTTGCTTCTTTATCGACAACCAAATAGGCCCAGAACCAAGACTGAGTGAGTAAACAGATGTGGACTTGTGATCAATTCTATTGCTAGCCAAGTCAGAGTCCGTGAACCCGATGAGGTCCAATGTAGAGTTTGTTTAATAGTGAATCCCAAATGTGATGGTGCCCTGTACGTATCGAAGGATATGCTTTGCAACCTTCCAATGTAGGTCATGCAGCTCATACATGAACCTAGATACTGGGCCAACTACATAGGAGAGGTCTGGTCTAAAGTCCGTGAGGTACAACAAGCTCCCCACTAGCTATTTGTACAATGTGGTATCAACCAGTTGAGTGTCCCCGCCATCCTCAAGTCTGACTCCTGATAGGAAAGGAGTCGGGGAAAACTTGCAGTCTGCCATGTGAAATCTCTCAAGGAGATCTCGTGCACACATGGCCTGAGATAGTTTGATTCATGTTGCAAATTAACTGATATCGAGTCCAAGGAAGAAATGTAGTGGACCCATGTCCATCATCAAGAACTCGTCATGTAGAATCCTCTTGAATAAAGCAATTGTTGAAGTTGAGGAACCAATTATCAACAAATCATCAACATACAAAACTAGGAGTAGAAGTGAATCAACCGTCCTGAGCATGTAAAATTCGGGTCTGATTTACAATGTACAAACTTCTATGACAACATGTAGGAGTCCATCTTGGCATACCATGCCCTTAGAGCCTGCTTGAGGCCATAAAGAGATTTCTTCAGTCAACAGACCAAAGATGAATCCTCCATAAATCCCTGGGGTTGCTCCATATAGATCTCCTTAGAGAGATCGTCATGCATAAATTCATTCTTCATGTCCATCTGATGGAATTCCCATCCCTTGGTTTCCGCAATGGAAAGTGCCAAATGTATGGAATCCATCTTAGCTACTGGAGCGAAGGTCTCATCATAGTCAATGCCATGCACCTGCTGAAAGAATTTGGAAATAAGCCTGGATTTGTATCTGCTAATCAGTCCATCTGCTACCCTCTTGGTCTTGTAGACCCATCTACACCTCAGAAGTTTCCTTTTTGAAGGAAGGGGAACCATATCCCAATTCTTGTTCTCGAGGAGGGATTTTTACTCCTCCTGTATGGCGGATTCCCAAAAGGGATTTCCAACAACCTCGCCATAAGATTGTGGATCTGAATACTGAACTAAGAAAAGATGCTAGGGTGGCAATGGTTCAGTGGTAGTGAGTGCAAGAGGAGGCTCCTCAAAATCAGATCGAGTCCTCCTAGTATCAGCTGGATCACCAACAAGATCCCCTCCATCCTGAAGAGTAGTCTAGGCCCACTTGGGCCTCTACTCTGGCTCTGCATCTGCATCTGGATGCACTGAATCTACATCTGACTATACTGACTCTGTATCTCGATCATCTAAATCCTCTGAATCAAAACTCTCATCCGAAGAAGAGTTGGCATGTGCATGCTCATCATCTCTGACGGATGGAAGAACAAAGGTGTCTGCATGCAACTGCCGAAGTACATGTGATACACTTTACTAGAATTTGACACTTTTCTCAATGATGAGTTGGTTCGAGGAAAGATCAATAAGTCTGTATCCCTTCACATTGTCGGGGTATCCAACAAAGATACACTCTGCACGTGAATCGAAAATATGAAAGTGGGCCACTTCCAGTTTGAGGCCACTCCTAGCCTCGTAGGGGGTCTTATCCTTGAAAGATATATGTGGAGATTTGTTTTGGATGTAGGTTGCACAATTAAGTGCTTCAACCATTAATCTCTATGGAAGTGACTTTTCATGTAGCATGCAAGATGCCATCTCTTTTAGAGATCTATTTTTCCACTCAACAACTTGGTTTTGTTGTGGAGTATAGGGAACCATGTGCTTCAACTGAATACATGCCTCATGAAAAATATTTTATATCTCATGGTTGACATACTCTCCCTCATTATCAGTCCAAAGGATTTTGATTTTCTTTCCTGACTGTGTCTCAACAAGGGCTTTGAAATCTTTGAGGTGTTGAAAGACCTCTGATTTTTGAATGAGAAAGAAAATCCATGTGAAGCGAGAGAAATCATCAACAAAAATGAGCACATACATTGATTTGTTGTTTGATGGATGTAGAAAAGGGCCCATGAGATCCATATGGATCAGATCTAAAGGAGAGGAAGCTCTCTGAGACTTTCCTTTGTTGAATTTCTCTTGAGGGTGTTTTCCAAGAACACATCCCTCAAAAATTCCTTTGGAGAAGTGGATGTCAAGTAGACCGTCGACCATTCCCTGCTTGTTAAGTTGTTGCATATATATAAAATTTAAATTCTTGAACCTTTTGTGCCATATCCTATTGCTTTCATCAAAATGGGTAAGCAATAATGCAAAATCTGGTTCAATAAATTTAGAAATTGTGTAGAGTTTAGATTGATGATTAACCTCACTGGTAGAAACCCTGTAATTGGTTTGCATGTCATAGATATCCATTTCATCAGGTGTGAATATGAGTCGCTTTCTGGTGTCATAGTTAGTTATATGATACGCGGAGAGAAGACTAACGAAAAGTTTAGGAATGTGCAACACATTCTCGAAGCTTTCGTTTGTGATTTCAATCCTTCCTTTGTCAGTGACCTCGACTAGAGAGTTTCCCCCCATACGAATAGGAGGACCTTTGCATGCATCCAATGAAGAATAAACCTCTTTTGTGGTAGCCATGTGGTGTGATGCACTTGAATCTATGATCCAAGCATCGGGAGAGGAGTTGATGGCAATCAAGGCATGGATAGAATTGTCTTTCTTGGGATTCTGATCTTCTGGCTTCTTCTTCTTGGCACCCTTAGGGATGCAATCTCCAAGGTTGTTTTGCTGAAGTATTTGGGTCATTAGATCTATCTGTTTCTAAATACATGTGGATTATGGATGGAATCCTTTATGGAAGTAAGTGCATTTCTCCCCTTTTCTTCCCTTTCCACCTTTGGATCCGGAGGTGGGTTTTGAGTACCCTTCCTTCTTCGAATTTGTATGTGCTTTCCTTTTGTCTTTATCTTTAGATTTTTGATATTGATGAACACTGCTATCTTGCACAGTAAGTGCATGCGACTTTGGGCCCTTTATTTTTCCCATGTTGATGAACATGTTAAGCTCTTGTGTCAAATATTCAATAAAGTCCTCAAGAGAGGGCATCTTCCAGGTGGCTCCAGAGGTGAATATAACTGAATGAAAAGTGGATACGAACACTGAGTATTTTGGAACAAGTTTGGAGAGAATGGTGAGAACCATTTGTTTCTCCTCCTTAGATTTATCAACCCTGCAAGCCTTGAGTTGCGACAACAAATCCTTATATTTGGTAAAGAAATCTTGGAGATTGTCGAAGTTTTTTGGATCCAATGTGAGAAATTCCACATTGAGCATGTGTCCCCTCATCTCATCCTATTTGCCAAAAACACCTTCCATGGTGGTCCAAGATTCATTGGGGGTTTTATAGGAGGATATGTGAAAGAGAAGTTTAGGAGAAATGAGACTACCTATTGTTTTGAATGCTTTATCCATTCGATTTAGATACTTGGATTTTTATATGGATGATGTTGGTTCCATCTGTGTGTTCATGGTTAACCTATACAATCCTCTGCTTGGAAGATGCATTATTGTTGGCACAGGGGCAGACCCAAGGTTCAACTCTATCATCGCACCAACAAGCACTAACTACTGGCCCTTTCGGCAACACCTGCGAAGTAGATGCAGTCTCACTCGAAGCAACAATAGGGGGTTGCAGGACATAGGTGTCTACAACCCGAGGAAATGCAAGTGGATCCAAGGAAACAACACACTGCAACCTAGTTATTCTTACTGAGCATAAACCTACTTCACACAGTTATATTCCAGATCTAACATAATAATGCAATGACAGAATAACAAAAGGTAAAATAACACAACATCAACCATAGAGACACAAAATATACGTGGTTCACCCTCTCCCTAGGGTTACATCCATAGAACTGTGTTTCTTGACATTATATGAAAGCATACAGTTCTATCTGCACTCTTAGCTTACATATCTCTCTTTCTTTCTCTTCTTCTCACCCCTCCTTGCACACCCAGTGACAAGGTTGATCTTCGCACCCAGCTGAAGATCCTACAATACCAAAAGGATCTCACACTCAACACTTCTCTCTCTCCCACTACACAATGAACAAGAACAACAACCAATGATGAAGAACCGACACTCCACTAAAAAATCTGATGACTAACATAACACCCACCTTGTTACACATTATTTTTGTCATCCCTATGACCATTAATGATGTAAACCTATCTGTTTCCTTCATAGGGGTCAATGGCCTAAGTTCTTGGAGAAAGAAGGGAGAAGAACTTTTCCTAAGAAAAGAAGTTGCATTTTCCTTTATGTAAACCCTATTAAAGATGATTTTCACATGCTACACTATGGCTAGGGTGTGAGAATGCATGATTCTCGTAGGATGCACCATAGCTGGGTTGCGAGAGGTTCGCAGGTTTCTCTATAAGCAGGGTGCGAGAATGCTCATACGTGGGAAAAACGAGCATCTTATCGATGCTTCTAGAAGGAGAAACTTCCATGGTGAGGTGGCATCCGAATGGTTTGGATCTTACTTGCTTTCATGATTTGGTGGGATCATCCTAACCTCCTCACCTTATCCTCTTCAACTTATAAAAGGAGAGGAGCTCTCATGGAGAAAGTGGGCTTGGATGAGATTAGCTTTTGGGATTAGCTTGGATTGGATTGAGCTTTGGAGATTGTTAGATTGGCTAGATGAGCCATTTTGTCAAGATAGATTGTGAATATTATCATATCTATGCTCTCAGAATTCTTGGAGTGGAAGTGTGTGGGGAATGAAGGACAGTTGGAAGGGACCTTATGACATCAAGGCCATGGTTGTAATCTCTCTTTCACATTTAATATGATTCTTTCCTATAAAGTTTGTTGTGTTTTATTGTATGATTCCTTGATCACATACATAGGATTATATTGAATTCATGCTATTACTATCACTTTGGTTGGTTGTGTTCTTTTGCAGGATCATCATTGTATGAGTGTTAGAATGGAGCTAGGATGGCGATGGTGAGAGGAAGCAACATTTAAATGGTATGTCACCTATCCCTCTTTAGTTAGTAAATTCAATATTTAAAACTTAAGGAAAGTGTCATGTTCTGGTGTGTTTTGTTCTAGATCTAGGTGGATCTAGGGAGATCAGTTAGTGTCTGCACCTACCGATTTGTCCAATAACAAAATTGGCGACTCCACTGGGTTAACAGATTGTTTCCTAGTTAGTCTAGTTTTCCCTTGCTTTGATTGCTTGTTTTCTGGTTTCTGAGTCTTTGGGAGATCCATCCAGACTCTCTGAATCTGAAAGTTCACTCAGACTCTTTTGTCCTTTTCCAAATTCTCTTTGATTTCAAGAAGTCTTGCATTGTACTGGTCTACAGCCTGTGAAAACCTCTCAGTTTCACACCCTACTGTGTAATCCAATGCGACATGTTCGCACCCTACCTGTGTCCAACCTGCGAACTCCACTGATTTTTGCACTGCACCCTATAGCTAGGCTGCGAACCCATTTGAAATTTTTGTTTGGAATTAGGATTTCCTATCTTTTGATGCCCAGTTTTTCTTTGATCATCTGGATTGAACTTTTGGAGCCTATATTGATCTATTTATAGTATGCTTGACATTCTTTGAATTGCTTTTAGCCATCTTTGCTTTGTTTGGTTTTGAAGGATTAGTCTCTTTCTTTGAGTGTCTTTCAATTACAAAGCGTTTGTTTTCTTTAGGATTGTTTAGGGAAAGATCAGATTTCTTCTGAATAGTTCGCTTTAAAAGAAAACTTTTAGTTTGGGTTTCTTTGTTTTAAGAAAGTTCATTATTTATTTTAGTGAAACTTTTGAAACAAAAAGATTTAATTTCTTTCTTTATATTAGATTGGGGGCATCCTTGCATTTGAAGTAGCGAGATTGCATGATTCGTTTAAATATTATTGGTGAAGATGATGAAGGATCAACATGAGGTTGATGTTCTTGGGGGGAAGTGCTTACGACCGAAGCACTTACTGCATTTAGGATTACCTGAGTAGAAAACAACCATACTAGTAATCCAATTGTGAAAATTTAGCCATGAATCATGCATTGGTGTATAATCTCTTTTTCTCATTTCTTGAGAATCTTTATATTGATGAGTTTAATAAATTTTGGGACATTGTGCATCTGGGAATGATAAATGTTTTCTCCTGCTCGTAGCATAGCTTTCATCGAAATGAAAATATTGCATCTTCATCTCTTTGCATAAATTTTTAGTTGGTTAAAACACCATATTGTCCACACCATTTTCCTCTTAAGTAACAATAGCCATAAAATAAAGCGCTTATAAAAATTGATTAGACATTTTTATATTTTCTGGTAGCAAACCTACATTAGATTCGTCGTAGAGCTTTGGAATAGGTGTGAAAGATAACTTTCCAAAGCTGCAAACAAACATAGTTTCTTATGATAGGGAGAGTTAAATCCACTTACTACATTTTGTCCTGGGAAGCCCTTCTAACACAAGGGTCAATCACGAGGTCGCATTGAGACTGGCAGAGTTACTCACCCTGCTTTTTTGGACTTGGTGTAGAGATTACCTGTATTATGGGGGTCGCTTGAGAGGTATACCCACAATGATGAGTGGAAGCCTTTCAAGTTGATTTCGGGCTAGATACCCTACCCTTGCACGTGGATCAGACTGTCGATTGTTTCCCCAGGCATCATTGTAGTGATTGGTAACCTTAGTGGCCTATCTCTTTAGGGTCTTTACACAAGGTGACTGTGGAGGGGAAAGTCTTCACGGTACCTGGAACCAATGTTGACCAAACTCACTCGGGCTCCTTGGAGGGTATACCCATGATTATGTGTGGGAGCTTGCACCAGGGTGTAAGTCCGTTAAGCAGGTCATCAACGTAACTTTTCCACCTGCTCTATATCAACCCCTTCTTACTTTGTTCCCATGATGTTGGACTTCATCACCAACTAGTGAACTCAATGCGAGAAGGTTTTGTTTGCTTGCTTGCTTACTAGATTTTTAGCGTGTGTTATTTGTTTTCCCTAGAAGACTCTAGGTTGGATCTTTGTTTTAATGGCGTCAATTCCCGAAATGACCAATGAAGGAACCCCTGCTCCAGGGGACCTTTTGTTTTTCCTTCTTATGGAAATATTGAACCTCCTCATACTGCTACTTTGAGCCTTCTGGGTCTCACAATTGGATTACCAGTATGGTTGTTTTCTACTCAGGTAGTCCTGAATGCAGTAAGTGCTTCGGTCGTAAGCACTTGCCCCCAAGAACATCAACCTCATGTTGATCCTTCACCGTCTTCACCAATAAGATCTTCTTTTCCTTCTTCACTTGTAAGGTCTTCTTCTATTTAATCTTCTTCGTCGAGTGAAAGATCTCAAGCTAGTAACTTGGTGGATAAGAAGAAGAAGAAACGAAAGAATAAGAAGACGAAAAATAAGAAAGGATCCAAACTTCCAACCACTGTCAAACATGTTGGAAAACAACCAGTTACTGTTAATGGTGTTGGGAGTGTTGATGATGTCAAGATCACCCAAACAACTCGTAAGCCTAGGTACCCTTGCAGGTTTTGTAAGGGTAGCCATTTTCTTAAGGATTGCCCTGGTCTATCCAAGGTTATAGAAGTATGGTCTACACACCCTGACCAACCCATGTCATCAGCCTCTGAACAACATGCTGATGACCTCCCGTCAACTAGTCACGATACCGTTGGGAAGCAAAAAAGTAGAGTCAAGTTCCCATGTATGTTATGCAAAGGGAGTCATCTAACTCACCTTTGCCCTCGTATGGAAAAAGCCTCAAAATTACTGGAAGACATGACTATTTCACAGCCTCAACTTCCAGCTGCTTATTCTAACTTTTTTCTCAACCCCCCTGTAGTTGATGGAATGATCACTCTGGACCCGTCGCCGGTCAATCCGATTGATCATGTTGTCAATCTGGTCACGTCCTTAATTGAACTAGTTGACAAAGTGGTTGATCCGATACTATCCTCCACCAATCCCGCTCTCCCCTCAGAGAGTGAAACTAAAGCGGTCGATCCCATCCCATCCTCGATCGATCCTACTCTCCCGTTAGAGAGTGTCACCCAAGTGGTCGATCCATTTCCACCTGTTGACCCCATTCTCCCCTTGGAGAATGAAACCCAAGTGGTCGATCTGATCTCTCCATTGGTCGATCCTACTCTCTTGCTAGAGAGTAAACCTGATACTGCCCATGTTTTTCTCGTTGATACAGAATCTACCATGCTGGTGGGTATTCCTCCTTCCCCCATGGAACCCCCTCCAAGTAATGTGACCATCCATTTTGATTGGGGTGTTCTAACTGGACTTCGTCTTTCCTCTCACATTCATTTCCATATTATAGTATAGGTTTGTGGTTGAGACGTTCCTCAGACACTGATAGATGAAGGTGCGTCCGTTAGTATTTTGTCATATTTTTCTTGGCAAGCTTTGGGTTTTCCTCAGCTTCTGTCGGTTACGCAGAATCTGTTAGCTTTTAACAGAAGAACTAGACAACCTTTAGGGACTCTTCCTCAGTTTCCTGTAACTTGGGGAGGGAAAACTGTCTTTATTGACGTCATGGTAGTCCAAGACCCCTTGGATTTCTCTTTACTCCTTGGGCGAGATTATGTCTATGCCATGAAAGCCATTGTGTCTACTCTTTTTCATGTGATATCTTTCCCTCACGATGGACGCATTGTGACTTTTGATCAACTTTCATTCATTGACCTCGAATGGATTGCCTCCCTAAATGGTTCTTATATGTAGACGGTATTGCCCCTGCCACAGGTCAATTATGTGGCGTTTTCGCCCATGGCTTCAACTTCTGATGACTTAGATCTAGTAGTTGACATGGTGATCTCTTCGATAGGGTTGTTAGAGCCTGATCTCTTTACTCCTGTCGCAACCCTCGACATGGTGTCCTTCTAGTGTGTGTTTCTTCCTTCCAGTGAAGACCTCTTGGAATCCATGACCAGGTTTTGTCCCTTGACATGTTGTCCTTCCAGAGCATTCTCCTCTTGGAATCCATGATCAAGAAGAGATTCAAGGATAGTTTTGTGTCTCTGAGGCAACCTTGTTAAAAAATGAAATAGAGGTATATGAGCATGATTTTCTTATTTCAAGCTCATTAAAAAACGAAACTAGACTTCAACATAGTTTTCTAATTTCAAGCTCGTTAAAAAATGAAACAGAGGTTACGAGCATAGTTCCCGTTTCTGTGTCAAGCTCGTTAAAAATGAAACAATGGTCTTGGGATTATACCAAGAGTCACGAGCATAGTTCTTCTCATGTGTCAAGCTCGTTAAAAAATGAAACAACTTCCCCCTCTCTGTTTGGTTCAATTCCTACGTATAGTATTTGAAGCTTCATTT
Source organism: Picea engelmannii (assembly GCA_009831015.1). Lineage (NCBI taxonomy): Eukaryota > Viridiplantae > Streptophyta > Pinopsida > Pinales > Pinaceae > Picea > Picea engelmannii. The sequence goes on from ML795771.1 coordinate 286,160, forward strand.
AGTTCTCCTTCGTAGTTGGATGAAACAAATCTTGGGGGGCAATGCTTTCAGCCTATGGACTTCATGCTGAATTTAGAGCCACTAGTTTCTTAAGCTGGGGGCTAAGTACCAACCATCCTTGTGTTATGCGTTGGGAAGACCAAGCATAGTTTTCTATGGTTCAAGCTTGTGTAAAAATGAAACCACCTACCTCAAGCATACTTTTCGCTAGTTCAAGCTTGTGTAAAGATGAAATCAGGTCCAAGCATAGTTTTGTTTAGTTTTAAGCTTGTGAAAAAATAAAATCTATCCCAAGTATAGTTTTGTTTTGTTTTAAAGCTTGCGTAAAAATGAAAACAATCCCAATATTAGTCTTTGTTCTTTCTTTCTCATGCTCGTAAATACATGAGAATAAGTTACCGAGCTTAGTCTTTGTTCTTTCTCATGCTCGTAAATCAATGAGAATGTAACCAAGTATACTTTTATCACTTTTTCGGACTCGTAAAGGTTATATGAAAAAGGAACCCACTGGAGTTCCCTTTAATCTCTTTTTAGACTCTCTAAACATGAAAAGATTTCCAACCGACCTTGTTCTTTTCACACTCGTTAAAGTATTTGAAGAAAACATCTATTGAGTGATAGTTTATCTCTTTTTCGGTCTCATCAGACTCTTTACGAAAAAGGAACTGAGAGAGTTTCTTTAACTGTTTTTTAGACTCTATAAACATGAAAAACCCCTGAGTTTTCTTTCTTTGGACTCGTTAAACAAACATTAAAAGGCCCATATGGGACAAGAGTTTTCTTTAAGTGTTTTTTAGACTCTATAAACATGAAAAACCCTTGAGTTTTCTTTCTTTGGACTCATAAAACAAACATTGAAAGGCCCATGTGGGACCGAACCAGTCCTTCCTAGGGTTTGTTAAACATACTCCGAGGGACTCATCCAAAGGATGAGCTTACATCACAAGCATATGTTATCCTCCTCAATCTTGCGTAAAAATAAAGAGGTACTCGTCATAAATGGTGGGGGAAAAATTGGGAAAGAAATGTGTTAAACCTGTATTGCATGGAAGAGTCACCTTTGAACATGACACCCTTTCAATATCTTTGTGTCTAGGTTGTAAAACCCGCTCGTCTCTTGGTCATACTCCTTTATAAGATTATGTAACACCCTGTTTCCCCCAGCTTGTAAAAATAACTGGACTGGCCAGAACTATGGAAAACTCATAAATGTGAATATGTGATGTAAATGGACCTTGAGGAAAAGGTCAATAAATGTGAATAACGTTATGAATTTTATTGCAGGACTGTTGAGAGGGGATGTGCAGAAAAGAGACCACGATGGTGGTGGAAGGCACCTGGAAAGGTGGCATTAACTTCCACCGAGAATTAATACCGTATTTGGACTCCACTGGCCCAGAGAACCAAAAGCGGCTCGCTGGCCCCGAATTAAATGTCTCGCAGGCTGGTAGGTAGATGGATTAATGAGGGATGGGGAGGTGAACCGCCTATCCGTAGAGCCATCATGACTGACCAACGCGAGGGAAATCGCGCCACACGCAACCTCGCAAGAGGATAATGCGTGGGGTGGAAGCGATTGGGGGGTAGACGCCAGGGGAGAACTCTGGCATTACACAGAGTGAGTGATAGCAGAGAGGGAGGATTGCAACCTTCGCTCCTGGTCACTGGAAAACAAAGATGCAGTCTCAAAACATCATGGTCTCATCTCGGGGGTGGCTAGTGGTAAATCCGCTGGGAGTCGCTAAGCCTACGGTTGGGTGGAAACGAGCACCCCTCTCAGTAGTTTCTTGACCCCTGGTGTTATTTCTGATAAGTGTTTTTCCTCTGGCATCTTGAAATATATATATATATATATATATATATATATATATATATATATATATATATATATATATATATATATATATGTGTGTGTGTGTGT
>ML795771.1:288563-303338 GCA_009831015.1 Picea engelmannii
ACGAATGAGATTCTGTCGAGAGATCTGTGGTCACTCACGACCGTCATATCGGAGGAAGAAGATGGAGTGTTAAGTACTTTAACCCTGATAGGTATTAATCAACGGATGAGATTTCATCGGGGAATCTGCGGTCACCCATGACCGTTAGATTAGTAGGAGAAAGTAGGGCATTAAATGCCTTACCCCTTTGTTTTCCTGTGTCTTCGTGGGTAGCGAAGAGTTTAGGACCGTAGATCCCCAAGGTTCATGAGAGTATCTGGACTATGGATCTTTTCCACGCCCAGGGAGTCGTGGAAGAATGCATGGGTAGGAACCATTATGAGCCGTCAGATCTCGGTTGAAAAACCCGACAACCATTGGATCTGTTAGGAGTTACCTGAGGGTTAAGACTCCAGTGTATAGGGGATTTCCATTGTGGAAATCCTAGGATGGATCTAAACCGTCCGTCTAATGGAGGCCACGTGTCAAGAGATCACCCACTTTGGGAAACCGAGAGTCGGGAAATTAGGAGTCATGTTGATAAGAGATCGGGACTTTCCATTGAGGAAATCCCGGGATGGATCTGGGCCATTCGATGAACGGAGGCCACGTGTCGTAAGAGTTCCCATTTCGAGAAATCGAGAATCACGGAATCAGGATTCCTGTTGACAAGAGTTCGAGATTTCTCCATGGTGAAAACCCCGGGATAGATCTGAGCCGTTAGATTGATGGAGGCCACGCGTCGTGAGATCTCCCCATTTTGGGAAATTGGGAATTGCGAGATCAGGAGTCCTGGCGACAAGGGATCAGGACTTTCCAGGGTGGAAACCCCGGAGCAGTTGTGGAACATTCAATTTAAGGAGGTGACGTGTTGAGAGATTAACCGTTTCGGGAAAACGAGGATCGGGGATTTGGGAGTTCCGCTAACGAAAACTCGGGATTTTTCCTTGACAAATCCCGATCCATAATGTCGAGACAATAGCATATGGCTAAGTCCCGATGAATGGAAAAGATTCCTTCGGGAAATCTCAGGGTCCGTAACGACCGTCCGATGTAAGGAAGAGAGGCCAGTTTTATGCTGGGGCACGAATGTGCATTAGGGTAAGTAGCAAGCAGATTTGGATGGCCAGAGTCCATATGCCCAGGTCTATGGATGAGGATGCATTCCGGAGCCTCTGTCATGTCGAATACCGTGTCGTGTTTCCCTCTATGCCACCTATATTCCACTTGACCATGTGACGGGGCCTGTTCTCATTGGTTGTTCTCTACCCCTGATGGGATTTGTTCCTATTGGCCATTTTCTAACCCTGTAGGGATTCATCCCTATTGGGCGGTTGACAGCCCTGTCGGGGTTCGACGGTTGCAGAGTCGAACGGTTAGACATTACTATAGCGCCGAGGTGTGAAATATGAAAGAGGTATTGCGATCATTTGAACTGTGATCGTGACCCATGATCACATGGGAACGGAGAGAGAGAGAAAGAGCTAGTTTACACTGGGCCTCCACGGATATCTAGGGGTTCTGATTCGGCAGAAGACCAGAAAAATTCGATTTAGGTAGTGGGTATGTGATAGATTACAAATTGGTTTGTGATCCCTTTTGTTGAGTCAGTATTTTCCAAGATAGTTTTCGTGTCGTCAATATATTCAAAGAGAAGTTCAACCCGGAAAGCCTTCTGTTGCATCGGCCATTTATGCAGTCCTTAAGCCTTCTATTGTGTCGACCATCCCTGAGTCAGTCATGAGTTGCTAGTTACTCTGATCTACATCAAATATTTTTACCCGTTTCGTGTCATTGATGGGGGATATATTAAGGCCCTCCTGTGACGAGTCTTTTCCTGTCATCTTCAACTCATTATCCAAGAATTAGACTTAGAAACTAATTGGTACCTTGGAACTTGCTTGCCTCAATGGCAGGTTTCCTCACTTTCGACAGTGGCTTTTCATTATTGACCCCTGATCGGGAGATTCCGCCGAGTGTTCGACTTCAACTCATTAATTCACATTCATTGGATTGTACTAGTGTACCTTAGGAGTCGTTGACATTAATGGTGATTTCCCTCGCACTCGTTAACGGTATACACTAATGACTGGTAATCAAGTGGTTTCTACCATGTTCGACTTCGACACATGTATTCACATGGTAAGATTTGTACTATAGAGTGGTGAAGATGAAGACCCTGGATATTTTCTGACAAATTCAGGTTGTGTTGGAGTATATTCAGTTTGTACTATTGCATAGATCCACATTGTATGCCTCATGGCTATGTTCAAATTTGAGTCTTTAACACATAGATCCACAGTGTATTTTTGGTGGCTATGTTCAGATTTGAATCATAATGGCATGGATCCACAATGTATGTTTGGTGGCCATGACCTATCTTACTTGACATGGATCTTCGCATGTCGACATTTATGCTCTGATTCATTTGTATTCTGAGTATGGGAATGCCTACCTCAGTGATGATATATTATTGTACTGTATTTCCTTGTTTGTTGGTAGGTTTTCGACCGACTGTTTCTTGTTCCCTACACACACTCGACAAACTATTTCAGCTATCACTCTATTCTAACTTCATACTTTGGGGGGCTCTCTGTTACACATTATTTTCTTCATCCCTATGACTGTTAATGATGTAAACCTATATGTTTCCTTCAGAGGGGTCAATGGCCTGAGTTCTTGAAGAAAGAAGGGAGAATAACTTTTCCTAAGAAAAGAAGTTGCATTTTCCTTTATGAAAACCCTATTAAAGATGATTTTCACATGTTGCACTATGGCTAGGGTGCGAGAATGCCTGATTCTCGCAAGCTGCACCATAGTTGGGTTGTGAGAGGTTCACAGGTTGCTCTATAAGCAGGGTGCGAGAATGCCCATACGTGGGAAAATGATCATCTTTTCGATGCTTCTAGAAGGAGAAACTTCCATGGTGAGGTGGCATCTGAATGGTTTGGATCTTACTCGCTTTCATGATTTGGTGGGATCATCCTAACCTCCTCACCTTATCCTCTTTAGCTCAGAAAAGGAGAGGAGCTCTCATGGAGAAAGTGGGCTTGTATGAGATTAGCTTTTGGGATTAGCTTGGATTGGATTGAGCTTTGGAGATTGTTAGATTGGCTATATGAGCCATTTTGTCAAGATAGATTGTGAATATTATCAGATCTATGCTCTCATAATTCTTGGAGTGGAAGTGTGTGGGGAATGAAGTACAGTTGGAAGGGACCTTATGACATCAAGGCCATGGTTGTAATATCTCTTTCACATTTAATATGATTCTTTCCTATAAATCTTGTTGTGTTTTATTGTATGATTCCTTGATCACATACATAGGTTTATATTGAGTTCATGCTATTACTATCACTTTGGTTGGTTGCGTTCTTTTGCAGGATCATCATTGTATGAGTGTTAGAACGGAGCTAGAATGGCAATGGCGAGAGGAAGCAACGTTTAAATGGTATGTCACCTATACCTCTTTAGTTAGTAAATTCAATATTTAAAACTTAAGGAAAGTGTCATGTTCTGGTGTGTTTTGTTCTAGATCTAGGTGGATCTAGGGAGATAAGTTAGTGTCTGCACCTACCGATTTATCCATTAACACACCCATCCCAGGTCCTCTAGACCTTTATTTATACATTACATAACAAAGTCTAGGTGTCAAAACCCTAGGTGTCTAAAACCCTAGATCCTCTTTGACCCACGTTTTTCGAGCTTCACCAACTTGTCTTTCCTTCCTTCCCGCGACGTGATCCAAAGCACTCGTTCACATCTTCATCCGCTTGCTGAGTTGTCCATGATCCATCTTCCTTGATGATATTTCATCCTCGATATTCTTGTTCAACGATTAGCTTTCCCTTGCTTCACTCCTTCTTTTCTGCCTCTCTAACCACTTCGACAAAATCTCAGTCCATGCATCTTCCGCACAGTTCGCACTTCATCTTTTCTCTTCCTTTTTCTTCGCTTTCTTTCTTACTCCATAACCAAGGGCCAACAGGCCCCCAACACTCACTTGTGACTCGTCCCGAGGCACTTCAAGTCTGAACCTTATGTTTTACTTTGACTTCATACTGCACAACGCAACCTATGCTTTCTACTCCATCCTTCCCCACTGTGTGCAGACTGTTTTTTATGTGTCTGGTACCTAATTTCAACTGCACCTAGTACCTAGACCCTTCTCCTTTTACTTTTATGGAGAGTTGCGAGGCAGTTGGTTGTCATAGTACAATTTCAACCAACTCCCATTTACCAAACCTTCCTTTCATTCTCCCTTCAAAGTATTTGACTACGTAGCTCCTCCTTCCGTGACATAGACAACCTCATATGGCCCAAGCCAATGTGTCCTGAACTTCCCTGGATGCTTTATGAATTTGTTGTCATAAACCAATACCATATCTCCTTGCTTAAAGTATTTCTTCTTGATGTGTCTGTCATGGTAAGCCTTCTCTTGTTCCTTCTGTACCTATTGATGAAATCTTGCAATAAACCTGTCTTCCTCCAATTCGACCAACTGCGTGAGCCTCTCTTGAACAGTGCCAGTGTCATCCATATCTGTAAAGGCTGCAATTATTAAGCTAGGAACCAAATATTCCACAGGGACAACTGCTTCAAGACCATAGACCAACTTAAAGGGAGTTTGCATTGTCAGCTTCTTGCAAGTGCTTCTATAGGCCCATAATACTCCTGGTACTCTCAAATCCCAATCATCCTTGTTCACACTACAAATTTTCGTCAGCGCTGTCTCCAAGATCTTATTAAAAGCTTCGATTGTACCATTCTCTTGTAGATGGTAGGGAGTGCTCTTCTGATGATGAAATTCAAATTTCTAAATCAAGGCTTCAATGGTCTTATTAATAAAATGTGTTCCTTCATCGCTCATAAGGATCTTTGGGCATCCAAACCTGGTTATGATATCATCAAATATGAACCGCGTAGCTATAGCTGCACTACAGTCCCTGATTTCTCTTGCTTCTTCCCATATTTTCAAATACTCTGTCATGGTGATGATGTATCTAGCTCCTATGTGCTTTCATGGTGGGTTAATAGGTCCCACGAAATCAATGGCCCATTTCTCAAATGCCTGTAAGGTTAGTTGAGGTGCTAAAGGCATCTCATCCCTTCGGGAAGGTTTCCCAACTCTTTGGCATACATCGTAGGCTTTATAATATCCCTCCACATCTTTGTGTAAAGTAGGCCACCAAAGGCCAGCTCTAAGAATCTTCTGCGCTATTTATTTTTTGTGCATAGTGTCCTCCCACGATGCCTTCATGTGCTTCTTCCAGAATCAATGATATTTCTGCCTCCATAACACATCTCCTCAGTATCTCATCAGGTCCCATATTGTATAGTTGTCCAACTATAAGTGAAAAATTCGCAACGTGAACTACCAGTTGTTTCAACCTCGATCTTCTCGTTCAACGACTAGCTTTCCCTTTCTTTGCTCCTTCTTTTCTGCTTCTCTAACCACTTCAACCCAATCTCAGTCCATACGTCTTCTGCGCAGTTTTCACTTCGTCTTTTCTCTTCCTTTTTCTTCGCTTTATTTCTTACTCCATAACCAAAGGGCCAACAGACCCCCAACACTCACCTGTGACTCGTCTCGAGGCACTTCAGGTCTCAACCTTTTGTTTTACTTTGACTTCAGTCTGCACAACGTAGCCTGTGCTTTCTACTCTATCCGTCCTCATTGTGTGCAGACTATTTTTTCTGTGTCTGGTACCCAGTTTCAACTACACCTGGTACCTAGATCCTTCTCCTTTTACTTTTATGGAGAGTTGCAAGGAAGTTGGTTGTCATAGTACAATTTCAATCGGCTCCCATTTACCAAACCTTCCTTCCATTCTCCCTTCAAAGTATTTAGCTGCGTAGATCCTCCTTCCGTGACATAGGTAACCTCATATGGCCCAAGCCAATGTGTCCTAAACTTCCCTAGATGCTTTATGAATTTGTTGTCATAAGCCAATACCATATCTCCTTGCTTAAAGGCTTTCTTCTTGATGTGTCTGTCATGGTAAGCTTTCTCTCGTTCCTTCTGTACCTATTGATGAAATCCTGCAATAAACTTGTCTTCCTCCAATTCGACCAACTGCGTGAGCCTCTCTTGAACAGTGCCAGTGTCATCCATATCTGTAAAGGCTGCAATTATTAAGCTAGGAATAAAATTTTCCACAAGGACAACTGCTTCAAGACCATATACCAACTTAAAGGGAGTTTTCATTGTCAGCTTCTTACAAGTGCTTCTATAGGCCCATAATACTGTTGGTACTCTCAAATATCAATCATCCTTGTTCACACTACAAATTTTCGTCAGTGTTGTCTCCAAGATCTTATTGAAAGATTTGACTGTACCATTCTCTTATGGATGGTAGGGAGTGCTCTTCTGATGATGAATTGCAAATTCCTGAGTCAAGGCTTCAATGGTCTTATTAATAAAATGTGTGCCTTGATCGCTCATAAGGATCTTAGGGCATCCAAACCTGGTTATGATATCATCAAATATAAACCGCGTAGTTGTAGTCGCACTACAGTCCCTGACTTCTCTTGCTTCTACCCATCTTTTCAAATGCTCTGTCGGGGTGATGATGTATCTAAATCCTATGTGCTTTCATGGCGGGTTGATAGGTCCCACAAAATCAATGGCCCATTTCTCAAATGCCTGTAAGGTTAGCTGAGGTGCTAAAGGCATCTCATCCCTTTGGGAAGGTTTCCCAACTCTTTGGCATACATCGCAAGCTTTATAATATTCCTTCGCGTCTTTGTGTAAAGTAGGCCACCAAAGGCCAGCTCTAAGAATCTTCCGCGATGTTTCTTTTCCTACATAGTGTCCTCCCGCGATGCCTTCATGTGATTCTGCCATAATCAATGATATTTTTTCCTCCATAACACATCTCCTCAGTATCTCATCAGGTCCCATCTTGTATAGTTGTCCATCTATAAGTGAAAAATCCACAGCGCGAACTACCAGTTGTTTCATCATCAATATTCTCGTTCAATGACTATCTTTCTCTTGCTTCGCTCCTTCTTTTCTACTTCTCTAACCACTTCAACCCAATCTCAGTCCATGTGTCTTCCGCACAGTTCACACTTCGTATTTCTCTTCCTTTTTCTTCGCTTTATTTCTTACTCCATAACTAAGGGCTAACATGCCCCCAACACTCACATGTGACTCGTCTCGCGGCACTTCAGGTCTGAAACTTCTATTTTACTTAGAATTCAGACTACACAACGTAGCCTGTGCTTTCTACTCTATCCTTCCCCACTGTGTGCAGACTATTTTTTCTGTGTCTAGTACCCAGTTTCAATTGCACCTGGTACCTAGACCCTTCTCCTTTTACTTTTACGGAGAGCTGCGAGGTAGCTGGTTATCATAGTACAATTTCAATCGGCTCCCATTTACCAAACCTTCCTTCCATTCTCCGTTCAAAGTATTTAACTATGGAGCTCCTCCTTCCGTGACATAGAAAACCTCATATGGCCCAAGCCAATGTGTCCTGAACTTCCCTGGATGCTTTATGAATTTGTTGTCATAAACCAATACCATATCTCCTTGCGTAAAGGATTTCTTCTTGATGTGTCTGTCATGGTAAGCCTTCTCTCATTCCTCCTATACCTGGTAATGAAATCCTACAATAAACCTGTCTTCCTCCAATTCGACCAACTACGCGAGCCTATCTTGAACAGTGCCAGTGTCATCCATATTTGTAAAGGTTGCAATTATTAAGCTAGGAACCAAATATTCCACAGGGACAATTGCTTCAAGACCATAGACCAACTTAAAGGGAGTTTGCATTGCCATCTTCTTGCAAGTGCTTCTATAGGCCCATAATACTGCTAGTACTCTCAAATCCCAATCATCCCTGTTCACACTACAAATTTTCGTCAGCGTTGTCTCCAAGATCTTATTGAAAGCTTCGACTGTACCATTCGCTTGTGGATGGTAGGGAGTTCTCTTCTGATGATGAACTGCAAATTCCTGAGTCAAGGCTTCAATGGTATTATTAATAAAATGTGTGCCTTGATTGCTCATAAGGATCTTCGAGCATCCAAACCTGGTTATGATATCATCAAATATAAACTGTGCAGTTGTAGTTGCACTATAATCCCTGACTGCTCTTGCTTCTGCTCATCTTTTCAAATAATCTGTCGCGGTGATGATGTATCTAGCTCCTGTGTGCTTTCATGGCAGGTTGATAGGCCCCACAAAATCAATGGCCCATTTCTCAAATGCCTGTAAGGTTAGTTGAGGTGCTAAAGGAATCTCATCCCTTCGGGAAGGTTTCCCAACTCTTTGGCATACATCGCAGGCTTTCTAATATTCCTTCACGTCTTTGTGTAAAGTAGGCCACCAGAGGCCAACTCTAATAATATTATGTGGTGTTTCTTTTCCTGCATAGTTTCCTCCCATGATGCCTTCATGTGCTTCTGCCAAAATCAATGATATTTTTGCCTCCATAACACATCTCCTCAGTGTCTCATCAGGTCCCATCTTGTATATTTGTCTGTCTTTAAGTGAAAAATCCTTAGCGCGAACTACCAGTTGTTTCATCCTTGATCTTCTCATTCAATGGGTATCTTTCCCTTGCTTTGCTCCTTCTTTTCTGCTTCTCTAACCACTTCGACCCAATCTCAGTCCATGCGTATTTCGTGCAGTTCGCACTTCGTTTTTTCTCTTCCTTTTTCTTTGCTTTATTTCTTACTCCATAACCAAGGGCCAACATGCCCCCAACACTCACCTGTGACTTGTCCCGAGGCAATTCAGGTCTGAACCTTCTATTTTACTTCGACTTCAGACTACACAATGCAGCCTGTGCTTTCTACTCTATCCTTCCCCACTGTGTGCAAACTGTTTTTTCTGTGTCTGGTACCCAGTTTCAACTTCACCTAGTACCTAGACCCTTCTCCTTTTACTTTCACGAAGAGCTGTGAGGAAACTAGTTGTCATAGTACAATTTCAACCAACTCCCATTTACCAAACCTTCCTTCCATTCTCCCTTCAAATTATTTAACTGTGCAACTCCTCCTTCTGTGACATAGGCAACCTCATATGGCCCAAGCCAATGTGTCCTAAAATTCCCTGGATGCTTTAAGAATTTGTTGTCATAAACCAATACCATATCTCCTTGCTTAAAGGCTTTCTTCTTGATGTGTCTATCATGGTAAGCCTTCTCTCGTTCCTTCTGTACCTGCTAATGAAATCCTGCAATAAACCTGTCTTCCTCCAATTTGACCAATTGCGTGAGCCTCTCTTGAACAATGCCAGTGTCATCCATATCTGTAAAGGCTGCAATTATTAATCTAGGAACCAAATATTCCATAGGGACAAATTCTTCAAGACCATAGACCAACTTAAGGGAGTTTTCATTGTCATCTTCTTGCAAGTGCTTCTATAGGCCCATAATATTGTTGGTACTCTCAAATCCCAATCATCCCTGTTCACACTACAAATTTTCGACAACGTTGTCTCCAATATCTTATTGAAAGATTCGACTGTACCATTTGCTTGTGGATGGTAGGGAGTGCTCTTCTGATGATGAACTGAAAATTCCTGAGTCAAGGCTTCAATGGTCTTATAAATAAAAGGTGTGCCTTGATCACTCATAAGAATCTTTGGGCATCCAAACCTAGTTATGATATCATCAAATATGAATCGCGCAGTTGTAGTTGTATTACAGTCCATGAATGCTCTTGCTTATGCCCATATTGTCAAATACTATGTCACAGTGATGATGTATCTAACTCCTGTGTGCTTTCATGGTGGGTTGATAGGTCCCACAAAATCAATGGCCCATTTCTCAAATGCCTATAAGGTTAGCTGAGGTGCTAAAGGCATCTCATCCCTTCGGGAAGTTTTCCCAACTCTTTGGTATACATCGCAGGCTTTGTAATATTCCTTCATGTCTTTGTGTAAAGTAGGCCACTAGAGGCTAGATCTAAGAATCTTCTGCGTTGTTTCTTTTCCTACATAGCATCCTCCTGCGATGCCTTCATGTGATTCTACCAAAATCAATGATATTTCTGCCTCCATAACACATCTCCTCAGTATCTCATCAGGTCCCATCTTGTATAGTTGTCCAACTATAAGTGAAAAATCCGCAGTGCGAACTACCAGTTGTTTCTTCTCGATAATTGTATATTCGCGAGGTGCCATTCCTGTTGACAGGAACTAGACTATCTTGGTGAAGTGATCATCAACCTTTCTGATGGCCAACAGCTTTGCATTTGGCAGTGTATCCTCCAAGCTAGTAGGTTCCTCTCCATGCTCTAATATGGATAAGTGATCAGGTCCCTTGTTCATTCTCCCTGGATTGACCACGATCTCAAAGTCATATTCGTGGAACAACAGTAGCCATCTGCATATTCTTCCCCCCAACACTAGCTTGTTGACTAAGTATTTTAGTGCAAAGTGATCAGTGAACATCTTAAAATGTCCTCCCAACAAATAGTGACGAAATTTTTGCAGTGCATACACCATGTATAAACCTTCTCTCTCAGTGGTAGTGTAATTTATCTCAACTGTAGAGAGCTTCCTGCTAGAAAAGGCTAACGGATGATCAATATCTCCCGCTTTTGGTTGTATTAGCACTGCTCCCAATGCAATAGAGGATGCATCAACATGCACATGAAATTCCTTACTCCAATCTAGGAAAACCAGAATAGGCACAATAACCATTTTCTATTTTAGTGTGTTGAAGCTCTGTTGGCATTCTTTTGTCCATTGAAACTGACAATCTTTCTTTAAAAGCTTCTCCATGGGTGTTGTAATCTGTGCATAGCCCTAAATGAACTTCATGTAGTATCTCGTATGTCCCAGCGCAATACGCAGATGTCTAACTGAAGTAGGAGGGGGTAGATCAACAATAATGACAATCTTAGATGGATCTACCAGCAATCCCCGCTTACACACAATATGGTTGAGAAACACTCCAAAGGGTGAAAAGAAGATGCACTTCTTCAGATTCAGGGCAATCTAACATTGCCTGTACTTATCCAACATTAGTCTTAAACATTCAATATGATTTTTCCATAAGATAAAAACAGTCCAATCATCAAAATATGCTTCCATAAATTTAAGTAGAAATTCCTTGAATGCTTCGACCACCACCCTAGAAAATATGGTTGGTGCATTATTCAATCCAAAATGCATGACTGTGTACTAGTAGGAACCCCATTCTTTTGCAAATGTGGTCTTATGGCGATCTTCCTTGGAAATCTTGATCTAGTGATATCCTGAAAATCCATAGGTGAAGGAGTAAACTTCCTGTCCTCCCACATTATCTAACACTTTGTCAGTAAACAATGTAGGGAATGGATCATGTAAACATGCATCATTCAGTTTCCTCAAATCTACACAGATTCTGATCTCTTCTGTTTTCTTATCTTGAACCACCATAGGGCTAATCCATTCCGACTCTTCAACAAGTTCTATGATTCCTGCTTCAAACATTTTGTCTAGCTCAATCTTAACTTTCTCCTTATATTTGGGATTCAATCTATAGGGTCTCTACTTGACTGGCCTTGCATATGTTTTCAATGGGATCTTCATCTCTCCCATGGGACCTTTAATTCCCTTCATGTTAGTGAACTTGGTTGGAAACAAGTCCTGATATTCATGCAGTAATTATGTGATCTTGTCAATAGTGGCATCATCCCAATAATCTCCAACGTTTGCGAGCTTAGGTGCTTGTTATGTTCCAATGTTAATTTTTTTTATTTTAATTGGTTGTTCAATAAAAGTTAGTTGGACTACTGGTCCTTCTATGTCTCTCTGTCCTTTTGTTTCTCCAATGTTCACCTTCCTAGGATCATCATCTTCATCAGCATTGATATTGTAACAACCTTGCAAATTCTAAAGAGGTGCAGTCCATTCATCTTCTTCTAGCACCAATGGGAAGTTAGGTGCCTCCTCAAATACTTTTTGTCTTACAACTTGTAAAGATTTATCTACTGTAGGGTACTGACTTTCAAATAAAAATGTGGCTGCAAAATTCTAAGTCATACCTTTCCAATCTGCAATGGCGAGGTGTAGTTCCGCTTGAAGATACCAATTGATAGTTGTTGTATCCAAAGTGTTGATGAATTTATGAGGGATGTTGCTCCAGGCCTCCTCACAACTTCGCACATGGTCTTTCGGACAACTCTGACTCATGTATCGAACTTCGCACCCTTCTACTTTGTCTGAAAAGCGCATTGTCATCAAAGTGAGACATTACATCCAGTCCGCGATGTTCTTCTTATGTGTTCCCCACCATCTTGTTGGCGTTGCTTTCAAGGCCTCATCCAGTGCCAATAGTCTCTTTTGTACTGGTACAATTTCTTCAAATTCTGATAAGAATGTTTCTAAATGATTTAAACCATCAAATGTGGGTACATTACTTACTTTTGTGCCAATCCAACGAACTTCCCTAGTCAATCTAGCACATCTCCACGCATAAAATTCATACATTTGGTTCTGTCAGTTCTCTAGTGCTTCTTATGAATCTGATGAACATGTCTTGTCACTTCACTAACTTAAATTCTTGTTTGTTGTAGGATTAATATAATCATGTTGTCTTGTTGTCAACTTGTAAATATTATCAAGCTCATAAGCACGATATTCTTCTTTAATGGGTTCTGTGTATATTCGACCTTCATCGGGATCCAGAGGTGCAATGACCCAAAGGCCATCACCTTCAAATGCCATTCTTCTTTTCTTTAAGTCAACCACGGTGGAATTATTTAAATCCCAATCAATTCCTAACAGCGCAGGATAAGGACAACTATCATCAACTATCTCAATCACCTCAAAATCCACAAATGTCCTTACCCCATTGATTTCCACAAGGACATGCTCCATCCTTCCAAAGGGGCTTACTGCCTACTGATTAGCCATCCTAAGCCTGATAGGGGAGTAGATCAACTTAGGTTTTCCCATCAGTGCCAAGGTCTGCTTCATCATAACATTGAATTCTGACCCTAAGTCAAGGACCACATAATCTATATCATAATCTGCAATCTGAGCATTAAGGTGTAGTTCCTTATTCGTCATTCTCTTTCTAGATACTTGATGTACTACTCTATTCAGCAGAGGGTCTACCTTCCCTAGTTCATACTATCGGATGAAGTGTTGTAGTTCTTGTATGGCTCCGTCATCCTTAATCAAATCAATGAACGTATACAAGAAACTAACAAGCTTGCTTACCTCTTTTCCTTCTCCAGGTGATGCAAACTAATCAAATTCCAGAGGCATCCCACATTCTCTCACTTCTGGTTGTTCCTTTGAAGAAGAATCCTGATCTCCTCCAAATTCTTTTCTTGCCTCTTCAAATGTTCATTTCTCTTTTCTTGGATCAAACTCTTGTGTCTTCTCTACAGCTCTTTTGACCCTTGATTCTTCTGTGGTCTTTGTTGGAGTCACTCTGTCTTCTCCTGTAACAACACCTCCTCTAGTGATAACAACGACTCTAGGATCCTCTCTGCGAGGTTCTGCTGAGATGATTTGTACTTGTTGGTTACCTCCTCATCTCTCCTGAAGTTTGGCTAACAACACAAGACAATATTCAATGACATGTTCAAAAAAGTTGCAGTAGATGCAAGTGGTACAAGGGTTCTGGCAATCCCTTGCCAAGTGTCCTAGTTGTGCGTAGTTATAACAAATGATCTGACCTCAACCTCGACCCATGCCTCTTGCTCGTCCTCTTCCTCTGAATCCACCACGAGGATTGAAGTTTCTTCTTCCTGGAGAGTTATACTACGTAGTATTTCCTTCATGTTGTACTTCTCCTTGTATCCTATATGTGTCTCTTGATCTTTCGTGCAAGAGATCATAAGCCCTACAATATTTCTCATCGTCCCCCACAAATTTACAGAATGTGTAGTAGAGGTTTGTAGGTGTCTGAACATATTTTTGCATGTAGTAGCATTCACCAGGGCGATGTCTATTTCTACATACCTCACACCAAGGTAGAGTAACCTTCTTCAAAGGGCTCAGAGCTCCAAAATCCAAGTATTCATGAAATAGGGGACAATGTTCCTTATCATGGCCCTCTTATTTGCATATGATACACCAAATGTCTTATCTTTTATCTTTCCCTTGTCTTTCTTCATATCTTCGACCCGTAGAGATAAGCTAGTTAGCTGACTCAAAATTTGACTCATACCTCAGCTGGATTCTCCCATAGGGGTTTATTCTAATTTCATGGCAATCTCCAATGCCTCAACCTGCGAAGCGATTTTCTGTTACATCAGAGGGACTCTGATGTGTGGTAGAAGGGCATCAATGAACCATTCCTTATTCTACTCATCTGGGATCTGAAAACTCAACCGGCCTGTTAAGGTCTTAAACCTCTTATTAAACTCCCAAACAGGTTCAACTACTCTCTACTTGATTTCAATCAGTTTTGTAATGCATTGTGACTCCAACTTGGGTTTCTTGAATTTTGCACTCAACGCATTCTTGATCTCGTTCAACGGTTTAGGTTGTGCAATTCCTTGGAAAAATTTCATGTACCATCTCAGTGCATGGTCTCTTAGGGTAGTACTAAATTGAGCCCTCTTAATAGCTTCGTCAGTGATGTTCGTGCTCTTTTCGTCAATGTGTGAGCAAAAAGTGAGCACTTACATGCCTAGTTGGGCTCTGCTAGTCATGACAGCTGTAATGCAAGAGGTTAGAAAGAAAACAATAAATCTATTAACAAGAATTAAGCAAAAACTAAATAACAACATGAGCATAAAAATAAAAACTAAAAACAAATGACAATGGAACAAGTTCACCAATAGATAGGCTGATCTGATTAGTGAAATCCAGAGGTACACAAAGGGGAAAGGGGA
>ML795771.1:303438-319753 GCA_009831015.1 Picea engelmannii
CATGCGCTAGTTTACCATGGGCGCGATGCGCTTTTTAATCTTTTTAGCCAACTTTGTATAGTTTTGGCCCTTTTGATGTGCTGTGGAGTTAATCCTTGTGCCATGAATGACTGTTTTTCTGTGCTGACGATGCGGAGTTCTTTTTCGCCCTGTGCGGACGAAATTTCAGTGATAACAAGTGACATTCTTAATACTCCATACAGGTTCACATAAAAACTAGTGTTGATCAGGGTTTTCAGATCCATCTCCCTTAAATATAGGTAGCCTCATCTCATCTGCCATAGATCTTTCTAGGTTTCTTGGCTGAGTATGTACTGAACTGCTGGTAACAATGCTCTGAGTGCTCTGGTAACTCTCACTACTCCGGTTACTTAATGCTACTAAAACAACATGAGGAGTAATAGTACTTACTTCAACAATTGGTGCAGTTCCTTAGGTTTCTAACTCTTCTCGGCGAGGTTCTTTAGTCTTCCCTTCCTCTGCCCTAGCGGATTTTGAATGTTCCTCATTCACTAACTCCTCTTATTCTCCACTATAGAACCCTTCATCTTGTGTCAGTGGCTCGTGGCTCTGCTCAGATAGGTTCACCAGAGGGACTTCTCTGAAGGTCCTCCCACTGCGTGTGTGTCCAACCTCTGTGTCGTTTTCGCTATCTGAGTTTTTGAACATTATATTTTCAATCAGACTACTTACTGTATCTTCAATATGTTCTTCTCATGCAATCACATCTTGATCTTCAACTTCAAAAAGTGTAAAATTTTTCCCCTAGGTCCCTTAAATAAATATCTCTCTGCTTGGCTATATGAATCTACTTTGTCAATAGAAAACTTGATGATGTACCCTCCAATAGTACTATCGAACCAGTGATCTACTACTCTTGACACAACGTTATCAACTCTCTTGACCTTCTTGATCAGCACCGACATCCAAACCACAGGTGGTCTAAATCTGATCTCAAACTGGGTATCTGCTAATCTGGCTAACCACTAGTATAGCTCCTTATGAATTCCTCCAAAGAAAATCTGGTGTATATCAGTAAATATATACGTTCCCAACCAACCTTATGTACTAAGCTTAGGGTTCTTGTTCTGGGCTTCGACGAAGTCCTTTTCTTGGTCTTCTATCCACTTATGAATCTATGTCTTCGATGGAAACCACCTTGAAATTCCCTCAAGAATATCCCGGTCCTGGCAACAGAACCATTTGTTGTCACAAGGGCAGACCCAAGGTTCAGCTCTAATAGTGCACCAACAAGCCCTAACTACTGGCCCTTTCGGCAACACCTACGAAGAAAATGCAGTCTCACCCAAAGTAGCAATAGGGGGTTGCAGGACACAAGTGTCTACAACCAGAGGAAATGCAAGTGGATACAAGTCAACAACACACTGCAACCTAGTTATTCTTACCAAGCATAAACCTACTATTCTAGATCTAACATAATAATGCAATGACACAATAACAAAAGGTAAAAGAACACAACATCAACCACAGAGACACAAAATATACGTGGTTCACCCTCTCCCTAGGGCTACGTCCACATAATTGCGTTTCTTGATATTATATGAAAGCATACAGTTCTATCTGCACTCTTAGCTTGCAGATCTCTCTTTATTTTTGTTCTTCTCTCCCCTCCCTGCGCGCCCAATGATAGGGTTGATCTTCACACCCAGCTAAAGATCCTACAATACCAGAAGGCTCTCACGCTCAACACTTCTCTCTCGCTCACTACACAGTGAAAAACAACAACCAATGACAAACAACCAACACTCCACTAAAAAATCTGTCGACTAACTTATCACCCACCCATCCCAGGTCCTCTAGACCTTTATTTATACATTACATAGCAAATTCTAGGTGTCAAAACCCTAGATCCAAAACCCTAGGTGTCTAAAACCCTAAATCCTCTTTGACCCACGTTTTTCGAGCTTTTCCAGCCTGACTTTCCTTCTTTCCCGCGAAGTGCTCCAAAGCACTCGTTGACATCTTCTTCCGCTTGCTGAGTTGTCCACGATCCATCTTCCTTGATGATCTACCATCCTCGATCTTCTCATTCAATGACTATCTTTCCCTTGCTTCGCTCCTTCTTTTCTACTTCTCTAACCACTTCGACCCAATCTCAGTCCATGCATCTTCCACACAGTTCACACTTCATCTTTTCTCTTCCTTTTTATTCGCTTCTTTCTTACTCCATAACCAAGGGCCCATAATTATCATCTTCTTCTTCCATGCAAAGTAATTGTAAGGTGTAAGAATGAATTCTTTTGAAAATTCCATTTTTCCGTTGTCTTCAATCTTCGGTACCTGCAAAAATAATTTGGTGTGTCTTTTCCCTAGAAGTACGTCGGCTCTGATACGATGTAAATGTGTTGAAATTGCATAGAATAGATCTATATGGGAATTGACATACACAGTTTCAGAGAAAATCAAATAAAAGAGAAGCAACAGAGAAAGAATGGAATAATTCTCATTAACCAAATGAATGAATGATAATTTACACATGATATACTCTGTATAACTCAACCAATGCACAGTGGAGGAGAATCCAATCCGCCATAGTGGTGGTCTAGAGTGATCTTGACACACATCAACAATTACGAGAGTAAACTGCCACCCATTCTAGTCTCTTGGGTAGTTACAGGAGTGAACTTCCACCTAACTGAGTTAACTAGTCTATTAGTTTTCAGTTAACTGACTGAAACAAAATGAAGCGAGGAGGATATCAGGGAATCATGGGTAATGTGATAGTCTGGTGATTATCCCAAGGACAATGCACATTAGCTGGTGATGATCCCAATGCGACATGGTGATAATCCCAATGTAGCATCTAGACTCCACTCAATTGATCAAATTGAAGTGAAAATTGAAGAGAATATTCTCCCCTGTGGAATATTCTTCCTAAAATATAGGAGACTGAATAATCACTAATAAACATAGGAAAAACCTTAGGAAAAAAAAATCCTAGGTGTGTGTGAAGTAAATCCAACACTGTCCATTCGTGCAAATGTTCACGATGCCCCACCCACCATTGCGTGGGTATTCCTTCCATCACTGTGTTGAGGGATTATATTCGGTGGTTGAAGGAAACTTCCTGTATTTGGGCAATGAATTTGTCTATTGAGTCCATTCCATCAATTCAATATGGAGTATAGATACCAAAACCAACCTCACGTGCTATGGTGGTAATTCACGTGTATCTCCTAGTAGAGACTTTGTATATATTGTTTTGCCATCTCTCCATAGAATCCTTTGAATCAATGTCATATGATCTCACACTTCTACGAATTAGACCCCCATTTACTATGGGATTGATGTAATCCTCTCTACACCCTATAATCTCATAGATGTTCTCAATAATGGAGCTTCACACCTCATTCACGAGCTCATTGTTCTTGTCTCCTTCATTAGGATCCAACAGCACAATCACACACAAAGTATCCATCTAAAAAGACATTTATCTTTTCTTTAGATTCAAAACTACATTATTGTCAAAGGTCCAGTTAAGACCAAGTAGTGCAGGGTAGGGATCTGAGTCATCCATGATCTCAGTCACCTCAAAATACTCCTTAGTCTTTACCCCTTCAATGTTCACTCGACCTATTCCGGGAAACCTATATGATAGATTATGTAGTAATTAGTCAAGCCAAGTTGAATGGGGGACCACACCAAATTTGGATTTCCCATCAACTCCCATTGGAAATATGTTCACATCAGATCCAAGATCCAATGTGACACCATGCATCACATAGTTTTCAAGTCCAACTGTCATTTTTAACTCTCTTCCTGTGCACTTTTATTCGCTCACCTGGCATACATCCTCTCTTATAATGGGGAAGATATAGATATAGTTTTCTATTCTCCCCCAATACATCATGTCAACATATGTGTTAACTTCCTTGCAGCATCAGGACCACTTAACACTTTCAAACAACAACAAAAGAAGTTACTTACTTGATACTCTTTCTCCTCATGACCAGTGTCCCACTCAGTTTCTTCTCGTGTTGCGCATCGCAACTCTTCAGGAAAATGCTCCTCTATGGATTTTTTTTCATCCCGCTACACGTCTTCCTATTTGCCTACTTCCTCCAATGATTTTTGTGTCACACGTTTTATCTCTTCATGCACATGAGCTTCCTCTAATGAATTTTATGTTCCACGTTACATTTCTTCATAGGATCGGGCCTCATCTAAAGATCGTTGTGTTGCGAGATGTACCTCCTTGCACACCATGGATTATTCTTATGACCTTTTTGTTGTGCATTGTAGTTCTTCACATGCTCTTTCCTCCTTTAGAGCCTTCTGCGTGTCACGCAAAAACTACATTTGTTGTGTAACATTAAACTTCAGAGGAGTTGGTGCAACTTTTATAATATTCTTTTCTACATTCTAACCCAAATTATCCATGATCTAAGTCCATTCCCATTCAATCTACTCCTAAAGTTACTACCCTCACGTCATCTTCCTCATTGATCCAGGTGGATATTGGTCACCACCCACCTATTCCAACTGGCTCTTCTAGACAATTTTTAGTTCAACACGTTCTTTTGTACTTCTTTGTAATTGTGGGCTCTACACTTCTGGCGTTGTCTGAAGCCCTACACATCTTCCATGTGGATATTAGTGGTCTCCCACTTAATCCAACTGGCTTATTTGGGAAGTTTTCATGTTAACACATCTTTATGTACTTCCAGGGCCGTTTTGGGTCCCTAAACAATGTTTTTTTGGAGTGTCATAGTCAAATTATAGACAGATTTAGAGTTTAACAACATAATGTGTAGTTCTCGAAAATGTGTTTCCAATGGGCTATCACGTGCCTAAAATGGAGGTCATATGCAAAAGTTACGACCCAGGGAATTTCATGTACCAACTTACCTATCGGGGCCCACATAACTTTTGGCATTTCATCTCCTAGGGTTAGGTTTTTGGATGTCTTTGGTTTTGGAATTTATGAGTAATGTTAAAAAGGGAATCTCCTACACCAAGGAAAGTGGCTCACCCGAGGCCAAATTCAGAAAAAATTTCCTCACCTGATGGGGGAACTCAACGCAATGGAGACCATTGTTTCCTAAGGGGGGCAGACTGATCAAGGTGGATATTGGTGGCCACCCACCTATTCCAATTGGCTATTCTTGACAGTTTTTAGTTCAACACGTTCTTTTGTACTTCTTTGTAATTGTGGGTTCTACACTTCTGGGGATATCTGAATCCCTACACATTTTCTAGGTGGAGATTGGTGAATTCCCACCTAATCCAACTAGCTTATTTTTGAAGTTTTCATGTCAGCACATCTTTATGTACTTCCAGGGCCGTTTTGGGGCCCTAAACAATGTTTTTTTGGTTTTCCATGGTGAAATCGTAGATGAAGTTAGAGTTTGATGACATAATGTGTATTTATAGGGAATACCTTTCCAACGGGCTATCATGCACCTAAAACGGAGGTTGTATGCAAAAGTTACAACCCTGAGAAGTTGAGGTACCGACTTACCCGTTGGGGCCCACATAACTTTTGGCATTTCATCTCCTAGGGTTAGGTTTTTGGATGTCTAGGGTTTTGGCGTTCATGAGTAATGTTAAAAGGGCCTTTGGAGCCTCATTGTACTCATTCTGCTCAGGCGGATGCACGTAGAAACCACATCTCTTCTCAGAGATAACTGCCACCATTCGAGCAAGTTTTTTTCAGTTCTGCGGCTTTATAGTTTCAACCTATTTTATTTATTCAATAGAAGTTATTGTTCACTGGATATCTGTTGTTATTCTCTGTATCTCTGTGTTATTATATTCAGTCTATTATTCCTCTCGTTCCGCTCATAAATCTGGATCAGTGGTATCAGAGTGGCATGCTTTTCATTTATTTTTATTCATGCATGTCCCCGACAAGATCTGGGTACAAGAAGTTGGGACTTGAACTAGTCGAGACTTTGCAAGATCGGTCGCGCCAAGCCTGACAAAAACCATGAGGGACGAGAAGAAATATGATAGATTAGGATATCCTTTTAAAATGTTTCTCGAGGAAGCCCTTGCACGACACAGGAACAAAATGATGGATAACTTTGCACATATCCTTCGACGACTACCCATAGGAGACACATCTTCATCAACCGGCCATGCAACTCCCTTCAAGGTAAAAGTAAATTTTGATATTCCATTATTTGAAGGACTGACAGATGTGGATGTTATAGATAAATGGTTGAATCTACTCGAAGGGTATTTTTCGGTCCACAATTTTTTCGACAGGGAAAATATTACTTTTTCACTCCTCAAGGTCATCCCCCATTTTAAGGACTAGTGGGATACTTACTCAGAGCAAAGGGCCATAGAGGAATCTGCAATATTTGCGGTCTCCCCCACATGGGATTCCTTCAGGGATGCCATTATAGAATAGGACTACCCTGTTGGAAGCTACGAGGATGAGTACACAAGATGGACTACGTTGTGTCATGAAAAGGACTAGACAGTACCAGATTTCACCAATATTTTCGATACCCTACGCACCAAATTGGTTATCAAAGACTCTGAATGACATCTGGTGCTCAAATACCATGATTTTCTTCATTGATACATTCAAACAAAAATGGAGTTTTTGGACTTCGCATCACTAGGTGTGGCTTATATATATGTTGTCAAGATCGAGCATGAATTAAAGCAGAAGAGGTGAGAGTTTGGATTTGCAAACTCCTCACAACCGAAGCAGGGAAAAGGTGGCCCCAACCCATAAAATAAGGGACAAGGAAAAGATGGCCACTCTCAGGACAACCAATCCAAGCCGCAATCCAAGAAGGGTAATGAGAAGTCGAAGAAGCACACGGGAAAATGGTGTGAATACCATAAAATCCCTTGGCACAACACCGAAGAATGTCGCTCCAAGAAGTCACTTATGGCTGAGATCAAAGCTTCCGAGTCAGAGGAAAACTCTAACCCCAAATAAAATCTAGAAAGTGGGAAGTGGATCATCAATGTCAAACCCAGTGCCACTATCGCTACCACCAAAGTCTAACCAAGTGAACCAGAAGAACCAGAGGAAGGGGAACACCTCTTTCATTCACAGATGTGGGTAAAGGGGACTCCGTTGTATTTCATTGTCGATAGCAATAGTTAGAAGAACCTGATTTCAGTAGAGGTCATCAAGCAGTTGGACCTGCTAATAACACCTCACCCGTAGTCCTTCGCCAAGGATGAGATCTCCATGTAAGCCAACAATTTTGTCTACCCTAACACATCAAGCCCTTCAAAGACGAGGTATTGTGTGATATTTCTCCCCTTGAAGTTTTCGATGTTATTTTAGATCAACCATATTTGTGGAAGCGACATGTTGTGTATGAGTCTAGACTCCGCAATGTTATTATTACTTTGGGTAGACAATTGTACAATATACCAAAGGTAGCACTGCCTACCGATATTTATTTAATCTCTACTAAGCAATGCAGTAAGGTCATTTCATAGACCGAGAATTTTGTCTTCTTTGTGATACGTGCTCACAGTAAGCAAAAGTTCTTCGCCACATACATGACCTCTACACAAAGCCTCTCTTTGTAGCAGAAGCAAGTGGACGAGATCGTGGAAGAGTACATAGACATATTCTCCTCACCCATCAGGGTACCAATGCACTTCCAAGTCAAGCATCCAATTGATCTAACCCCCATTGTACCATTGCCTAATGGACCATTCTATCATCGCTCGTTGATGGAAAATGATGAAATCAAGCACTGGATCCAAGAGATGATTCAAAAGGGACACATCTGACCCAACTCCTCCCCTTGTGGAAGCTCGATTGTGTTGGTGTAGAAGAAAGACAGGACCTGGCGACTCTACGTTGATTACTGAGCATTATACAAAATCACAGTCGGGAACCGGTACCCAATTCCTTGGATTGATGACCTTCTTGACCAACTCAAGGGGGGGAAATTTCTTCATTAAGATTGACTTAAAGTATGGCTACCATCAGGTTCCCATCAAACCAACTGATGTATGGAAGACAACTTTCAAATCTAAAGAAGGTCTCTTCGAATGGTTGGTCATGCCCTTTGGCTTAACAAATGCATGAACAACTTTCATGAGATTGATGGATGATGTATTGAGACCCTTCGCCAAATCTTTTGTGGTGGTATATTTGGATGGAATCCTCATCTTTAACATAACTTGGGAGGAGCACATGCATCATATTCAGCAGGTTTTGGTCACTTTGCGGTAGCACAAGCTATATGCCAACTTGGAAAAATGCTCCTTTGGCATGAACAGGTTCCAATACTTGGGATACATTGTTGATGAGCATGGGGTACATGTGGATCCAGCTAAGATCCAATTCATTCGTGACTGGACAACCCCTACCACACTAACCGAGCTTCAGAGCTTCTTGGGACTTGTCACTTATACCGAAGGCTCGTGGTTGGATTCTCCCATATTGCATGGGCCCTCAGCTAAGTAACCAAGGGCAGTGGCAAGGAAAAATTTGCATGGGGGTAGGAACAACAAAAAGCATTTGATGATCTGAAGTATCGCTTGTGCTTAGCTCCAATACTCTCCTTACATGATCTACAACAATCGTTTGAGATTGAGACTGATGCCTCCTACTATGTTGTAAGCGCAGTCCTCACTCAACATGGTCATCCATTAGCATACCATAGTGAGACACTCTCAGATATTGTCTAGAAATACCCCGCCTATGACAAAGAAATGTGTTCCATTGTGCAAGCATGTCGTTAATGGAAGCATTACATTCTGGGAAAGGAGATAATCATCCACACTGATCACAAGCCTATGCAATTCATACAGACACAGGGAAAGTTGCAGAATGACCACCATCAAAAGTGGTCCACATACCTACAACACTTCCATCTCAACATCAAGTATAAGACAAAGAGCACAAATCATGTCACTGACTGCCTCATTTTCCCTCTCGTTGATGCACTCACCACAGTGCTCCATTCCTATGGGCATAAGGCATCTGAGTGGCCCCAACTTTATCAGCGTGACCCTAACTTCACCACCACCTATCACCTCTTGGGTATAGGAGCGAATGTCACCGATTTTTCACATCTAGGATGCACTATTATGCCATCTGGGCCACCTTTGTATTCCCACAAGAGAACGTGTAAAGTTGATTTTTGAGGCTCACTATAGTCGGATGGGGCAACATTTTGGCATGGAGAAAACTGTGGCCATTCTACAGTAACATTTTTATTGGTAAAAACTTCGACAAGATGTCAGCAAGTATATCATATCTTGCACTTCCTGTGCCATTGCTAATCCAA
This sequence comes from Picea engelmannii, assembly GCA_009831015.1. Taxonomy (NCBI): domain Eukaryota; kingdom Viridiplantae; phylum Streptophyta; class Pinopsida; order Pinales; family Pinaceae; genus Picea; species Picea engelmannii. The sequence goes on from ML795771.1 coordinate 312,684, forward strand.
CCATCAAGAAGCAAGTTTTATACACCCCTCTTCCTACTCCCGAGAGGCCTTGGGAATCCATATCAGTGGACTACATGTTTGGCCTTCCATCCACCAAGCATGACAATGATTGTGTATTTTTGGTGGTTGATCGGTTTTCAAAGATGGCCATTATCACAGCCTACAAGAAGAGCATCACAATGAAAGATACTGCCAATCTCTTCTTTGAATGGGTGTGGGTCCATTTTGGGATACCATAGACCATCACCTTAGATCAGGACAACAAGTTCATCAACACATTTTGGTCAAGTCTCTGGTCATTGTTGGACACCAAGGTCACTAAATCCACTACTTTTCACCCCCAAACTGATGGTTAGACAGAGGTCGTCAATCAGATTATTGTGCACATCCTGCCCATGTACAACTCTAAGCATATGTATACATGGGATGAGAGTATTCCCTATGTTCAACACAACTACAATAGGGCTCTCCATAGCTCCATCAACCATAGCCCATTTTAGGTGGGGCTAGGATTCCAACCCTTGGGTCCCATTGATGTTACACTAACTCTTGCAACCACACATGCAAAATATTCCCATGTTCAGTTTGAGGTCGACAAAGCCACCAAATTAATTGAGTGAATTCAACACATCTGCCAACAGGTCCATGAGATTTTGCAAAAATCCAATGCTAAGTACAAGCAACACTATGATCAGCACCGGGTATCACACCAGTTTCAGGTGGGAGACAAGTTTAGGTTACATTTGCAGAAAGAGTGCCTTACAAGGCCCCATCTAAAGATCCTCCCACTTTGCTATGGGCCTTACACTATAACCAAGGTTGTGGGTAGCAATGATTTTGAGCTCAACAATCCACCTTTCCTTGGCTTGCAACCAATGTTCAATGTGGACCTCCTTCGGCCATATTTTCCACCATTATTGGACACCTCCGAGATCATATAATAGTTGACATCAAAAGAGCTCAACCCTGACTGCATGGAATAGGAATCCATTAATCATATAATGGACACACATGTCAAGGGCACTTTCTAGCAGAGGATCCATCTTTATCAGGTTGTCAAGGCAGGGTAACTCCTACACTAAGGCAAGTGGCTCACCTAGGGACAAATTCAACAGAATTTTCCTCACCTGATGGGGGAACTCAAAACAATGGAGACCATTTCTTCATAACAAGGGAGGACTGATCCAAGTGGATATTGGTGGCCACCCACCTATTCCAACTGACTCTTCTTGAAAGTTTTTAGTTCAACTGTAGACGAAATCAGATTTTGACGACATAATGTGTATTTCTCGAGAAGACCTTTCCAACGAGCTATCACGCGCCTAAAACAGAGGTGGTATGAAAAATTTACGATCCCAGGAAGTTGAGGTTCCAACTTACCCATTGGGGCCCACATAAATTTTGGCGTTTCATCTCCTAGGGTTAGGTTTTGGCATTCATGAGTAATGTTAAAAGGGCCTTTGGAGCCGCATTATAATCATTTTGCTCAGATGGATGCATGTAGCAGCCGTATCTCTTCTTAGAGATAGCTACCACCATTTGAGCAAGTTGTTTTCAGTTCAACATTTTTACAGTTTCAACCTATTTTATTTATTCAATAGAAGCTATTGTTTACTGGATATTTATTGTTATTCTTTGTATCTTTGTGTTATTGTATTTAGTCTATTATTCCTTTCATTCCACTCATAAATCTAGATCACTCATCTTTCTTTTGATTCCCGCGTGGCTCTACAATCACCATGTTGTAGTGTGCCTTCTTCTCTTCCTAGTTTTTCAAAAAGTTGGGGAAATCTTTAGTGGCATGCTCCGTGTTTCAATAGTATGCACAAAGAGTGCATGTTTTGGTACCAAAAAATTGAAATGTGGCCTACTTCACCACAATTAAAACAAGTTAGTGGTCTTCCTCAACCCCCACCATATCCTCATCCATATATGTACATGCTTGGTATCCTCCTCTTTCTGCACCTCTACAGTTGACACCTTTATATTCTTCCTGGACCCGAAAGGAATCATGAGTGTGGTCCTGCATCAAGTGAAGCGACTGACAATTGTTCACATCGTGCCCCGTGGACTTTCAAAAGTCATAAAACAGAGTATGTGTAGTCTTCTAGTACTTATGTAGACACCTTATGTTGGGTGAAAGAGACTTAGATATGGGGGAGTAGTCCTACAATGAACCACTTCCAATGCTAAACATCATCCTATCTGAAAATATTTTGAACTATTGATCATAATCCCATACAGTTTCTCCAGTTTGTTGCTTGATCTCTTTGATCTTAATGATATATTAGGATTCTAAATTAGGTTTCTGAAACTCCCTAAGCAAATCTCTCTTAATTTTTGTCAGGAACCTCATTTTTCCCACTGGTGGATTCTCCTTGTACTTCATGCACCACATCAGAGCTCTATCCCAGAAAGTGGTATCTAGTTGTGTGATCTTTGATGCTTCATCTATAATCCTCTTCATAAACAAGATAAAGTCACATGTGAACCAATGTTGCTTTTGTTAGAAAAACAGGACCGCGGAGCAATAAAATAAAAAAAAAATGCGGAAACAAAACATAGAAGATACACAATATAAGAGAGACACAGATTTACGTGGTTCACCCAGTGTGGGCTACGTCCACCAGAGAAATTACCAGGTCCTTCCTTTATTATTATCCAGCAAATGAAGGGATACAACCTACAACAAAACCCACTGTAACTTCCTCTTCTTTCTCTCAAAGTCTTCTCTCTCAGAATACAATACTCGCCATAATGCATAGTCGTAATACATTTCCCTCATAACAGAGGGTTTCCTTCTAGGGAAAAAAACCCTAACATAATTTCTGTCGTTAGATCTGCAACCTTATAATGAACGGTCCAGATTTACAATGAAATTACAATATACATTTACAAGGAAATTTTTCCTTTGGGGGCTTCGCCCCCGAACCCCCCAGCCGGGGGGATAGCCCCCCCCTAGACCCCGCAGAGGGGGTACCCCCCCTCTGCACTCCCTTGCATGAAAGAGTGTACATACTTCTAGGGTGTAAATTCTTCATGGGGTATAAAACACGGCTGAAAGCAAGGACCTCTGAATCATGAAGATAATCAGGCTCCACAACCAACAACTTTGCATCATCCTTACCCGTCTCATGGAACACGGGTAGCCTCGGTTTATATCTTGATTCACCATTCTCAATCTAGTGTTGTGTACTCCTGACTGACTGCTATTTTGTGGTGATATTGGTATTGATACTCTTCCTTGTCCAGTATTACTAACTTCGTGAATCTTCACTTGTATCTTCTCTTGTTCTTTCTACTACTCTTTCTTACTCTACTCTTATCTTAGTGTTGTCTGTTTTTATTTCTTCTTGGTTGAAAATGCACAAGAGGGGTGGTTCAAATAGAGAGTTCCTCCATCTTCTCTCATCATCTTCGGTCAGGGATCCCAAATAGCTTCCTACCTATAGTCGCACAAGTCCATTCACAATCGCTACAACCTCTTCCTCTTCTCAGAGGGATCCTTGTTGGGTCATTTTACACTTGTGTGCTTCCTTCTTAACGTTGGGGGGTTAAGACCCATGTTTTGTCCAAATATGACCAACAAAAACCCTAAAGCATAGACATATCAATCTTCAACCAAGGCTGAAGAAAGTCTCACCAGAGACGCTATGAGGATCACAGAGACCATTTGGTATTTTGTCAGGGATGAAGGGATAAACCCTTAGAGATCCATATCGGTTGATATTCATACCTTCCATAGCTGACAACTTAATATTATCAATATTCAAAATCAATACACACACATATCCAAATACCACATAAGGAACACGTGATAACTAATAATCACTACAACTTTATTATTCTCCTTATTCAATCAAACATAGGTATATATTAAACAAAACATACTTAACAACAATAGAGTTTCATATTCCCTTTATATAATTCCCCAGATTTCCAATACATTGCATCGTGCGCATCCTTTAAAAACTTAGACATATGACAGAATCAAACTTAGAATCAGGAGCATTACAACATTACAATACTACAGAGGCAGAGAGCGATCTCTTTCAACCATAGACAACAACAATGACCTAGTGAATCATCTCAACAATGAAATTAGCCTTTTCTTTTTCATCCTTACTTCCTTTTATATCCTTCTCGGCTTTGGAGCTCTGTCTCTATAACTTCTTCTCCACTCGCTCTACTGACTAACAATGTCACACGCTTCTAGCACCTACCTACATTCCACGTATCCTTTCTAGAATCAAGACAATCTTAACTACCTCACCAATTCATCTTTTGTCTGTTCCAAGTTCCCTTAGGTCGTTGGTAGTAATAATTCAAGGATATTTCCCAACAATTCCTTTATTGATTTTACAGTGCATCTTCTTGATTTATGGTGCGCATCCAAAACTTGAACTGATGCACATTGGCAGGACTGTACTTTAGCACGCATTAACAAAACTTGTCAAAACTCGGTTCGACACACATTTCTTGTCAATCCTTGCACATCTTCTTGGGTGCACGTAAAACTATAATGAACACACGCAAATTTATTTGTGTGCACGCTTGATATTAACCCAAAACTTTGGGTGCCAATAGGCCCCCACCACTATTACTTGGCTCATCCTTGATCCAACTACCTCATGGAATGACCGTCACGACTATCTTGAGTAAGATAAAATCATCATCATAGGTGGACCAAAGTATCAAACCACGTTGTTGTTGTAGACGGGTTTGAGTAAGAGAAAATCATATGTCCATGGTATAGTTGCAACCTGACACAGGTCTTGGAATGAGTCGAGCATGCCACAAGGTAAGCAATTGTTGTGGACTTCATTTGGCTAGATGATTGACTCTTCCCCTTTGTTGGTGTCTATGGTGATGAATGAGGAATATATTTAAATCCCACCATCAAAATACCAACCTCCTAAATGAATTGAAGTTCCCTCAAGAGAGAGCATCATCCCCTGCTTGTCTTTTTGTTCTGGTAACATAAAGCAGAAGATGAGGACCCCTAACCTTGTGGAACGAAGAACCTGCAACCTCGATATCTCTTCTCCGACAAGGGTGATTATCCACGATGATATGCAAACCAACTTCGGGCCTAGAGAGTTGGTGAACTGGCATAGCTTTGAAGCACAGTTCAAGGAACTATGAGGGTTGGGTTGTGATCTTGTTGGAGAATAGGAGAGTGGGACCTCTGCCTAGCAGTTGAAGATGAAATGTCAATATTCGTGAAAATTGGATGGTGGGTTCTTGGTTTAAATGATACAACTGTGAATTGCATGTCCCAAACTATCTGTGACGTGGGGCCATGATAGGGAACCTGAACCAAGGGATGGTAGGATTAATAAAAAGTGGAAGGATAACCATGGGTTGTGAGAGGTTAGGGATATGTATGACAGGAAAGGGAGAGGTACCAAGAGACATGGAGAATGTCTCCAATGGTTGCATGGGCAGAAGTATATATATATATACAGTGGGAAATGGTTATGGGGGTGGGCCAAAAAAATACAAGGAACCGACCAATGACATGGATTAGGGAATAAGTATGGAATTTCGGTGAAGTCCCATGGATGGAGAGATAAAGGTTGAGATTCATTGTGCTAGTGATGTTTCTTTTGGAATGTGGCGTCATCTCTTCTTATGTGTGAAGGCTATGGGTGAAATTCCTAAATCTTATTGCTTGACCCTTCAGTGCAATGTAGCAGTAGGTAGTTCAACTCAATCCCATGTGAATCCTCTGCCCGACCCAGTACCTTGCACATAGGCCATAACTTCGACCTAAATTGAAAATCCATGGAATCTGCAAAACTACCATTCTATCCAATCTGCCCGTGTGACTAGAGTGTACGATGTGCTTCCAGAGAGGAAAATTATGCCAACTATGTACTCTTTTACCTACTATATATCCTACTCTAACCCTACTCTACATAACTTCAGGGTTAATATGGGGATTTAAGTAACGATTGACCCCTGGGGTTCATAGTACACTTTCAACCTGCTACCATTAATAAGTCCCTTGAGAGATTGTCACTGTAATTTAGCCAAATTGGCAGCACCGACTTTGTTGATGTAGACCAGACAAAAAGGACCCAATCAAATCCCACGTAGCTTGCTAGGGTGTTGTAAATATTTGCAGTCATATAACAAAGCTAAATATCCAGGATGGAGGATTTTGTGACTGATGTTGCGATCACACCGCACCTTTTATCTATGATTTTAGACCACTTGGATGAATCCCACCATCATCAAGTCCTCTTCTACCTCCATGAGCTCATCTAACCTATGTTAAAGGGACTGTTCATCTATCATCTAAGTCGCTAGAGCAACACAAAGGCTAGGAACAACAAATTATAGGGACATGACTGCTTCTTTACCATAGACCAATCAAAATGGTGTGCACTTTGTTAGCATTTTGCACATTGTTCGATATGCCCATAATACCATAGGGACGTGTTGATCCCAATCATCGTGCTGCACATTACAAATTTTGGTTAAAGCATGCTCTCAAATTTTATTAAAAGCTTCAATTGTACCATTAGCTTAAGAATGATAGGGAGTGCTCTTATGGTGATGAATCATGGACCCTTGATTCAGTTGTTGAATGGTATCTTTCAAAAAATGTGAGCCTTGGTTTCTCATTAGCACCTTTGGACAGTCGAATGTAATAAATATGTTCTCAAAAATGAATTGTGTCAGCATTTCTGTTGTGCAATATTTAACTGACATGGCATCAACCCATCTCATTAGATATCAAGTGGCTGTAATAATGTAGCACGCACCTGTCTAGCGCATGGGGGGGGAGATTAGGCCCACAAAATAAATTTCCCACTTTTCAAAGGCTTCCAAGGTTGTGACTAGAAATAGAGGAAGCTCATCCCTTAGGCAAGGCTTTCCAATTTGTTGATATATGTTACAACATTTACAATATTCCTTGGAATCTACAAAGAGTGAGGGCCACCAAGCCTTGCGCGCATAACCCTTTGTGTCATAGCCTTACCTACGTTGTGTCCTCCTACAATACCCTCATGTTCTTCGTATAGAATGGGGTCTCGTTCATGATTTAATGCACACCTGTG
>ML795771.1:328490-344405 GCA_009831015.1 Picea engelmannii
AACTGAGTGCCAATTCCAGCGCATGCGTGCGAGACGCGCGTCTGTGGGGTGGAATACCCATGCGTTTGTGATAAGTTAACGAGAAAGAAACTCCGGATGGATTTCTCTCGATTCTCCTGTGAATCGACTGATCAGCAGGTCGGTGGAGGCCGGTTTATGTCCCTGCAAGTTAATAAAGCAGAAAGGAAAGCAAATAAAACCCAATTGAGGGAGGATTTGATACCTAACTCCCCAGCGGAGTCGCCAGTCTGTTCGCGTTCAAATGGTCACCAGGTGAGCAAAATGGAGAGCGCTTGCATACCCTGTTGGGTTTATCAGGGCAGAACAGCTGTGGCAGCATAGGGTTAACAGAAATAAAACAAACTACAACTTAATACGAACTGAAAACAAATCAAAACTGTAACAAGAAGCAAAGATCAAACATCAAACATAGAACACAGGTGTCACCAATGGTTTCAGGTAGGTGTATTGATTGAAACCGGAGCACGCTGAAGGAAGGGACCAGAGGTTCCTTCTCCCTCCAACGGAAGGCTCTTCGGGGCCCTCACACAGTTTGCTTTCCTTACAAATGAGAAGAACTGAGCAGTGAAAGAACTCTCGGTGATGCAGCTGATGGGTTGTTGTTTAAAGGATGAGCCCTTAAACCATCTGAACAGCATAACGGTGCTTAGAATTCCTTGCCAAAACAGTGTATCCTCACGGCTTTTTATAGCATTTCTTCAGGCGGTCACGTAACCTTCTCCAAGTGTGAACAGGGACCCTTTTAGGGTTTACTTAAGTCATTAACCTGTCGATTTTGCAGATCCGGCTCTAATTTAAGAGTCAAATCATCTTGGGGGCCGGTCCGTAGGCGGTTGGAAAGCCGACCTATTCAATTAATGCGCCGTATTAGCAGATGTGTGGGTTCTGGTATTGACAGTCGCGCGTCGAGCGCGCATGCGCTACTAACACGTTTTTGTCCCGCGCATGCGCGCGTGCATCAAACTGCTGTAAAGTGCCTTTCAATTTTTGGTTACTTTGTATAGTTTTTGACCCTTCTGGAATGTTGTGAAACTAATTCAGTGCCATGGATGACTTCATTGTTGTTTTGATGATGCGGAGTTCTTGTCGCCATGTGAAGACGAAATTTCAGTGATAACAATGACATACACTCCGAACTTACATAATTCCTTGGTGATCAATTGATAATCCACGCTACAGATCACCAATTGACGACGTTGAGTCGGGGTATACCTTGTTGGAGCCTATCCTAATGTGATAAATTCAATGATTTTGACCAATTGATCAGGAACTCCTTCGATGCAGAAGAGTTGTGCAGCGAGGAGCTCAACATCTAAACTCCAACTAGGTTCACCAGTCTCAATCCATGGAATATGGTCTAGGCCAACATTTCATCTTCCCGACTTGACAACAACTTCAATCTCAAACTCTTAAAAAATAAACAACCAACAACATATTATTCCTCCTAATATCAACAACATAACCATTTGTTGGGCTATTTCATCCTTTCTCGCATCCTTCTTAACGCTGGGGGGTTAATACCCAAGGTTCATCCAGATTTGACCAAAACAAAACCCAAAGCATCAACATATCAATCTTCAACCAAGGCTAAGGAAAGTCTCACCCAAGACGCTATGAGGATCATAGAGACCATCTTGTCTTGTGTTGGGGATGAAGGGATAAACACTCAGAGATCCATCTTGGTTGATATCCATACCTTCCATAGGTGACAACTTACTATTATCAATATGCAAAAATAATACACACACATATCCAAATACCACATAAGGAACACATGATAACTCATAATCATTGTAGCTTTATTATTCTCCTCATTCAATCAGACAAAGGTATATATTAAACATAACATACTTGACAACAACAAAGTCTCATGTTCCCTTTATATAATTCCTCAAATTTAGAAGACATTGCACAATGCACATCCTTTCATAATTTAGACATACGATAGACTTAGACTTACAATTAGGAGCATTATAGCATTACAATACTACAGAGGTTCAGAGCGATCTCTTTCAACCATAGAGAACAACAATGACACAATGAATCAACTTGACAACAAAAACAACCTTTTAATTGCCATCCTTTCTTCCATTTATATCCTTCTCAGCTCTGGAGCTATGTCTCTAGCAATTCTACTCCACTCGCTCTACTGAATAAAAGTCTCACACGATTCTTCCACCTACCTTCATTCCACGTATCCTTTCTGGAATCGGGGTAATATTAACTGCCTCTCCATCTCATCTTTTTCCTATTCCACATTCCCTTGTGTTGTTGGCAGTAATTATTCATGGATATTTCCCAATGATTCCTTTTTTTATTCCGGCGTGCGTCTTCTTGATTTTGGCATGCGCATACAAAACTCAGACCAACATGCACCAGCAAGACTGGACTTTAGCGTGCGTTAGAAAAACTTGTCAAAACTCAGTCCAATGTGCACTTCTTGTCAATCCTCGCGCATATGATTGGGTGTATGCAAAACTGGAATGAGCACACACAACTTTGTTTATGCACGCGCATGATATTAACCCAAAATTTTGGGTGCCAACAATCCTTTTCCATCTCCTCCTACATCAATGCCTCTACTCTACACCTTATCTTAATCTCAAGTTGCAACATCTCTCAATAGATTAGGGGATCGAACTTCATCTTGTTTGACCCTACTACCTCTACTCCGGGTATCCTTAATTGACACCATACTCCTCACATTGCATCTCTTCGACGAAATATCTCCTTCCATGATCCTCTCTGGCACAACACTCTCTCCAACATCCTCTTAGTGTGGTCTCCTTCCTCTTCATTTTGGGTCTAACCCCTCATATTTCACTCCTTGTTATCCTATTTTCACTCCTATGTTATGATTTCTTCCTTAGCTCAACTCTTCTTGTGTATCTTTCAACTATTTATCTCCTCTGCTCCTTTGGGTCCATTCTCTTCTCACCTCATCTCAACATCTATTGGATCCTCTCAACTAGGTCCATCTTCCCTCTCTCTTTTCCCCCTTCTTTTCATCCCCCCCTTTGGTGTGAGGGGATCTACTCGACCATCTTAGCAACCTCCATGTGCATCAATCCATTTTCTACAAACAACATCTTGATCCATAGGGGAATTTATTCCAACAGTCTCTTCCGAGGACCTTCAACAAAATTTGTTTCAACCTCGCTAAAAGAATCATTGTATTCAATGGAAAACTCAACAATGTATCTCTCTTTCAAACGGTGGAACCTGTTATCGCAAAAGTTGTAGGTTGGGAAAATCCATACCCAACCACCAAATGGAGACAACTAAGAGGTCGCCTACCCACTATCACCTTAGGAAGGTGTCCCTGTCACTTTAGAGGTGAGGTAGTCACCTCAAGGGGGAAATCTCGGTGACCCTAGGGGGAATGAGATGAAGATGGAGGAAGATGGAGATGAAGTCCCTAGAGGTCAAATATAAATTATGTGAAAGGGTTGGAATGAAGTCTTGGGAAGTTCCAAGGGTTTCCAAGTATGTTGAGTAACCTCTAAATGGTGAAATACTTGCACGAGACACAAGAAAAACCACTTTGCAATGATGTATGTTAGTTGGATCAGAAAGTTAAGATTTTTGTCCCTAATTTTCAGAAATAGATAATAGTATATATCAGTAATAATATTGTACTATAACATGCACAATAAATGCTATATATCAAGTAGAAGATACAAGAGAAAGACTAGTTAATGACTAGCTAAACTCAAGATGAAAAACCAATATTCTAGCATGAAAATATAAGACTATTGTAAACACTTGTTTTCAGAAAGTTATATAAGACTTATGGCTGTAAAATTCAATGTATTACATCAAGAAAATCAACCATTGAAAACCCTTCAAACGTTTCCAATAAATGTGCCAGACCAAGAAGAGTAAGTGTGCAAATTTTGGGTGAATTCCAATGGTTGATTAGGGAGTTGTTACGTAAATTATTTAGGGTTTCTACAGCCCTAATGGTTGAAGATCCAATTTTATAACAGTATAAATAAGTATCCCTTTGATGAGGATTCCCTAGTGGTTGTGAGGTTCCCAAGGCACAAGGAACACAATCCAAGTTGCAAGAAGTAAAAATGATAAGAAATCATGTTTCCAAGTGCAATAATTTGTTTCTCCAATACAAGACTATTGGCTTTAGTTATGGGTTAATGGGGTCAAAAATAAATAGCTAGGGTTACTAAATACTTTGGGGTTTAAACCCTATTACTTCCAAAGGCAAGTAGCCTAGCTAGGGTTTGAAGATGAGGGGTGTAAGTCATCTTACTTCCTCAACTAGAACCCTTGCAAAATAACTTTAAAAGCTTAACAATTATGGTGGAAACTATGATAGGGGTGTATATCCTTATAGTCCCTATATATCCTTGCCCAAAACCACCTTATCTTGAATTACAAATGATAATAACAAAGTAAAGAGACCATACCATTCAAGAAAAAGCAATAACATACCAAAGCAAACCTTCACAAAAGAAAGAGAATGACCTCCTAGAGATAGCGCACCATCATCATCATCAAACCATAACCAAAAATCATTATTCCATAGCACAAGAGGAAAAATGCTCCAAGTTTAGTGAAAAATTCATACCAATACTTCTCACAAGAGGGAGAGTTATGGTAAAAATGAGATCTTATGATCTCTTATTTATACAAAATGTCACTAAGATAACTTGTCCATGTAATTAGGGGTAAACCACAAGACTAGGGGTCAACAACCCAAATCTTGCCCCCTCAACAAATTAATATTAAATAATTCATTTAAAATTAACTTTTACACATAAGAAAACCTTAATTTTAGAAGGACATCACCCTTTAGGGGATGTTTTGGCACGAGGAGCAAGTCCTTGGTGTAGGAGGAGGGTGGCTAGCCTTGCCAAATCCACATGTCAAGTATCCAAGTTGCTTCCTTCATGGTCAAACCCCATTTCTCCTCAAAATGTCCAAGTTCCAATGCATCAACCACAACACCAAACCCTAACCCCCCTAGGTGACAACATGCCTCTAGGAGTGACGTTTTTCCTCTCCTAGGAAAAACATTTGGCATGTGGGGGATAGGTTATGTCATCCAAGTTATCTGTAAGTCATTCCAAGTTTGATATTTCTTATCCGGCATGAGGGCCCTTGGCAACCACCTGTGAGCTTCAAGCCCGATGGAAGCCCAAGCTAGGCTTGTTCTTCCAAAACTGTCCACCAACTAGGTCCTGCAAAGACAAATAAGCACACCCTCCAAGAATCTCAATTCATAACATCATGATAAGTGAATCCAATCAATAAATGAGCCACCTAAGCATGTGCATCAAGGATCACTATATCAAACAATTAATTGCTCAAAGAGATTATGCGACTTGTGAAGCTTGAATATGGAAGGGTTGATGAGGTGTCCTATTGGGTAGATATTGCTTTAGGTCAAGGATATTTTACAAGATATCCCTCTCTAATCCATGTAAAGTGGGTGAAATGGTTGGGGTCAAGACTCAATGGGAATAGGGCTCATGACATAAAAGAGGTCGTAGTGTCTCATTCATGGGTACCTTTGTAGAGGGTGTGTGGTACCTTCATCCACAATGCATTTTTTCCAAGCCCGTTATTTTTACATTCCTTCATTCTTTCATAATTTTAAGGAAAATTTGAAGGCCACTACCCTGGCATGGTGTCCAGATAATGGCAATGTCACCCACAAACACCTGGTGGAAATGAGAAGGTAGGCTCGTGATGAGACCCCCTTTCTCTCAGCCATGCAACTAAGAGCCATTACCCTGGCTTGGTGACCAAATTATGGTAATGTCATACCACTAAATATTTATGGACATGATAGGTTGACTCATGATGAGACCTCCTATCCTCCAACTAACCTTTTAAGCATTCTTCATCATATTTTATTGTGGGTCCCCCTTCTCTCAAAGATAAGTGTTTCATTGCTTTCTTGGGTGTTCCCTGGACGAAGCATCTAGAAGGTTCATACATAGGTTTTTATCTTTTACCCAACATCAATCCCTTTGGGCCTTAATCCCCTTCTTCCCATAGAATGAGGGACAACCCCGTCTTGGGTCAATACACCCCAAAATCCCAAGAGATAAGGAAATGGGGGGAAATAGTGATGGAAAGTGGTAAGTATAGTCGGGAATGGTATGATGGATTTTCAAGGGAGTTCCTAGTAGAAAACCAATCTCCAAGAAAGACCATTTACTAGAGCACAATGTCAACCACCGAGGTGAAGCAAGGAAAAATGCATATTGTCCAAGCATATATCATGAAATGTAACAACCCTAGTTAAATAACTAATTGTCAATGTTAAATAATTGTTTAAGGTTTATTAAGTTTAATTAATTGTCCTAATGTATATTAATTAATTAATTATTATTTAATAATAATAATAATAATAAATAAATTATTATATGTTTAATGTATATTAATTAATTGATTAATTAATTAATTAACTCATTAAATGTTTGGGTAACAAATTAAAGTTTAATAAATTTTAATTTATTAAAAGAAAACTTAACGTATTGAAGGATGGTGGGCATTAAATGGAGGGATAAGGTGGTTGGCATTGATGTTTGGCATTGTACGACTTCACTTGATATCATATATCCCTTGATCATGTTATCTTCTTTATGTGTGGGAGGAATAAAGGCCTGGATGTCTCCATCAAATGGAAGGGTAGATATGAGCACTTCTTCTTCATCAAATGTCTCATTCAGATTTTCTTCATCATTATCTTCTTCAAGTTTGTATTCATGAGTTTGTTCTTCGAGCACTTCTTCATCTATTGTCTCTTCATTGATTGGAAAACCTTCTCAAAAAAGAGTGTGTTCGATCTCTTGAAAAGCATCCTCCAAACTCTAAGTAGTTGGTCGATAATGCCTGATAAATTATTCAATGAGATTTGTAGAAGAAGGGATACTCTTTGGATTACATAATTGTGCAAGAAAATCCTTTTGACTTGATTCTAGTGAAGATACAAAATTTTTCATTAGCACATCCTCATGTAGCACATATAGGCTTGAAACATACTTCATATAATTGACAACATGGATGACTGCTAGAGCTGGATCACTGTCAAATTTGGGGCAATTTACCCTCCATTCCGTTGGAAAATGGTTTGGATATCCAAGAATATCCTGAACATCAAAGGAAGGATAAACCTTATGGAAATCCCATGGTAAGTCTCGTGAGGCCATGGTTCCATCACTTAGGGTAAAGCCTCAATGGAGTCGCCAAATGAAACTAATGCTCATCAAAGGATGGAAAGGGAAAATAGGGAAAGGTGGGTTCGTGGAAGTTGTAGTCGCCAAATGAACTTCAAGGAGAGTTAATCAAGGATGGAAAGGGAAAGTTCCTTGGGTGGAGTCGTCGGGAAAGCTAGGGGAAAAGGCTTTGGGATAACTTGCCAAAGTGTCATTAGGGTTAAGAAGAGGATTCAAAATCCTAGAGGGAAACGGTGCCAAAATGTTATCGCACAAGTTTTAGGTTGGGAAAATACTGACCCAACCACTAAATGGCGACAAATAAGAGGTCACCTACCCACTTTCAGCTTAGGCAGGTGTCCCTGTCACTTTAGAGGTGAGGTAGTCACCTCAAAGGGGGAAATCTCAGTGACCTTAGGGGGAATGAGATGAAGATGGAGGAATATGGACATGAAGTCCCTAGAGTTAAAATATGAATGATTTGAAAGGGTTGGAATGAAGTCTTTGGAAGTTCCAAGGATTTCCAAGTATATTGAGTAACCTATAAATGGTAAAATACCTGCCCGAGACACAACAAAAACCACTTTGCAATGATGTATGTTAGTTGGATCATCAAGTTAATCTTTTTATCCCTAATTTTAAGAAATATATCACAATATATATCAGCAATAATATGGTACTACAACCTGCACAATAAATTCTAGAGATCAGGTAGAAGATACAAGAGAAAGAATAGTTAATGACTAGCTAAACTCAAGATGAAAAACAATATGCTAGCATGAAAATATAAAATTGTTGTAAACACTTGTTTGCAAAAATTTATATCATCCTTGTAGATGTAACATCCAATGTATTACAACAAGAAAATCAGCCACTAAAAACCCTCCAAACATTGCCAATAAATGCGCTAGACCAAGAAGGTAATTGTGCAAATTTTGGGTTAATTCCAATGGTTGATTAGGGAGTTATTAAGTAAATGATTTAGGGTTTCTGCAGGACTAATGGCTGAATATGCAATTTTATAACAGCAGCAATAAGTATCCCCTTGATGAGGACGCCCTAGTGGCTGTGATGTGCCCAAGGCACAAGGAACACAATCTAAGTTGCAAGAAGTAAAAATGACAAGAAATCATGTTTCTCAATGCAATACTAGTGCCTTTAGTTATGGGTTAATGGGGACAAAAGTAAAGATCTAGGGTTACTAAATCCTTGGGGGTGTAAACCCTCTTACTTCCCAAGGTAAGTAGCCTAGCTAGGGTTTGAAGATGAAGGGTGTAAATCCTCTTACTTCATCAACTAAAACCCTTGCAAAATAACTTTAAAAGATTAACAATTATGGTGGAAACTATGATAGGGGTGTCTATCCTTATACTCCCTATCTATCCTTGGCCAAAAAAACCTTATATATAATTACAAATGATAATAACAACGTAAAAATACCATACCATTCAAGAAAAAACATTAACATGCCAAAGTAAACCTCCACAAAAGAAAGAGAATGACCTCTTAGAGATAGTGCACCATCATCATCATCAAACCATAACCAAAAAGCATTATTCCATAGCACAAGAGGAAAAATACTCCAAGTGTAGCAAAAAATTGAGACCAATACTTCTCACAAGAGGGAGAGTTATGATCAAATGAGATCTTATGATCTCTTATTTATAAAAAAATGTCACTAAGATAACTTGCCCACATAATTAGGGGTAAACCACAAGACTATGGGTAAACAACCCTAATCTTACCCGCTTAAAAAAGTAATATTCATCAATTCATTTAAAATTCACTTTTACACATAAGAAAACACTAATTTTAGAAGGACATCACTCCTTTAGGGGACGTTTTGGCACTAGGAGAAATTTGTTGGTGTAGGAGGAGGGTTGCTAGCCTTGGCAAATCCACATGTCGAGTATCCAAGTTGCTTCCTTCATGGTAAAAGCCCATTTCTCCTCAAAATGTCCAAGTTCGAATGCATCAACCACACCACCAAACCCTAACCCCCCCTAGGTGATGTTATGCCTCTAGGAGTGAAGTTTTGCCTCTCCTAGGAAAAACATTTGGCATGTGCGGGATAGGTTATCTTGTCCAAGTCATCTATAAAGCCTTCCAATTTTTATCTTTCTTATCCGACATGCAGGCCCTTGGCATCCGCATGTGGGATTCAAGCCCCATGGAAGCCCAAGCTAGGCTTGTTCTTCCAAAACTGTCCACCAACTAGGTCCTGCAAAGACAAATAAGCATGCCCACCAAGGATCGCAAGTCATAACATCATGATAAGTGAATGAAATCAATAAATTAGCCACCTAAGCATGTGCAACAAATATCACTATATCAAACAATTAATTTCTCAAAGACATTATACGACTTGTCAAGCTTGAATATGGGAGGGTTGACGAGGTGTCCTATTGCGTAGATCTTGCCCTAGGTAAAGGAGATTTTCCAAGAGATCTCTCTCTAATCCATGTAAAGTGGGTGAAGTGGTTGGGGTCAAGACTCAATGGGCATGGGGCTCATGACATACAAGAGGTCGTAGTGTCTCATTCATGGGTGCCTTTGTAGAGGGTGTGTGGTACCTTCGTCCGCAATGCACTTTTTCCAAGCCCATTATTTTGATATTCTTTCATTCTTTCATAATTTTAAGGAAAGGTTGAAGGCCATTGCGTTGGCATGGTGTCCATATAATGGAAATGTTACCCACAAACACCTAGTGGAAATGAGAGGGTTTGCTCATGATGAGACCCCCTTTCTCTCAGCCAGACAACTGAGAGCCATTACCCTGGCTTGGTGACCAGATGATGGTAATGTCATACCACTAGATATCGATGGACATGATAGTTTGGGTCATGATGAGACCTCCTATCCTCCAACTAACCTTTTAAGCATTCTTTATCATATTTTATTGTGGTTCCCCCTTCTCCCAAAGATAAGTGTTTCATTGATTTCTTGGATGATCCTTGGGTGAAGCATCTAGAAGGTTCATACATAGGCTTCTATCTTTTACCCATCATAAATACCTCTAGGCCTTAAACCCCTTCTTCCCATATAATGAGGGACAACCCCTTCTTGGTTCAATACATCCTAAAATCCCAAGAGATAAGGAAATGGGGGGAAATAGTGATGGAAGGTGTTAAGTTTGGTCAGGAACGGTACGATGGCTACGGTACGATGGATTTTCAAGGGAGTTCCATTAACAAACCAAGCCCCAAGGAAGACCACTTACTAGGGCACAATGTCAACCACCAAGGTGAAGCAGGGAAAAAGGCATAATTTCCAAGCATATATCATGAAATCTAGAGAAACATAAGATGCAACATACTTAAATGCCTTAAATATTGAAATTATACTCACCATAATACTAACGTGTACCTCACGAAGCAAGGCCCACTGCATTCCTAAAGCCAACTGATGTGGTGGATGTCATGTGAAAATCTACGACCTTTGTGGTGGTGAGAGGGGTCTCCGACTGTGAAAAGGGGTCATGTAGTCTCTCGGAACTCCATATCTGCAACTTGATGGCCTCGAAACATAATCTCCTTAGTTATCCACAAAATGGGGATAACAAAACCAAAAAACAACTGCTCGAGCCCACTTATTATCCAAAGCTTTATGTTTATCGATTGTAGTCTCATCCTAGACCAGTGGTTTGTGGAATCTCATAGCAATGTCAATCGTTGTTTTCCTCTTCAACCATTAATACAACAAACATGGAAACTCAAAAAATAAAATACCATGCAAATAAGGATAGATATACCTCTCTTTCAATTGTTCAACGTTGGTTATTAGACCCTGGGTTTCTCATCGTGCAAACTTATCTTCTTTTGCATATACCTAGTCTTTTATTTCCTCCCAAGATGGATTCCACATCATTCTTTCCCTTCATCATGCAATACAAAACCTTCAAGTCCAGACAACATAATCATTTTCTGGCTCACTTACACCAATCCTTTCTCACACTAAGGGGTTGATGACCTAGGGTTCATCCAGAGTTAACCAACAAAACTCAAAGGCATTGGGATATCAATCTTCAGTGAAGAACTGAAGAAGGTCTCACCCAAAATGCCATGAGAATTGCAGAGACCATATGGTCTTGTGTCTGATGTGAAGGGATATTGCATACAAGGGGAATTCTCATGTTCACATTCACTTTTTTATTTCGTAACCCATTAAGACCATACCAAGCATAAATCAATAATATATACATTCATGTAACTCAAAAAACACATAATGAATGACAAAGAGAATAATAGATTTGTATTAGATTCAACAAAAGCTTCAAGATGCATACATTAATAGCCTCATAATGCACACATAAATGTGCTCTGTGCTCTAATTCATTCTACATACAACTTTTCCACCAAGGCAATTGGCTCACTAGGAATCAAATTCAACAAAAGTTCCCCCATTTATTTAGGGACCTTGACACAATGGATAACATTTCTTCCTAAGTATGGAGCAATAATCCATGTGGATATTGAGGGCTAACCATCTCTTCCACTTACTCACAACAGTTCTTCTACTTGGCATTTTTCCATGGTTTTTTAGGTCCTAAACTTCCATGGATATTTTGAGGTCCTACTAGATGTAGTTCTCGGTTAGATCTGTCTAACAAACTATAACAGACCACAAATGGAGATTGTATGTAAAAGTTACATCCCTGGGAAGTTAGCGTATTAACTAACCACCTAGGGACCCGCAACCATTTTGTCACTTCATCAACAAGGGTTAGGGTTTTGATATTTAGCGTTTATACCTCTTAGTGCATTTGGTAAAAAGGATTATCGGTCTCTTTGCAATCAATAGTGTATGAATGAGTGTATCCAACACATCTCTTCTCATATATAAGCTACCACCATTCTAGCTAGTTACGTAACTTTGCATTTTATACTATTTTCTAGTTTTTATTCATTAATTGAATTTGAGTTTAGTTGTAACACTACATTCTCTATTATATATTTGTGTGAGTGTTCTTTTTTATTGTTAGACACGTAATTCTTGGTATTGTGTTATTGTAAATATAATGTAAATATGAAGAATCGTAAGTGATAGGAAGCAACAGCAAAATATCGAGCAACAGCTCATCCACAAACTCTAATTTATGTCTCAATGCAACCTTAATTTCCATCTCTACCCTCTCTCATGCTAGTATCTCTCATGCTTCCCTCAATGCAACCCATTGAATTCGAAGAGTCGAATCATGTTGTTATATCAAAGAGAAGACCCACGTTTATAATTCAAAGATCCCTCATGCAACTAATACAACTACGTTGAATCGGGTATCCTCACCAGTTTCTTGTCTAGTGCCATAGAGGACTTGTATGCAATGTTTCTTTTAAAAAGTCGAGGAATGATACCAAGGAGTTGAGGACTGTAATTGTTCCATGTTGTTTCTTAATAAATAGATTTGGTAGGGATCATAGCCTCCACTCACTTTCATCGCTCCATTGATACTGATATTCGAACCCTAGATCTTTGAACCTAGTAACTCAACCACTCTTCACGCGGGATGAGTATTCTTTTAGGGTTTGCAAAATTTGACTAGGGTTTGAGTAATGGAACACTCACATACCATGTTTTATCTCTTGAGGAACAAGCAATTTTTTTTTAAGCATAATGGGATGCATTGAAGCTTAATGATTCTCGGTGAAACAATTTCCTGTTGCGGTATCATTACCTTGCTACGCGTGCTTGAGGATGAAATCAAAAGAAAATGCATTCTCTCATCTCTATTGTCGACATGGTGTTGAATGGAAAGGAAAACCACAGATAATGGTAAAGGAATATCAAAATCACATTGATATTCAATGACCTGTGGAAAGGCATTTACGAAGCAACAACAATTCTTGACAACAAAATGATCGAAGTAGAAGAAGAATCATACTTTGAATATGTTGCCTCATAATCAAAATTGAAGAGTAGCAAACCAACCATTATAACCTCAAACAAAGAACGTGCCATATGGGAGCACAAAGACCAGAAGGCATATCTTGTGATCTCTGGGATAGTAAGTGTGGGGGTGAGCCATCATATTTCTTCTATTAATGATTCATATGGTGCCTTGAAGATATTGAATGACTTGTATGACACACACTCTGAACTAGAACTGATATAACTAATGGTGAAGCTCTTCAAAATAGAGTTGATGTTAAGTAGCTACAGAGGTAGTGGAGGCCATTCAATGTAAGGTGGACTAGGTCTAGTATATTATTAAATAAGGCCCACTATGGTAGTTAAATATAATAAATGTAAGAGGACTTCTTAAAAGGTTTTGCTTCTAGAAGATTCATCCTCTAGAATGTTCTTAGGTGATGGTAGCAGTATAAAAAGGGGTTCAAGTAATTTAATGGAATATGAAGAGAAGTTTTGTATTTGGAGTTGAAGATCAGTAGGAGGTTTTCCCCTCCAAGAGGCAAGTGAACAGGAGTGGATCCCTTCCATAATAGGATCCATTGTATGGTGTTGCCCTACCCTAAGTGTTTGATAATAATAAAGTGGTGGTTTTCTATATTGTTCCATATATATTGTGTGGTGATTGTATTCATATATCTTTCATACTATTGTGGTATTTTGTATTCAATCTTTGGTACTTAACAATTGGTATCAGAGCACTTTTCTTGGCAAAAAGTGTGGACAATTTTTTTTATTTTTTTTGCAGATTGTTTTTTCAGAGAAGAAAAAGAGAGCCGCAAAATTCTGGATGATTTTTGTAAAAGAATTGTAGAAACGAGTTGTATATATGAGTTCCCCTCAGGAAAAAAAAAACCAATTTAAAAAAAAAAATCGTCTGAAACGGAGTCCAGGAAGTCAAGATGTCAACATTTTAAAATCTACAAATTTTCGAGGTTTTTTCCACGGGCAACGACATGATTTTTTATTTATTTATTTATGTAGCACCTAGAGGCCGAATTTTCTAACAAACAATTACATATATGAGTTTCTCTTTCAAAAATAGTTGATTTCAAAAAAAACATCACCCAAATAGGAGCTCCAGAAGTGAAGATATCGTTGATTTAAAATCAGTCATTTTGGGGGGGTTTTGTGACAGCAGTAAGATTGTAGAGTTCATAAGTTTGCACAAGGTGTTTACATCGTTACTAGATAAATTCCATTGGATATATTATTTTAATATTTTTCTTTTTGTACATTATGTGTGGTGTTTCTAATGGATATGCACTCTCAACTCGATGAAATTCTACACATGATTGAAGCATTCAAATCCCAAATTCATTAAACATTGCATAACTTTCAAGATGGTCTCAAGGATAGTTTTCATAGTATTCATGAGTCATTAGCGAGCATGCAGGATAAATGTACTTTGGTGAACATCATGGATGAATATTATCAAGAAGTGTATGTTTGGTATGCTTTGGAGGATGATTGTGATGATTGGTATATGGATAGTTGTCATTTATGGCATGACAACCACTTCCATATTCTATTTGATGAATATACTCCCCCTTAGGTAGAGAACTTCCTGGAGAGTAAACAAGATCATTATCTGCATATTATTCTTCAGTTTTCTTATTCTCCAATAGCATTGGATTCATTTTTTTTGTGTTCTAAATATTTCGATCCACACGACCAGTGTCAATCTTTAGAGTATCATTTTCAGTTGGTTCTCAAGTTCCAATATCTTCCACGTGGAGTTCACATGAGCACTTGGATATGGGACGCAGGTTCACAGTGGCAATTCGAAAACTTCAGCATGGTGGTTCACATTTATACATGGGACCTTGGTTCTCCAATATTCTTCAACATTATGGTCCACACTTATCCATGGGACCCTGGTATATGGTTGTACACCCTCATAACAAGCGTTGAGGACAACACTTTAATAAGGGGGATGGAATGTTAGGTAGCTAGAGAGGCAGTGGAGGCCATTCATTTTAAGGTGGACTAGGTCCACTATGTTATTAAATAAGACCTAATATGGTAGTTAGATATAATAAATGTAAGAGGACTTCTTAGAAGGTTTTTCTTCTAGAATATTCCTCCTCTAGAATGTTCTTAGGTGATGGTAGTACTATATAAAGGGGTTCAAGCAATGTAATGAGATATGAAGAGAGGTTTTGTATTTGGAGCTAGACCTCATTAGGAGGTTTCCCTCTCGAAGAGGCAAGTGAACAGGAGAGGATCCCTTCTATAATAGGATCCATTGTATGGTGTTTCCCTACCCTAAGGGTTTGATAATAATAAAGTGGTGGTTTTTCATATTGTTCCATATATATTGTGTGGTGATTGTATTCAGATATCTTTGGTACTATTGTGGTATTTTGTATTCAGTCTTTGGTACTTAACAATTGAATAACGATAACCCTATGGCTTTAACTTCATAAATCAAAGACATAATGCATTTAATTGAAGGCACTGGAGTGAAGATTGATCTCCCTCTCACGGCCTTCCTTAAGTCCCTCTACCCTACATATTTTCACTACCTTGAATCACGACAAACAAGTGGTCAAATGAAATCCATCACTTTTGAAAATCTGGTGGAGAAAGTTGTAGAACGTGAGAAAGCCTTTGGAAAGAAGTCAACTCCTTCAACTAGTGAAATTGTGTACCTTGCTCAAAAAGAGAAGACTAAACCACGTGATTCTTCTAGAGGAGAATGCAGAAGAAGGGGACATGGATGTGGAAGAAACAGTTTCATAGGTAGGGGTAGACACAACCAAGGTGAAAGATATAATATTCATTTTACCCATTGCAAAAA
>ML795771.1:362455-416429 GCA_009831015.1 Picea engelmannii
ATCTCGATGAATTGATGGTCCAGATCTCATCGTGAATTTGCATCTCGTTGTTCCTTAGATGGAGGTTCTCGTCACTCCAAGTCGCGATAGGTGAGACTCCGAGATGGAGCTTAGATCAACGGTCCAGAATCTTGGTGTATTGACGGTTCAGATCTCATCGTGAATTCGCATCTCGCAATTCCTTAGATGGAGGTTCTCGTCACTCTAAGTCATGATAGGCGAAACTCCGAGATGGAGCTCAGATCAACGGTCCACGTTCTTGGTGATCCGACGGTCCTGATCTTTTCGCGATCTTGCATCTTGTTGTTCCTTAGATGGAGGTTCTCATCACTCCAAGTCGCGATAGCTGAGACTTTGAGATGGAGTCTGATCAATGGTCCAGATCAAACCTCGATCTGACGGTTAAGATTGTTTCGCGATTTCACATATCGCAAATTCGAGAGGTTAGGGAACCCCGTTCCTTTGACTTTCCAGTCAACGACATGATGATGTTTCACCACGTGTCCTATGGAACCAACAGTCCAGATCTTGTCGTGATTTCAACACTTCACAAACCTTCTTTATGCCTGATCAATGGTCCACAATTCTTGGTGATCTAGTGGTCCAAATCTTTTCGTGAATTTGCATATCGTGAGTTTGAACCTCTTTCCTTTGAATTTCACGACCTGCGAAACTCCGAAATGGAGTCTTTGTAGTGATCTGATCTTTCTCCATGCGTCCTCTTGATCCAATGGTCCACGACTGTCCTTGATGGACGGCCAGGATTCCTTCACAGTTTTGGAGAGTTGGATGACTCTTAGACTTATCCGCCTTGCAGCTTCACCATATCTAACGGCTATTGATCCTTCGTAGATACCCCAGATCCTATAGCCCAAATATTCTCGTGATTTCACCACTTCGCGATGGTTCTCCCTGATCCAACGATGGTCAGATCTTACACTCAGATCTGACGCCTCAGATCTGTCCTCCTCTTTTGCACATTCTTCTTGTTTACAATCAGATCTGACGGTCCTCCTTCTTTTGGGAATTTAACTGGGATCCAACGATCACTGACGCTTCTCCTCCCGAGCTTAGGCACTGCGATCGACTCTGTGCTAATTACTCCTGAGCTTACTTTGTTCCTATTTTTCATCGATGCTTACTCTGATCTTGTCATCAATGACCTGCCTACAATCCTTTGCACATTTGCTGCCATCTTTGCTACTGTACTTGCCATCAATGACAAGCATACACTGTCTGTAAAACATGCCAACATGTAGGAAACTTGAACAGATTCATTCTTATTTGTGCGGCCCTATGCATGTTCCTTCTGCAAATGGAATAAATATATCATACGTTTTATTGATTATTACACCAGGATGTGTTTGGTATACTTGTTGAAAGATAAATCATAAGCTTTTGAAACATTTAAAAATTTTCATGTATGGATTCAAAATGAAGATCAGTCTCATATTGGCTCTCTTCGCACTGATAATGGAAAAGAATATACATCTATTGAATTTGAAATCTACCTTCTCCAACGTGGGATCAAGCATCAAACCATAGTTCCATACAATCTTCAATAGAATGGTGTAGCTGAAAAAATGAGTAGGACTACCCTAAATATGGTTCATTCCATGATGTTTTTCAAGGATATAAAATTGATGTTTTGGGCTGATGTAGTTCTATGTGAAGTTTAAGTAAAAAATAGGTTCCCATATCATTCTTTTAAAAACAATACTCCTTCTGAAATGTTAGTATGGCCACATTCCTTCGGTGAGGCATCTCAGGGTCTTTGGTTGCACCTACTATGCCTTGATTCCTGAGAAGCAAAGAAGCAAGCTTGATGCAAGGAGTCAAAAGTTCATCTTCTTGGGGTACTCAAATACCACCAAGGGGTATTGTGTTTATGTTGAAACAAACAAGAAATTCATCCTTTCTAGAGATGTAATATTTCTTGAATCCTACAAGAAAGACGAAATTGTTGAGAGGCAGCTTGATCATCTGGACATATTCACTCTTGTAAAGATATATCATGAATTTGATGATGAGATTCCACATATTGAAGGGGGGATCCCTATATTGGGTCAATCTCTAGAATCTTCTTTTGAAGCACCATCTTCCCCACATGAAGAAGTTCCCACCACTTCATTAGAACCTTAAGTTCATTTGGATGATGTGATTGAGAGGATTGAAAATTTGAGGCTTGATGAGAACTCCTCACCATCTCAATCAGTTGAGAAACCTATACCATCTTAGAAAGGTCCACCAAAATGTCTCACAAAAACAATTGAAAGTGTTCACCTTGATGAGGTCGAAAAGATAGGAACCAGAATGTACTCAAGACATGATGGAGACAATGTAGATAATTCAAACTTAGGTGATGTAGATGACATGGATGTTTCATATGATTGTGAGTTGAATTTATCTACTAACCTTGAACCGACTTCCTTTGAAGAAGCCACTTCTCATGATAAATATAAAGAAGCCATGCAAAAGGAATATGATGCTCTCATCGAGAATAGGACATGGAAGTTGGTGGATCCACCATTTGGAACCAAACTAATCAGCTGCAAGTGGGTATTTAAGAACAAGTACAAATCAAATGGCTCACTTGACAACCACAAAGCAAGGCTCATGGAAAAATGTTTGCATAGAGATATGGTGTTGATTATGAGTAAACTTTTTCCCCCACAAAAAAATAGGCTACCATCCTAACTCTATTTTCCACGGCAGCACATAATGGATGGAAAATTCATCAAATTGATGTGAAGACTGCTTTCTTCAATGAAGACTTGAAAGAGAATGTGTTCTTGTCTCAAGCATAAGGCTTTTTTGTGAAGGGACAAGAACATAAGGTATGCAAGCTCATAAAATACTTATATGGCTTGAAACAAGCACCGCAGACATGGTATGAAAAGTTAATTGAGCATCTTCTGAAATTAAATTTCAAGCATTTCAATCTCGACGTTCCAACTTTGTTTGTCAAGAAATTTGGAAAAACAATTGTATATCTTCTAGTATATGTAGATGATCTATTGATAACATGGAACAATGAAAGCTACATCGCATGCATAAAGAAAGAGTTGAAGAAAGGATTCAAGATGACAGATTTGGGACATCTTGACTACTATTTGGGCATCGAGGTGATTCAAAATCCAAGGTTCATATTCATCTCCCATAAGTACATTGAGAACTATTGAACAAGTTTTGTGTGGCTGAGTGCAATCTTGTTTCTACTCCAATGGAACATAATTTGAAATTCACATCAAAAGAATGGAATGCATTTGAGGATGCAACCAAGTATAGATAGCTTGTGGGAAGTCCTATCTATCTTACTACCACCATACATTTCATTTGTTGTTGGGATTCTTTCTAGGTTCATGCAAAATCCTTGTGAAGGACATTTGCTTGTTGCAAAAAGAGTTCTAGAATACTTGAAAGGAACTCAATATTTTGGACTCGGGTACTCTAAGGTGGATAACTTCAACGTCCTCATCATATATTTTGATTCAGACTTTATAGGGGATAAGGAAAATGGAGTATCAACTTCGTGATATCTCATGAGTCTTGGATAAACAATTGTCACATGGAGATCATGCAAGCAATCAGTTATAGCAGATTCCACAACAGAGGAAGAATATGTGGAAACTGCGAAAGCAACGAAGGAAATTGTGTGGCTCAAGAAAATACTTGAATGTTTTTAGGAGAAACAAGTGAATTATACTCCTCTTCTAGTTGACAATACTTTTGCAATCAAGTTGGCCAAGAATCCCATATATTATTATCTAACTAAGAACATCAACACAAAGTATCACCTGATTCAATATCATGTATAGGCCAAGACTATTCACATGAGACATTGTTCCACAAATGTGCAAATTGTGGACATCATCACCAAAGCACTTGGAAGAGAAAGATTTGAAAAGTTCATAATGATGCTTGGACTCACACACACCCCTTTGGATTAAAGGGGGGGATTTCAGACACATATTCCTTGGGATTGTGTTATTGTAATTATAATGTAAATATGAAGAGTTGTAGGTGATAGGAAGTGTCTTCAATTATGGAATACTAATAATCATTTGTTTTGTATTTCTTCACCTATTACGTTAATGAAAAATACATCAGTGTGGAGTTACATTTTCTGCCAATGCCTAGCCTGACAATTATATTTCTTCTTTTATTTCATCCTCTAATAAATATGGATAAGTTGTATCAGATCAATCTACTCTTTGTTGTTTATCTGTGCATGTCCCCGATGAGGTCAGGGTATAAGGAGTTGGGTCTCGAATTAGTTGAGCTTGGGAAAGACCACTCTCTTTGGACCAAGCGACCTCCCATGGTGGAACAAAACACTTGTAATTTTATAATTGTTAACTTGATGAAATAAATGAAAGAAAGTGATTGACAAGTGGTGAGATAGTAACTTAGAACACGGTAAAAATTAATCACCCTTCATAAATCTCACCCATAACATTGAAATGATAGATTCCCTACAATTGCATAAGGTTCCAAGAAAGGAAGCTATCACTTCAATGTTCTAGACAACATTTATGAGAAGTGCTCAAGGTTCATCATAAAAACACACAACACCCACAAATACGCCTTCACTCCACTCTACATGAAATTGTTTAACACCACCTCAATTAAATTTTAAATACAATCAATGCATGGTAAGTGTGTGTTCGAATTCAATGGACATGTGATCATTGACCTGGTAACTAAATTTGTAAAAATGTCCACCACATGGGTCTATTGGTGTACTTAATGCATGGAATCCATCAACTGATCTATAACATATCATTAAAGGAGAAGGGAAATTCCATATGGGCTCTAGCCAGTACTAACAAGATATAAAACCAATAAGAAGTTGGCAAATGATTTTCATGGTCAAGTGTGAAGGGAAGGGAAAAAAAGAAGGTGACATTTCTTCTTCTAGGGCATGGGGAAAAATAATGCAAATAGTGTAACGATTACATAACAATACAATAACCAAGTACATAGGTAAAGGAATACAAAGTAACAATTCCATAACATATTGTCATAAAATAATCAAGAATGAGGCAATAACTTAACTCTAAATTTTCATTAAGAAGATAAAATGATACAACAAGATATGAACAACACTAAGATTTTTAGTGTAACTATTAATCCACTACTAACCATGTACAACCAATCCATTTACCATGTTAGGCTGATGCATAAACTATCTACTAAGGGAATATAAAACAATTTGCTTCCCATATATTGATAGGCTGGTGTATATAAGTGTAAAATTTCGAGATGATAGAGACAAAGAGAAGAAGAGGATTCATCTTGACTATTAGTCTTCTATACACAACAAAGTATTGAGATCTCTATTTTAACCAATTCAACTATGATGACTTGGACCGTGTGCTTGCGAGGAAGGTGTGTGCATCAAGGTAGTATAATGTTTTATAAATGATGTGGAACTTTAGCACTGTGTGACCAAGTTTAAGTGCGTAAATTACATAATTAAATCGTTGGTGCATTTGTGACACAACACCAGTTTGCCACTTCAAATTGTATTGAAACTAACCACTGTAATGTACACTCTACATTGATGATTCTATGTGATTTCGCAACTTAAATTCAATAGTTTGTGTGTCCATGCTTGGACAATTTATTTAGGTCAACAACTCTTTATATGTGTGTCCAAGATTGATTAATTATATGTCTTGGACAACTCCTCAAGACATATAATTAATCAATCTTCGACTCCTTATGTGATCATAGTTTTATTACAATTTTATATTTTATATGATGACTATCTCAAAGAAAATTAATTTAATATAATAGCATAAAGGTCTCGAGTTCCATAATTGTTATATATATCAAGGGAAACGAGTTGCCTATACTGCCTTTGAAGTTAACAAGAAGTACATTTTGTGTAAATAAAGATTTTAAAAATATAATATATTTATATATTATAAAAATCATCCAATATAATATATTTATTTATAAAAAGTATATTATAAATAATATAAATGTGCAACTATTGAAGAATTCAGTGCAGAAGAGACACATGGATTGGACTCATAGGCTTGAGGAATCATATCAATGGATGTTGATGAGAGAGGGTCGAACACAAAGATATCTTCTAATATGGATGATGATAAGAGGGGGTCAGAGTTGAAGATATATTCTAAGAAACAAAAAGTTAAATTGAAATGAAGAGAACAGTCTCAAGCCACCTATGAGACCATCACTACAACAGCTCCTACGCAAAAATATTTGTACATAAGAACTACCTACAAGACCCACCTTATTGCTTAAAGGAAAATACTCCACAATGAAGGAGGTGTTACAAACCAGCCTCCTACAAAAAAAAACAAGAGGTGTTACAAACCTTTGAAGCAAGCTGAAAAAATGGAGTTCCTAGTAGCAAACCAATCTCCAAGAAAGACCATTTACTAGAGCACAATGTCAACCACCAAGGTGAAGCAAGGAAAAATGCATAATGTCCAAGCATATATCATGAAATCTAGAGAAATATAAGATACAACATACTTAAGTGCCTTGAATATTGAAATGGTGCTCACCATAATATTGACTTGTACCTCATGGAGCAAGGCCCACTGCCTTCCGGAAGCCAGCTGATGTGGTGGATGCCATCTAAAAATATTCAACCTCTATGGTGGTGAGAGGGGTCTCCAACCATGCAAAAGGGTACTATTGGTCATTTAGTCTCTTAACACTCCATATCTGCAACCCGAGGGACTCACGACATAATCTGCTTAGTTATCCACAAAATGGGGATAACATTTGGCTCCTACTTGGGGACATGTGTTCATCGTAGAGTGCATGAGAACTGCAACATCTCTTGGTAGACCTATGCCTGCCAAAAAACTCAGACAAAGGGATCAGAGCATCTAGGGTGGTGCTATCACCCTTCATCCATGTATATAGAAATCCAAAATAAAAGCTAATCTAGAAAAGAAAAATTTAGACATTTTTTAAAAAATTTCTAAACTAAACATGAAATCAATATGCAAAATAAAGAAAAATGAAATATGAAATGCATCTAAACTAATATGAACAATCAAGATGCAAATGTAGGGGAAAGCAAAATGACCTGCCTACTTACCTAGGGCCTTGGGGCCCTAGAGATCAAGCGATAGATGATGTCAGGTGAAGTCGTACAACCAGTGCAACTAGTTGAGAATCTCATCAAAGTATCTCCCCTTGTGCTTGATCATGTGAAACAACAAAGATAAGCCTAGCACAAAATGATCATGAGCATAAATGGATATATAATCAAAACAAAACTCATGGAGATGGGTGGGAGGGAGGAAATCCTACTGGAGAGAGAAACCATCAACCCGATCATCATGCCTGAAAGTGTAGCAACAATACTAATCAATCCATCTCTGAAGGGGGGCACTATATGTAGACGAGGGCTCATCTTCATCTGGGCCCAAAGACTCATTGGTTGTCAAGGATTGAGACGAAATGGGAGATCAGAAGAATATTGCATTGGTCTCTTGGAGAAGAGGGTAAGAGGTAAGGAGCAAGCTCAATAGTAGAAAAACAATGCCTCTTCACCTGTGAGTCTCCATGGAAATATGCAAGATGAAAATACTTCTGCTTTGAAGAATGAACTTCTAATTTCTCTGAGATGGCCACATCTTGGTATTCCTCAAAATCTGAGCACAACAGTTGGAAGTCCTCATAAAACAAATCTGCATCCTCTAAATGGTATGTATCAAAGAATGATTGAATATCACTCTGATTATGTTGTGACAAGTCATCCTCGAAGGGGTGGAACCAATCTGTAACCATATCATCACCAGGCTGCAAAACATCTGAAACATATATGTACGAGGACCACTCCTATGATGATGAAAACTCAACCCCCTTTGCCTGAGATCCACCCTCAATGTCATAAATGGGATCTCTATCAATACTAAAGCAACTCACATCCCAAATACGTCTCCCAACCTGTATGAAATCATCAATGTGTAGATCTTCCATGTCAGAGAGGTCTCGCACAAGATCATCTATATCATTGAGGCTAATCGTTTCTTCGTATGCAGGAGGAAGACAAGTTTGAACGACATGATCCTTATCAAACAGAATCAAAGAAAATGATGCCTCATCATGTTGCACTTCATCAAGATTCGTTTTTCTCTTCATGGGCATGCTCCTCCATCGCCTTGTCATCACACGAGGATTTATTATTAATGCAAAGTGCTTCATGTGCCCTTTTCCAGAAAGATTTGTTGCATCCAAAAGTTCCTCTAACACTTCTTCACTTCCAAAGTCACGAAATAAGGATTCATCAAGATCTTCAAAATAGTTGTCACTTATCATGTTCTCTTCTTGATGTGCGGGAGGAATAAAGGCCTGGATGTCTTCATCAAATGGAAGGGTAGATATGAGCACTTCTTCTTCATCAAATGTCTCATTCATATTTTCTTCATCATTATCTTCTTCAAGCTTGTATTCATGAGTTTGTTCTTCGAGCACTTCTTCATCTATTGTCTCATCATTGATTGGAAAACCTTCTCTAAAGAGAGTGTGTTCGATCTCTTGAAAAGCATCCTCCAAACTCTAAGTAGTTGGTCGATAATGCCTAATAAATTATTCAATGAGATTTGTAGAAGAAGGGATACTCTTTGCATTACATAATTGTGCGAGCTAGTCCTTTTGACTTGATTCTAGTGATGATACAAAAATTTTCATTAGCACATCCTCATGTAGCACATCTAGGCTTGAAACATACTTCATATAATTGACAACATGGATGATTGCTAGCGCTGGATCACCGTCAAATTTGGGGCAATTTACGCCCCATTCCGTTGGAAAATGGTTTGGATATCCAAGAATATTCTGAACATCAAAGGAAGGATAAACCTTATGGAAATCCCATGGTAAGTCTCGTGAGGCCATGGTTCCATCACTTAGGTTAAAGCCTCAATGGAGTCGCCAAATGAGACTAATGCTCATCAAAGGATGGAAAGGGAAAATAGGGAAAGGTGGGTTCGTGGAAGCTAGAGTCATCAAATGAACTTCAAGGAGAGTTAATCAAGGATAGAAAGGTAAAGCTCCTTGGGTGGAGTCGTCAGGCAATATAGGGGAAAAGGCTTTGGGATAGCTTGCCAAAGTGTCGTTAGGGTTAAGAAGAGGATTCAAAATCCTTGAGGGAAACAGTGCCAAAATTTTATCGCACAAGTTGTAGGTTGGGAAAATCCTAACCCAACCACTAAATGATGACAACTAAGAGGTCACCTACCAACTTTCATCTTAGGCAGGTGTCCCCGTCACTTTAGAGGTGAGGTAGTCACCTCAAGGAGGAAATCTCAGTGACCCTAGGGGGAATGAGATGAAGATGGAGGAATATGGAGATGAAGTCCCTAGAGGTCAAATATAAATGATTTTAAAGGGTTGGAATGAAGTCTTGGGAAGGTCCAAGGGTTGCCAAGTATATTGAGTAACCTCTAAATGGTGAAATACCTGCCCAAGACACAAGAAAAACCACTTTGCAATGATGTATGTTAGTTGGATCATCTAGTTAATCTTGTTATCCATAATTTTAAGAAATATATAACAATATATATCAGCAATAATATGGTACTACAACCTGCACAATAAATTCTAGAGATCAAGTAGAAGATACAAGAGAAAGACTAGTTAATGACTAGCTAAACTCAAGATGAAAAAACAATATGCTAGCATGAAAATATAAGATTGTTGTAAACACTTGTCTACAACAATTTATATCATCCTTATAGATGTAACATTCAATGTATTACAACAAGAAAATCAGCCACTAAAAACCCTCCAAACCTTGCCAATAAATGCGCTAGACCAAGAAGGTACTTGTGCAAATTTTGGGTTAATTCTATTGGTTGATTAGGGAGTTATTAAGTAAATGATTTAGGGTTTCTGCAGGCCTAATGGCTGAATATGAAATTTTATAAAATCTGCAATAAGTATCCCCTTGATGAGGACTCCCTAGTGGTTGTGATGTGCCCAAGTCACAAGGAACACAATCTAAGTTGCAAGAAGTAAAAATGACAAGAAATCATGTTTCCCAATGCAATAATTTGTTTCTCCAATGCAAGACTAGTGCCTTTAGTTATGGGTTAATGGGGACAAAAATAAAGATCTAGGGTTACTAAATCCTTGGGGGTTTAAACCCTCTTACTTCCCAAGGCAAGTAGCCTAGCTAGGGTTTGAAGATGAAGGGTGTAAATCCTCTTATTTCCTCAACTAAAACCCTTGCAAAATAACTTTAAAAGCTTAACAATTATGGTGGAAACTATGATAGGGGTGTCTATCCTTATACTCCCTATCTATCCTTGGCCAAAACAACCTTATATATAATTACAAATGATAATAACAAAGTTAAAATACCATACCATTCAAGAAGAAACATTAACATGCCAAAGTAAACCTCCACAAAAGAAAGAGAATGACCTCTTAGAGATAGTGCACCATCATCATCATCAAACCATAACCAAAAAGCATTATTCCATAGCACAAGAGGAAAAATACTCCAAGTGTAGCAAAAAATTGAGACCAATACTTCTCACAAGAGGGAGAGTTATGATAAAATGAGATCTTATGATCTCTTATTTATAAAAAAATGTCACCAAGATAACTTGCCCACATAATTAGGGGTAAACCACAAGACTATGGGTAAACAACCCTAATCCTACCCGCTTAAAAAATTAATATTCATCAATTCATTTAAAATTCACTTTTACACATAAGAAAACACTATTTTTAGAAGGACGTCACTCCTTTAGGGAATGTTTTGGCACTAGGAGAAAGTTGTTGGTGTAGGAGGAGGGTGGATAGCCTTGGCAAAGCCACATGTCGAGTATCCAAGTTGCTTCCTTCATGGTAAAAGCCCATTTCTCCTCAAAATGTCAAAGTTCCAATGCATCAACCACACCACCAAACCCTAACCCCCCCTAGGTGATGTTATGCCTCTAGGAGTGAAGTTTTGCCTCTCCTAGGAAAAACATTTGGCATGTGGGGGATAGGTTATGTCCTCCAAGTCATCTATAAAGCCTTCCAAGTTTTATATTTCTTATCCAACATGCAGGCCCTTAGCATCCGCATGTGGGATTCAAGCCCCATGGAAGTCCAAGCTAGGCTTGTTCTTCCAAAATTGTCCACCATCTAGGTCTTGCAAAGAAAAATAAGCATCCCGCCAAGGATCTCAAGTCATAACATCATGATAAGTGAATGCAATCAATAAATGAGCCACCTAAGCATGTGCAAACAATATCACTATATCAAACAATTAATTTCTCAAAGACATTATACGACTTGTCAAGCTTGAATATGGGAGGGTTGACGAGGTGTCCTATTGGGTATATATTTCCCTAGGTAAAGGAAATTTTCCAAGAGATCTCTCTCTAAGCCATGTAAATTGGGTGAAGTGGTTGGGGTCAAGACTCAATGGGCATAGGGCTCATGAGATACAAGAGGTCGTAGTGTCTCATCCATGGGTGCCTTTGTAGAGGGTGTGTGGTACCTTCGTCCGCAATGCACTTTTTCCAAGCCCATTATTTTGATATTCTTTCATTCTTTCATAATTTTAAGGAAAGGTTGAAGGCCATTGCATTGGCATGGTGTCCATATAATGGAAATGTTACCCACAAACACCTAGTGGAAATAAGAAGGTTCGCTCGTGATGAGACCCCCTTTCTCTCAGCCAGACAACTAAGAGCCATTACCCTGGCTTGGTGACCAGATGATGGTAATGTCATACCACTAGATATTGATGGACATGATATTTCGGGTCATGATGAGACCTCCTATCCTCCAACTAACCTTTTAAGCATTATTTATCATATTTTATTGTGGTTCCCCCTTCTCCCAAAGATAAGTGTTTCATTGATTTCTTGGATGATCCTTGGGCGAAGCATCTAGAAGGTTCATACATAGGCTTCTATCTTTTACCCATCATAAATACCTCTAGGCCTTAAACCCCTTCTTCCCATATAATGAGGGACAACCCCTTCTTGGTTCAATACACCCTAAAATTCCAAGAGATAAGGATATGGGGGGAAATAGTGATGGAAGGTGTTAAGTATGGTCGGGAACGGTATGATGGCTACGGTACGATGGATTTTCAAGGGAGTTCCATTAACAAACCAAGCCCCAAGGAATACCACTTACTAGGGCACAATGTCAACCACCAAGGTGAAGCAGGGAAAAAGGCATAATTTCCAAGCATATATCATGAAATATAGAGAAACCTAAGATGCAACATACTTAAATGCCTTAAATATTGAAATGATACTCACCATAATACTAACTTGTACCTCACGGAACAAGGCCCATTGCCTTCCTAAAGCCAACCGATGTGGCGGATGCCATATGAAAATCTACGACCTTTGTGGTGGTGAGAGGGGTCTCTGACTGTGAAAAGGGGTAGTTTTGGTCATGTAGTCTCTTGGAACTCCATATCTGCAACCTGAGGGCCTTGAAACATAATCTCCTTAGTTATCCACAAAATGGGAATAACAAAACCAAAAAACAACTACCCGAGCCCACTTATTATCCAAAGCTTTATGTCTATCGATTGTAGTCTCATCCTAGACCAGTGGTTTGTGGAATCTCATAGAAGTGTTAATCATTGTTTTCCTCTTCAACCATTAATACAACAAACATGGAAACTCAACAGAGAAAATATCATGCAAATAAGAATAGATATACCTCTCTTTCCAATGTTCAACGTTGGTTATTAGACCCTCGGTTTCTCATCGTACAAACTTATCTTCTTTTGCATATAACTAGTCTTTTATTTCCTCCCAAGATGGATTCCACGTCATTCTTTCCCTTCATCATGCAATACAAAGCCTTCAAGTCCAGACAACATAATCATTTTGTGGCTCACTTACACCAAACCTTGCTCACACTAAGGGGTTGATGACCTAGGGTTCATCCAGAGTTAACCAACAAAACTCAAAGGCATTGGGATATCAATCTTCAGTGAAGGACAGAAGAAGGTCTCACCCAAAATTCCATGAGAATCACAGATACCATATGGTCTTGTGTCTAATGTGAAGGGATATTGCATACAAGGGGAATTCTCATCTTCACATTCACTTTTTTATTTCGTAACCCATTAAGACCACACCAAGCATAAATCAATGATATATACATTCATGTAACTCAAAAAACACATAATGAATGACAAAGAGAATAATAGATTTGTATTAGATTCATCAAAAGCTTCAATATGCATACATTAATAGACTCGTAATGCACACATAAATGTGCTCTACGCTCTAATTCATTCTACAGACAACTTTTCCACCAAGGCAAGTGGCTCACTAGGAGTCGGATTCAACAAAAGTTCCCCCATTTATTTAGGGACCTTGACACAATGGATAACATTGCTTCCTAAGTATGGAGCACTAATCCAGGTGGATATTGAGGGCCAACCATCTCTTCCACTTACTCACAACAGTTCTTCTACTTGGCATTTTTCCATGGTTTTTTGGGTCCTAAACTTCCATGGATATTTTGAGGTCCTACTAGATGTACTTCTCGATTAGATTTGTCTAACAAACTATAACAGACCACAAATGGAGATTGTATGTAAAAGTTACATCCCTTGGAAGTTAGCGTATTAACCAACCACCTAGGGACCCGCAACCATTTTGTCACTTCATCAACAAGGGTTAGGGTTTTGATATTTAGCATTTATACCTCTTAGTGCATTTGGTAAAAAGGATTATCGGCCTCTTTGTAGTCMATAGTGTATGAATGAGTGTGTCCAACRCATCTCTTCTCATAGATAAGCTACCACCATTCTAGCTAGTTATGTAACTTTGCATTTTATACTATTTTCTAGTTTTTATTCATTAATTGAATTTGAGTTTAGTTGTAACACTACATTCTCTATTATATATTTTTGTGAGTGTTCCCTGTTATTGTTAGACACGTAATTCTTGGTATTGTGTTATTGTAAATATAATGTAAATATGAAGAATCGTAAGTGATAGGAAGCGTCTTCAATTATGGAATACCAACAACCATTTTTTTTGTATTTATGTACCTATTATGTTAATGAAAAATAATTCAGCATGGAGTTACATTTTATTCCAATTCCTGGCCTGACAGTGGTATCAGAGTGCAAGCTAACTCTATTTCCTCTATGGGCATTTTCTCTCCCCCCAAGGTACAGAAACACCTCTTGTCTATTCATCTAACCTCTATCACTTTGAATAATTCATTTTCCAACATCAGTTTTGGTCTGTCTACTCCTTGGCGGCCACTATGTATCATGTCTTCATTGGTTAGTATTGTTAGCTGTATCTTAAACCCTAACCTAGTTCGCCACCGACTACACCTCGACTTTACGCTCGTCTTTATCGAACCACCTACTAGCTAAGAATCCCTCACACTTGGCATTCCCTCCATGAGAATATTACGCAACCAAAATCTTGAGCAACAACTCATCCACAAACCCTAATTTATGTCTCAAATGCAACCTTAATTTCCATCTCGCGATACCCTCTCTCATGCTAGTATCTCTCACGCTGCCCTCAACGCAACCCATTGCATTCAAAGAGTCAACTCATGTTGTTATATCAAAATCAAACCCACGTTTATAATTCAAAGATCCCTCATGCATCTAATACAACTACGTTGAATCGGGTATCCTCACCAGTTTGTTGTCTAGTGCCATAGAGGACTTGTACGTGATGTTTCTTCTAAGAAGTCGAGGAATGATACCAAGGAGTTGAGGACTGTAATTGTTCCATGTTGTTGCTTAATAAATAGATTCGGTAGCGATCATAGCCTCCACTCACGTTCATCGCTCCATTGATACTGAGATTCAAACCCTAGATCTTTGGACCTGAGCTAGTAACTTAGCCACTCTTCACGCGGGATGAGTATTCTTTTAGGGTTTGAAAAATTTGACTAGGGTTTGAGTAATGGAATACTCACATACCATGTTTTATCTCTTGAGGAACAAGAAAAAAAATTTGAAGCATAATGGGGTGCATTGAAGCTTAATGATTCTCGATGCAACAGTTTTCTATTGCAGTATCATTACCTTGCTACGCGTGTGTGAGGATGAAAACAAAAGAAAATGCATTCTCTCATCTCTATTGTCAACGTGGGGTTGAATGGAAAGGAAAACCACAAATAATGGTAAAGGAAGATCAAAATCACATTGATATTCAATGATCTGTGGAAAGGCATTTGCGAAGCAACAACAGTCCTTGACAACAAAATGATCGAAGAAGAAGAAGAATCATACTTTGAATATGTTGCCTCATAATCAAAATTGAAGAGTAGCAAACCAACCATTATAACCTCAAATAAAGAACATGCCATATGGGAGCACAAAGACCAGAAGGCATATCTTGTGATCTCTGGGATAGTAAGTGTGGGGGTGAGCCATCATATTTCTTCTATTAACGATTCATATGCTTCCTTGAAGATATTGAATAACTTGTATGACACACACTCTGAACTAGAACTGATATAACTAATGGTGAAGCTCTTCAACCTAGAGTTGATGTTAGGTAGCTACAGAGGTAGTGGAGGCCATTCAATGTAAGGTGGAATAGGTCCACTATATTATTAAATAAGGCCCACTATGGTAGTTAAATATAATAAATGTAAGAGGACTTCTTAAAAGGTTTTGCTTCTAGAAGATTCCTACTCTAGAATGTTCTTAGGTGATGGTAGCACTATATAAAGGGGTTCAAGAAATTTAATGGAATATGAAGAGAAGTTTTGTATTTGGAGTTGAAGCTCAGTATGAGGTTTTCCCCTCGAAGAGGCAAGTGAACAGGAGAGGATATCTTTGATACTTAACAATTGGTATCAGAGCACTTTCCTTGGCAAAAAGTGTGGACAATTTTTATTTTTTTTTAGCAGATTGTTTTTTCAGAGAAGAAAAAGAGAGCTACAAAAGTCTAGATGATTTCTGTAAAATAATTGCATAAACGAGTTGTATATATGAGTTCCCCTCAGGAAAAAAGGAAAAAAAAAAAAAAAATTGTCTGAAACGGAGTCCAGGAAGTCAAGATGTTGACATTTTAAAATCTACAAATTTTCGGGGTTTTTTCCATGAACAACACGATTTTTTATTTATTTATTTCCGTAGCACCTAGAGGCTGAATTTTCTAAAAAAAAAGTACATATCTGAGTTTCTATTTCAAAAATAGTTGATTTCAAAAAAAAAAGTCACCCAAATCAGAGCTCCAGAAGTGAAGATATCGTTGATTTAAAATCAGTCATTTTGGGGGGGTTTTGTGACAGTAGTAAGATTGTAGAGTTCATAACTTTTCACAAGGTGTTTACATCGTTACCAAATAAATTCCATTGGATATATTATTTTAATATTTTTCTTTTTGTACATTATATGTGGTGTTTCTAATGGATATGCACTCTCAACTCGAGGAAATTCTACACATGATTGAAGCATTCAAATCCCAAATTCATCACACATTGCATAACTTTCAAGATGGTCTCAGGGATAGTTTTCATAGTATTCATGAGTCCTTAGCGAGCATGCAGGATAAATGTACTTTGGTGATCATCATGGATGAATATTATCAAGAAGTGTATGCTTGGTATGCTTTGGAGGATGATTGTGATGATTGGTATATAGATAGTTGACATTTCTAGCATGACAACCACTTCCATCTTATATTCGATGACTCTACTCCCCCTTAGGTAGAGAACTTCCTGGAAAGCAAACAAGATCATTCTCGGCATATTATTCTTTAGTTTTCTTATTCTCCAGTAGCATTGGATGCATTTTTTTTGTGTTATAAATATTTCAATCCACACGTCCAGTGTCAATCTTTAGAGTATCATTTTCAGTTGGTTCTCAAGTTCCAATATCTTCCACGTGGAGTTCACATGAGCACTTGGATATGGGACCCAGGTTCACAGTGGCAATTTGAAAACTTCAACATGGTGGTTCACATTTATACATGGGACCTTGGTTCTCCAATATTCTTCAACATTATGGTCCACACTTATCCATGGGACCCTGGTATATGGTTGTACACCCTCATAACAAGCGTTGAGGACAACACTTTCATAAGGGGGATGGAATGTTACGTAGATAGAGAAGCAGTGGAGGCCATTCATTGTAAGGTGGACTAGGTCCACTATGTTATTAAATAAGGCCCAATATGGTAGTTAGATATAATAAATGTAAGAGGACTTCTTAGAAGGTTTTTCTTCCAGAATATTCCTCCTCTAGAATGTTCTTAGGTGATGGTAGCACTATATAAAGGGGTTCAAGCAATGTAATGAGATATGAAGAGAGGTTTTGTATTTGGATCTAGAACTCATTAGGAGGTTTCCCTCTCGAAGAGGCAAGTGAACAGGAGAGGATCCCTTCCATAATAGGATCCATTGTATGGTGTTTCCCTACCCTAAGGGTTTGATAATAATAAAGTGGTGGTTTTCCATATTGTTCCATATATATTGTGTGGTGATTGTATTTAGATATATTGGTACTATTGTGGTATTTTTTATTCAGTCTTTGTTACTTAACTGTTGTATAATGATAACCCTATGGMTTTAACTTCATAAATCAAAGACATGATGCATTCAATTGAAGCCACTGGAGTGAAGATTGATCTCCCTCTCACGGCCTTCCTTAAGTCCCTCTACCCTACATATTTTCACTACCTTGAATCACGACAAACAAGTGGTCAAATGAAAGCCATCACTTTTGACAAGCTGGTGGAGAAAGTTGTAGAACGTTAGAAAGCCTTTGGAAAGAAGTCAACTCCTTCAACTGGTGAAATTGTGTACCTTGATCAGAAAGAGAAGAGTAAATCATGTGATTCTTCTAGAGAAAAATGCAGAAGAAGAGGACATGGATGTGGAAGAAAGAGTTTCATAGGTAGGGGTAGACACAACCAAGGTGAAAGATATAATATTCATTGTACCCATTGCAAAAAGAATGGGTCACATGAAGTTGATGATTGCATAGTTCCATGGGATAATATGAAAGAAGACAGACATAATAAGAAAGAAGACAAAGTTAAAACTTTAGAACCAACAAAAGGTAATCCACCTGAATCTTCACATTAAATTGTTTCCCATTACAATATAGGAGTAACAAAATATTTATTTAACACTTCATATACTCCTTGGAAAGATGCATGGCTTCTTGACACATGTGTAACCTCTCACATGACATTCCAAATAGACTTCTTCAAAGACTTCAATGAAAATGTATATGGCATAGAGTATTTTGCATATAAGTCTAGTCTCAAACCCTCCACAATGGGCACCATCATAATTAAATTGCCTAGATTCCTGAATTTTGTTCTACATAATGTGTTCTATCTTCTTGAACTGCAAAGGAGTTTGTTGTCCCTTGTGCACATTAGACAACAAGGCCACTTTGTTCATATGATCGGTGGAAAAGTTGAAATACAAAAGGATTCTGATAACATGCTTTTATGACCGGAATGGAAGATGGAATATTGTTGAAGCTAAATGGGACATCTTCCCATACACAAAATGTTGCATACCCCTCTCATCATGGTGAAGGTATAATGTCATCTAGTCTTTTGTGGCATGCTAGATTTGGCCATATCAATTATGACAGTCTATGTTTAATGAGAAAGAACAATGTTTGTGGTTTTCCTACTATTCCTAGAAAATTGAAACAATGTGATGCTTGCATCCTTGGAAAGCATAACAAACAACCATTCCATGATTCTAATTCTAGGGCATGTAGGAAACTTGAATTGTTTCATTCTGATTTGTGCGGCCCTATGCATGTTCCTTCTACAAATGGAATAAATATATCATATGTTTTATTGATGATTACACCAGGATGTGTTGGATATACTTGTTGAAAGATAAATCATAAGCTTTTGAAACATTTAAAATTTTTCATGTATGGATTCAAAATGAAGCTCAGTCTCGTATTGGCTCTCTTCGCACTGATAATGGAAAAGAATATACATCTATTGAATTTGAAATCTACCTTCTCCAACGTGGGATCAAGCATCAAACCATAGTTCCATACAATCTTCAATAGAATGGTGTAGCTGAAAAAATGAATAGGACTATCCTAAATATGGTTCATTCCATGATGTTTTTCAAGGATATAAAATTGATGTTTTGGGATGATGTAGTTCTATGTGAAGTTTAAGTAAAAAATAAGTGCCCATATCATGCTTTTAAAAACAATACTCCTTGTGAAATGTAGTATGGACACATTCCTTCGGTGAGGCATCTCAGGGTCTTTGGTTCCACCTGCTATGGCTTGATTCCTGGGAAGCAAAGAAGCAAGCTTGATGCAAGGAGTCAAAATTTCATCTTCTTGGGGTACTCAAATACCACCAAGGGGTATTGTATTTACGATGAAACAAACAAGAAATTCATCCTTTCTAGAGATGTAATATTTCTTGAATCCTGCAAGAAAGACGAAATTGTTGAGAGGCAGCTTGATCATCTGGACATATTCACTCTTGTAAAGATATATCATGAATTTGATGATGAGATTCCACATATTGAAGGGGGGATCCCTATCTTGGGTCAATCTCTAGAATCTTCTTTTGAAGCACCATCTTCCCCACATAAAGAAGTTCCCACCACTTTACCAGAACCTTAAGTTCATTTGGATGATGTGATTGAGAGGATTGAAAATTTGAGGCTTGATGATAACTCGTCACCATCTCAATCAGTTGAGCAACCTATACCATCTTAGAAAGGTCCACCAAAATGTCTCACAAAAACACTTGAAAGTGTTCACCTTGATGAGGTTGAAAAGACAGGAACCAGAATGTACTCAAGACATGATGGAGGCAATGTAGATAATTCAAACATAGGTGATGTAGATGACATGGATGTTTCATATGATTGTGAGTTGAATTTATCTACTAACCTTGAACCGACTTCCTTTGAAGAATCCACTTCTCATGATAAATATAAAGAAGCCATGCAAAAGGAATATGATGTTCTCATCAAGAATAGAACATGGAAGTTGGTGGATCCACCATTTGGAACCAAACTAATTAGTTGCAAGTGGGTATTTAAGAACAAGTACAAATCAAATGGCTCACTTGACAACCACAAAGCAAGGCTCATGGAAAATGGTTTGCATAGAGATATGGTGTTGATTATGAGTAAAAAATTTCCCCCACAGAAAAATAGGCTACCAACCTAACTCT
Organism: Picea engelmannii; assembly: GCA_009831015.1. NCBI lineage: Eukaryota > Viridiplantae > Streptophyta > Pinopsida > Pinales > Pinaceae > Picea > Picea engelmannii. The sequence continues at coordinate 382,600 of ML795771.1, forward strand.
ATTTTCCACGGCAGCACATAATGGATGGAAAATTCATCAAATTGATGTGAAGATTGCTTTCTTCAATGAAGACTTGAAAGAGAATGTGTTCTTGTCTCAAGCAAAAGGCTTTGTTGTGAAGGGACAAGAACATAAGGTATGCAAGCTCATAAAATCCTTATATGGCTTGAAACAAGCACCGCAGACATGGTATGAAAAGTTAATTGAGCATCTTCTGAAATTAAATTTCAAGCATTTCAATCTCGATGTTCCAACTTTGTTTGTCAAGAAAGTTGGAAAAACAGATGTATACCTTCTAGTATATGTAGATGATCTATTGATAACATGGAACAATGAAAGCTACATTGCATGCATAAAGAAAGAGTTGAAGAAAGGATTCAAGATGACAGATTTGGGACATCTTTACTACTATTTGGGCATCGAGGTGATTCAAAATCCAAGGTTCATATTCATCTCCCATAAGTACATTGAGAACTACTGAACAAGTTTTGTGTGGTGTAGTGCAATCTTCTTTCTACTCCAAGGGAACATAATTTGAAATTCACATTAAAAGAAGGGAATGCATTTGAGGATGCAACCAAGTATAGACGGCTTGTGGGAAGTCTTATCTATCTTACTACCACCAGACATTTCATTTGTTGTTGGGATTCTTTCTAGGTTCATGCAAAATCCTTGTGAAGGGCATTTTCTTGTTGCAAAAAGAGTTCTAGAATACTTGAAAGGAACTCAATATTTTGGACTCGGGTACTCTAAGCTTCTGGTTTGGCTTCTACTTTTATGTCCAGTTTTCCTTCTGATATGGCTTCCAATTTTGCTTCTAGTTTGGCATTTGGTTTGGCTTCCAGTTTTATGTCTAGTTTTTCTTCTAGTTTTACTTCCCGTTTGGCTTCTAGTTTTGCTTCCCTTTTTTCTTCCAATTTTTCTTCTGGTGTGGCTTCCAATTTGGCTTCCATTGTTTCTTCTGATATGCCTTCCAATTTTGCTTCTAGTTTGGCTTCAGGTTTGGCTTCCAATTTTGCTTCTGGTGTGGCTTCCAATTTTGCTTCCAATTTGGCTTCCATTGTTGCTTCCTTTTTTGCTTCCAAAAATGATTCTTGTTTTGCTTACAGTGATTAATTTAATATGTTTTATTTCAATTTAATTAGTCAAATATATTATGTCTCTTAAATAACTTATACGATTATACAATAAGTCATATAAATGCATTTGAAATATTTCATAGGATAACATTTATAAATAATTTTTAGGGAAACGAACATCCATATATATAAAATAACAAGATAATTATTATAACATGATCATCATCTATAATTAAAACAAGTAAATCAAAACCATCATACGTAATAAATATGCATCCAAAAATCATCAACCACTTTCAATATATAAAAATTGATGAGTCAGTATTGATAAGATCATCATCATATATAACTACAACAAGTGAAAGTCAAATATGCCAGTAGAACAATAACATGTGAAAATGATACATGTCCAACAGTGGACATAATTCAAAATGATACATCATGTACAAATGATATATATATAAATGATAAATTATGTAAGACAAAATGATACAAGTCAATATGATACGTCATGTCCAAATGATATAAGTCAAAATGATACATGTCAAAATGACACAACTCAATAATATGGTACTAGAGGCCATGAAAATGATACATATGATAGTAACCATGAAAAGAGGCACTATAACAATATATCAAAATGATCTGTGATGCAGTCTATATGATCATGAATGTCATTAGCTGCTACCAACAAATTCTTCACCATCACCATCGTCATCATCACCATCTTCATCATCATCATCATCATCATCATCTGCATCGGCATCGGCCTCACTGTCATCTGTATCTGCATCGGCATCGGACCCAACGTGATCTGGATCTATTTGATGAGGATCATCCAAATATTCTGGAAGATCCTTTTTCTGCAAAAAAAAACATTTAGAATGAAAATTTATTATTTATTTCATGCAATAATTAATTTCTCTGTTATATATCTAATATTTCAACATATGAAATGAAACGATAATCACAAAAGGAAAAGGACAGTGAAGGATAAACATACCATCTAGAAGCGAGATATACTCACAAACCATGAAGGTAAAAAAGTTTAATATTAGCATAGAGGACTGACCTAGGCTGGAACCCATTAGGGACTACTGGAATGATGCGATAGTATCTAAGGTTGTGGCATTATTTAGAGAACATGATGATTTATTCCCAAAAATATTTACTTAGATGAAAGGAATTAAATGGGAATTGGAAAAAATGAGGATAGATACAAAACTAGATGTCAAGCATATCAATAGGATACCCTATAGATTTAATCTGCAGATCAAGGAGAAAGTGAAAGAGGATTGAAAAAATGTTCGCAACAATATTAATTTTCCTAGTAGAAGAATTTGAATATGGTTGGTATCAGAGTATGTTTCAAATTCAAAGGGTCGAATGATTCTTGTGCTCATGGTACATTCCTTATCCATTTAAATGATGAAGTGCTAGACTAGGTAGCATGGAAAGAGACTTAATCTTTCATTGATGTCTTCTTGGAACACCATCAGGTAGGAATTGTTGAGGAGGAAAAAAATAAGACCACTTTTCTATAGAATGGTGCACCTACACCTACAACATGATGTTGTTCATATTGAAGAATGCACTCGTAACATTATCCATGACAATGGTCACTAAATTTAGAGATTATATACATAAATTTCTAGAAGTGTGCTTAGATGACTAGACCATATACAACCTATTGAACGACCACATTGTAATGTTTCGACTGGTTTTCAAAGGATCTCCCTTAACTTGAAGAAATTCATGCCACGTGTCAACTCCATGTTGAGCATGGAAGGAATTGCACACCATTGGTATATTTAACCACAATTGTAGATCTCCCTTAACTTGAAGAAATGCACCTTCTTCACTCATTTTGGTATATTTTTGGGTCACATTATCTGTAGAGATGTTGTACTAGTCGATCCAGCCAAAGTATCCATAATTGTCCACCTAGAATCTTCGACCAATGTCCACATCCTATGGTCTACCATCCATCACTTCCCAAGATAATTGTATTTCCTAAGCTGCTAAGATGATTGTGGAATAATCAATGTAGGAGGAACTTGCATAACTCATGCAATTAGAGGAGGACCAATTCTTAGCATAGTATCACAAGGAGGTTGAAAAGTCATGATAGAAAGCTTGACATGAGAACCATATCAGATGTAAGGAACTTGAAAAGGGTGATTGGTCTTATTTTACAACAACCAGTATCACAAGAGCCGTGGTAAGCTAAGGATTTTATGCCTTGGACAAACAGACTTGTGGGAGACTATGAAACTCTGTTATGTTGTTGGGTTTGGATTTTATGCCCCCAGACCAAATTGGCCACATGTCCTTGAATGGCTTGAGGAGGCAAGTCGCAACTTGTGATAAAACTAAAACCGGGACTCGGATACGCAAACCGTCAATTGCATTAGATCCATGGCACCAGTTTTCAGCTAGTGGGGCCCCTATGTTATCATTTCATCGATCGAAAAAACGTTTGTTGGAGTATCTCCAGCACTAGGGTTTTGGTCAATGAGGCATAGTGCAATTTATAAAGAGGAGGTCGATTTTCAAGAACATTGTGTCGGGTCTTTTTGGCTAGTGTAGTCACGTGGGCCTTGGCCAAACAGACCTATGGGAGCTGACGGAACTCTGATATGTTGCTCGGTTTGGATTTTATGCCCCCTGACCAAATTGGCCACGTGTCCCTTAATGGCTTGAGGAGGCGAGTTGAAACTCACGATAAAACTTGAACCGAGACTCGGATGCACGAGTCGTCAGTTTCATTGGATCTGGAGCACCGGTTTTCAGCTAGTGGGGGCCCTACGCTACCATTTCCTAGCCAAAAAACGGTTTGTTGGAGTATTAATGACACTAGGGTTTTGGTCAATGAGGCATAGTGCAATTTCTAAAGAGGAAGTTGATTTTCAAGAACATTATGTCAGGTGTTTTTGGATAGTGTAGTCATGTGGGCCTTAGCCAAACAGAGTTGTGGGAGCTTACGAAACTTCGTTATGCTGCTCGATTTGGATTTTATGCCCCCATACCAAATTGGCCACATGTCTTTGAACCGCTTTAGGAGGCAAGTTGAAAATCACAATAAAAATCAAACCACGACTCAGATGCATGAACCGTCAGTTTCATTAGGTCCATAGCACCTGGTTTTAGATAGTGGGGCCCTTTCGCTATCTTTCATCGACCGAAAAATTGTTTGTTGGAGCATCTTCGACACTAGGGTTTTGGTCAATGAGGCATAGTGCAATTTCTGAAGAGCAGGTCGATTTTCAAGAACATTGTGTCGGGTATTTTTGGCTAGTGTAGTTGCGTGAGCCTTTGCCAAAAAAACTTGTGGGAGCTGACAAAGCTTCGTTATGCTACTTGGTTTGGATTTTATTCCCTCGGACCAAATTGGCCACATGTCCCTAAATGTCTTGAGGAGGAGAGTTTCAAATCACGATAAAACTCAAATTGGGACTCGGATGCATGAACCGTCAGTTTCATTGGATCCGGAGCATCGGGTTTCAGCTAGTGGGGCCCCTCTGCTATCATTTGGTCGACCTAAAAACTATTTTTTGGAGTATCTACGACACTAGAGTTTTGGAAAATGAGGCATAGTGCAATTTTTGAAGAGGAGGTTGATTTTCAAGAACACTGTGTCGGGCATTTTTGGCTAGTGTATTCACGTGGGCCTTGGCCAAATAGACTTGTGGGAGCTTACGAAACTCTGTTATGTTTCTTGGTTTGGATTTTATGCCCCCGGACCAAATTCACCACATGTCCCTGAATGACTTGAGGAGGCGAGTTACAACTCACAATAAAACTCAAATCGAGACTCGGATGCACAGACCGTTAGTTGCATTGTAAGGGGGCATTGAGTTTCACCTAGTGGGGCCCCTATGTTATCATTTCGTTGACCGAAAAACCATTTTTTGGAGTATCTCCACACTTTTGTTATGTTGAGATTTTCACTTCCCCTGGGGAAGAAACTAATCCCATGATTTAGGGGTTTCTTGCTTTCCAACTTGAAGGAATCAAAAGAAAGAAGTTAAGACCTACAACTAATGGAAGGTAAGAAAATACCTCATAAGCCAAAGGTAAGAGAAGGTAATACCTGTCTATAGAAAGGAAGGTAGGAGGAGGTAAGACTCAGCCAAGGTTGAGTGATGGAAAATCATTCAGCCAAAGGAAGATGAGACTAAGTAAAACTTCTCCGGAGATAAGATGAAGTAAGACCTAGAGTGAAAACCTCCATATTATTCATCTTACTCTTGTTCTAATTTTGAAAGTTGTCGAGCTAACTTTGCACAAAAGCTGATTTTTAATCTAGGGTGTTTGTTTAGTTAAGTCAAAAGATAGATTGATCCTTAATTATCTAAGAAGGTATAAGTCTAAGAATTCAACCACAAATGCCTTCAGTTATCTCTTTTCTTCTTTTCTTCTATCTTGCTTATGAACTTGAGTCTTATAGCTATCATTAGGCTCTTGAAATGTGTGAACTTTGAAGTCTCTCATGTTTCTTTCATATAAATTTTCTTCAAGTAGTCAGAGTGCACATGTGTCCATAGGCTTGATCTTTGGACCCCATTAGGATTTTTAGGGATTGTGAAGTCAATACGATATTTCTTGGATCAAATGTACTTGTTGTTGATCTTTGGACCAAATTGGAAACATGTCCCTAAATGGATTGAGGAGGTGAGTTTCAACTCGCGATAAAACTCAAACTGGGACTCAAATGCACAAACTGTTAGTTTCATTGGATCTGGAGCACCATGTTTTGGCTAGTGGGGCCCCTAGGGAGCACTGAGTTTCAACTAGTGGGACCTTGGCATATTTGGGTTTCTCATCACTGTCAGCATGATAATTATTAAGATATGAATGAAGAATAAGAATTCTAGAATATAAACTGAAAAGTTGTGGGAGGGGAACCTAATAGTTATTCCTCCTCTTGTCATATCTATGGTCTATAATAACAATTTTCCTGCCTTACATTTTAATTTTTGTACTCACCTTTGTGGTGTTTTTAATTTGTACTCTTGGACTTATATTTAGGCACTATAATAAAAATTTGATTGATTTTATAGTTAAAGTTGATATGGCATAGATAATGGGTAATTGCAACCCACATTTCTAGTGATCACTAACCTAACAAACTTTCTAGTGATCACTAACCAACCATGAGTGATAGTGAGTGTTGAGAGAAAGGTACGAAGAACCTTACTCAAACATTTTCAGATCTTGCTAGGCTAAGGAAAGATAGTTTGGAATGTTACCCGAAGTTTATAGCCTTAAATTCAAAACAATCCCTTGATCCACAGATAATATATACGAGGGATCAAAGCTGATTTTAAATATTATATGCAACTGTGCAAAAGAAAGAAAGAAAGAATATACATAAGTGTGTACATGGATAAGAGATAAGGATAAAAGTAAAATCTGAAAAATATCATTAAGATAGGCATGTGAGATTGAAATCAGAAATCTGATTTTTATATTAACTTCATTATGAGATACAAAGCAAAATTCTCTTTACAAACCCTCGCAAGGGTTGGGACCAAATTCAGATTTAGAAGTCTCTAATGGGCACCATACAAAAAGACTTTGACAACAAAAGAAAACTAAATCTAAATATCTAGATCAGCTTGCCATAAAAATGTTGCCACTTGACTCTTTAGAAACAAGCTGCTGAAAGATATGATTCAATTTTGAATCTTGTTGCCTTCAATAAGACCCTTATATCATAAGTTCTCGTTCTATTCTCTCTCCTTTTGTCTCTTATTTTGATTGAGCTTTTATTCTTTCCCAATAAGTTATGGTAGTTCAACTACCTTTCTTTTGTTAAGCATAAATAGCTTAACTAATTAGTTGAGACAAATAAACAATAATACATAAATAAGGGTCTATTTAAATAATAACTAAATAGGTGGGACCCCTTGTCACTCCAATTTTCATTTCTTTAATGATCATCAAAATATGAAGTATAACACCCCAAAAATTGACTCAAATATTTGCCTTGGAACTCCCATCTTCATATAAATAGTCAAATATTTTAGTATCAAAATAAAACATGACTATAGCCAAAAATAGAATCATATCCATGTTGTCCAAAACATTCTGTCTAAATGTGTCTTTGTTGTCCAAAACATTCTATCATCATACCAATAAAATTTGTCCTCAAAATAAAATAAGATTAAAAGCATTAAAAGCCATATTTGTTGTGAGAGGCATTTTGCCTCTTTTCACTATTGCCTTCTTTTGATCCTTTTTCTGATTTGTCCTATGCAACAACCTTCAATTGGTTGAAACCTTGTGGGTGGATTTCATTGATGACATGGGAGCAACCATATTTGAGGTGGAGATGAGAGGATATTGATTCAGAGGAGTCTTTGGAAGACTTGGAGGGATTAACCACTGTTGATTCCCAAAAGCGCAACATGGAATCACTACCTACAAATGGGTTGCAATGCCTTATTACTTATATATATTTAATAATAAACTAAATAGGCGGGACACCCTTATGATTAATAATGATGAAATACGCTTTCATTTGCGCTCATGACTACCTTGCAAAAAAGGATTCTACAGTTTGAGATTAAACATAGAAATTCAAGTCGGTTTCCTTGTGAAATGGATGAATGATGAGTGTGCTAGCAATTTAATTTGAAAAGATAGAGAGGAGGAAAATGTTTGTTTTGATAAGCATCTTGGTTTATTATTGCTACACATATATATTGGCATGTTGTTCAAACTTCAAGCACGATCCACATCCCAAATTATGGTGTATTGCACTTATGGTATACTTGTATATGTTATGGAAAATTGATATGTTGTGTGCAATTATAATCCTTCACTAGCAAGGAATGTGGGACATGATTGTTTTGGTTCTAAAGAATGGTTATAGGAGGTCAATTCAATTTAGCAAATGGAAGTAATATGTTTTCTGGCGAATTCGATACATATGGTTAACTATGTGCTTTGTGAAAATGTTATGGTGGTTTGGGTGCGCTCCATACTTGGTTGTGGTGGGTGACAATTAATGTGGGAAATGACATGCAATTACTGCACATCGTTCTTACCCTACCTCTAGCTTTCCACCTTCACTTTTTTTGCGCTTGTGTTGGTTGCTTTGGCTAGTGTTGCCTCCATTTTTCTCGGCCTTTGAAGGAATAGTGGTGCTCGTTGGTTTTCTGGCATTCTCCTTACAGGTATGTTGGCTCTTACATCTCCATTCATGAACTGTAGCTCTACTCCGAATAAAATCATGATGTTGGCTCTTAGATTTTCTCACAAAGTGTGTTTGCTTTCTGAAGATTATAATGGATGTATGTGGATATTATGGTTGTGCAAATTACATTTAAATGGGTTTTCTTCCTGTTGGCATTTAAATGTTTCAAGCTGGGAATGATGTTCGGTATTCCATTATGTCTGAAATATGTGGTTGTGTTGCGTCCAGAATGAATGCTTCTATTTTGTTATGACTATTGGAAAATAATTATGGCGGATATTTTTGGTTTCGCCCATCTCCAGTGATTAAAATTCGAAGGGTTTTCTCTATGAAATAAGAGAATAGTTGTGTTTTGGTGATTATTGCATAATGTCGCACCCTTTACCCAGTCCTTGGAATACTTGCATCTCTTTTGAATTATCATGTCATTGTTTGTTAATATATGTGAGACATGTGTATTTGTCGTGCATCCACCATGGGAGGTTTTTGGAAAGTTCTTTGTGGAAAGAAATGGTTGTTTCGTTTTGAAAACACCTTATTAATATTTTCCCCTTATGTTTGCCCAAATGATCTAGGTGGATATTGGTGACCACCCCTATTCCAGCTGGCTCCTCTTGTCAGTTTTTAGTTCGTTGTACTTCTTTATAATTGTGGGTTCTACACTTCTGGGGCTCTCTGAATCCCTACACATATTCCAGGTGGATACTGGTGGCCTCCCACCTAATCCAACTGGCTTATTTTGTATGTTTCCATGTCAGCACATCTTGTTGTACTTCCAGGGTCGTTTTGGGGCCCTAAACAATTTTATTTTGGCGTGACATAGTCAAACTATAGACAATGTTAGATTTTGACAGCATAATGTGTATTTCTCTAAAAGACCTTTCCAACGGGCTATCACGTGCCTAAAACGTAGATCATATGCAAAAGTTACGACCTCGGGAAGTTAATGTACTAACTTACCCAAACGGGGCCCACATTACTTTTGGTGTTTCATCTCCTAGGGTTAGGTTTTTGGATGTCTAGAGTTTTGGCATTCATGTTTATCATAAAAAGGCCTTCAGAGCCTCATTGTAATCATCTTCTTGCGAATGAGCATAGATGTCACATCTCTTCTTAGAGATAAAGTTGCCACCATTCTAGTGAGTCTTGCACTTTGTATTTTTACAGTCTCTTTACAATTATTTCATTAATAGAAATCAAGTTTTGTTGTATTTCTTTGTTTCTGGCAATTTTCATGAGTATTTCATTGTAATATATGTGCTTTCATTTCGTTCCGAAAATAATTTGGATCACTAGACCTCATTTTATATCTTATATATGGCAGTTAGTGAATTCGAACTCGGGTTTTGATACTTGTTTGGTGTTGACTCAACAGTGGAAAAGATTGGTTATATCTGTGAGGTCTTGGCTTGCTTGCTATTTATCTGTGAGGGTAATGTCGATTTTTAAGTTGTAGGGTTTCTGGGAAAAACGCACTAGATAGCTCCACAATGGGGTTTCGAACCCAGTCTGTTTATGAAGCAAGTATTGGGTTTGTGATATAAGTTTTGTATAGTGAAAGGTCGATGGATTTATGTTTGTTTCATTAGCCTCTCATGTTGGCTTGAGGCAATCTTGTTTCGAATGAATTTTTAAATAGCCTCTTACACAACATTTTGCTAATGGACATATATATCTATATAAAAAAAAGGGAAATGAAAATTGTAAATTTTGATAGTCCTAACATTTTCATTGGGTTTTATATTGAGCACTATAAAAACAGTTGTGTCTTGGATTTGAATTGTGAACAGAAAAAATGATTTTAGCAAATGATGGCAATGTCGTTTTTTCAATAAATATTATTTCATGTAATAGAACAGTAATCGTCTCATTCTCGTTCATTATCCCACTTTTTTCTCATTATATGCTCACTGCCTTCCCAAATACATATAAAACATCCCATGTTCTGTTATTATGAATTTCATTGTTTTTTTAAAGTAAAGGCATTAAAAGGAAAAGAAAGGGGATAGATGATGACAGATGTTGGAAGTTTGGATATGGAGACATTGTTTGCCTCTGCATTTGCATGAACAATATTTGTTGGTTGCTTCCTGTTCATGTGTCCATTTTTCGCTCATTACAAATCCCCCCATCTTCCCAATAGCCCTATCACTCCCTGTTCAAATGGAAATTGATTTTGAGTTTAAAAGTAAGATGGATGGATTGCATGTGCTTCTGTTGTGAATGATAGAGCCAACTTTTTTATTTTATTTAGGTAGGGTGTTGATGCATGGATTGTTAATATTTTTTCATAACATGATTGGAATATTGTGTTAGGATGAGTTTCTTTAGTAGAGGCAGCAATGGAAGAGGTGAAAATAGGGGAAGAGGAAATCATTGTCAAAGAGGCCATAGAAGGCCACGATTTTAGATACATTTTGGCGATGATCCGCAAGATTTAAATCAACTTTTCCAAGCTAGATTTTTTAATCTAGTTGGCCAAGGACTTCTGCAACCTATACCTAAGAGGACACCTTACCAACCATGTCAAAATTTCTCTGGTATTCATGTTCCCTCGCATGGGTCTATACAGCTAAAACCGCCTGCAATGATGGTTGGAAAGAAATTGTTCATCGGCCTATATCTCATCACCATGGTTGGCCTATTGTGTCATTGCCATTACCCCTTCCTCCATCACCAATCAATCCAAATGCCCAAGTTGATCATGTTTCTTCACCAGTACAGTCCTCTCATGCAAGCAAAAGGCTAAAAATTGATGTTCCCAAGCCATAGCTAGATAAGGGAAAAGGAGTGGTCAATCCCTCCAAGTCATCCAAATATTCCTTTGAATATATATCTTCTCATCTTCACCTCAAAGATGATTGTTTCCATTTCATCAGTGCAATCCACCCACAAGGTTCCCTTTAGTTGCAGGTTGTTGCACAGGATAAATCAGAAAAGAGATCAAGAAAAAGCAACAGCGGAAAGAGGCAAAATGTCTCTCACAACAAATATGGTTTTTAATCTTATTAATGCTATTTTCTTTTGAGGATAGTCTTTTTATTTGATATGACATTATTTTGGATAGCAAATACATATTTAGACATAGTTTTGGACAGCATGGATATAATGTTATTTTTGGATATAGTTATGTTCTATTTTGTTGATATTAAAATATTTGATTATTAATATGAGGATGGGAGTTACAAGGCGGATATTTGAATTAAATATTTGGGGTATTATACTTCATGTTTTGATGATTATTAAAGAAACAAAAATTGGAGTGACAAGGGGTCCCACCTATTTAGTTATTATTTAAATAGACCCTTATTTATATATTATTAATTATTTGTCTCAACAAATTAGTTAAGCTAATTAAGCTTAACAAAAGTAAGGTAGTTGAACTACCATAACTTATTGAGAAAGAATAAAATCTCAATGAAATGAAGAGACAAAAGGGGGAAAGAGAGAATAGAAGGAGAACTTTTGATATAAGTTTTGCTATGTACTTGTGAGATACTTCCATTCCTCATTCATTCTCAGTTTACTAGAAGGATTAACCATCTTGATGACAACAGGGTGTTATTGAAGGCGGCAGGATTCAAAATTGAATCATATCTTTCAGCGGCTTGTCTTAAAAGGTGTATGATTTATCTTTGGCAAATTATTTGTTCTTGTTTCTTTATGAATTAAATTTCAGGACTAATAAAGATTTTTTTGCAGATTCAAGTGACAAGATTTTGTGGCAAGTTGATCCAGATCTTTAGCTTCAGTTTTCTTTTGTTGTCAGAGTCTTTTAGTATGGTGCCCATCGAAGGCTTCTAAATCTGACTTTGGTCCCTACCCTCGCAGGGGTTTGTAAAGAGAATTCAACTTTGTATCTCAGAATGAAATCAATATAATAATCAAATTTCCTATTTCAGTCTCGCATGTGTATTTTGATGATTTGGTTTAGATTTGGCTTTTATCCTTGTCTGTCATCCATGTACACAATTATGTAATTTCTTACTTATTTTATTTCTTTTCCACAGTTACATATAATATATATAAAACTAGCCTTGGTCCCTTGTACTTAATACATGTGGATTAAGTGATTGTTTTTTATTTTATTTTAAGGCTATAAACCCCAGGTAACATTCCCAACTAGCTTTCCTTACCCCAACAAGATCTAAAAATGCTTGAGTAAGGTTCCTCATACCTTTTCTTCAACAACCATCCCTTTTCTTTTATCTAATTATGGCTTGAGGATGGAAGTTTTTAATCTCTTGCTTGCATGAGAGAACTATACTAGTGAGGCAACACGACCAACTTGGGCATGTGAGTAGAATGGATATGAAGGAGGGGGCAATGGAAACGATATTGTAGGCCAACCATGATGATGTGCAGCAGGCTAATGGACAATCTCTTACCAGCCATCATTAGTAGGTAGTTATGGCTGCATAGAAACATGAGGGGTGACACAGATACCAGAGAAATTTTGATGTGGCTGGAAAGGAGGCCTCTCAGGTCTAGGTTATAGAATTCCTTGGCCAACTAGATTGAAAAACACAGCTTGGAAAAGTTGATTTAGTTCTTGCATATCAACGTCAAAATGTATTGAAAATCGTGTCCTTCTATGGCCTCATTGCCAATTATTTCCTCTATGTTTGTTTACACCTTTGCCATTGTTGCCCCTGCTAAAGAAAATCATCTTGAAGGAATACTCCAATCAGAATATGAAAACTTTTAACAATCCATTCACTAATACTCTACCTAAATAAAATCAATACATTGGCTCTATAATTCGCAACAGAAGCATATGCAATCCATCCATTGACACAACCCACCAAATATCAAATTCAATAATCAATTGCAATTGAACAAGGAATGATATGGTCATTGGGAATATGGGGGGCCTTGTAATGAATGAAAAATGGTAGCATGGATGAGAAGCAACAAATGAATATTGTCCAAGCAAAATGTAGAGCCTTTTCTTTATAAAAACAATGTCTCCATATCAAAATTTCCAACTAAAATCATCATCCAATCCTTCCCTAAAAATGAAATTCAAGATAATAGAACATGGGATATTTTAAATGTATTTGGGGAGGTGGTGGGCATATAATCAACGAAAAATGAGACAATGAACGTGAATCATAGTGATTATTGTTATGTTACAAGAAATAACATTCATTGACTTTAAAATCAACATTGCTATTATTCAACAAAAATCATTTGAATATCCATTGTTTACCATGTCCATTTATTTCCAAAACTCCCACCAAATTTTGTGTGTTCCATAACACTCTTCTAAATTCAACACACATAATCCATAACATCGCAACAATTCTTTAAACTACGCAATATAAAAGTCAAAGGAACTTTACAAGATTATACAACTTTAAGTTCCATTTTCCTTTTTTTTCTTTAAAATATAGATATCCTTTTAAACTGGTAAAAGTGTTTTGCATGAGACTATTTACAACGCCAATTTGACTCAAACATGATCATAAAAAGAATGCCTAAAGTCAGCCTGAAAAGCTTAGAAAAGAATCATAAGACCATTCAACTATTCATCATAAAAATTTCACCATAACCCCAAAATAAGTGTTGCGAAAACAAACTAGGTTTGAAACCCCAATGCCATTGTTTCATCAAATCCACAATAACTTCGAAATCGACAAAATTCCCTCATGAATAGATAACAAAAAGAGCCACGATTTTGTGGGCATGATCAATCTTTCTCGTTGTTGGGCCAAGATACCACTAAACAAAATTTTGGGTTTAACTTATTACTTGCCCATTCGTATCGGATGGGGAAACAAGGTTTGAGCAGACATATTGGGCATAAGGTGTGGATTGTACGCAAAGCAAAAACAATCCCTTCCCATCACATATTCTTTACAAAATTTCAAGGTGATAGCAAGACGTAATACACGGGATTTTGTAACTCTGCAATTTTCCAAGGCCTGGATATGGGGTTGAGGGTATTATATAGTAGTGACGAAACCCAACTGTTATCTTCCTTTTACAAGGGAAAACCCTTTAAAAATTAATAATAAGAAATGATCGAACTGAACATATTCACCATAGACGTTTTCCAATAGTCACAGTATACCAACATTTGCTCCGGGCACAATACAACCATACACTTCAAACATAACATAATTCCAAACAATATTTCTGGTTTGAAACACTTAAATGCTAAAAGGAAGAAAACCCAAACCGAAATGCATCATATGGCCAAAATTCCCACAAGCAATCCAATGTAAACTTTGGAAAACAAACACATTTTGCATGCAAACTCTTAGAGCCAACAATACGATTTTATCTGGAGCTGAGCTAACACTTCATGAATGAAAAGGTAAAAGAGCATACCTGTAAGAATAATGCTAAAAAAATTAACAGAGCGCAATTACTTTTCCGCTAAGGCCGAGCACAATGGAGATGCTTCTAAACAGAGCAACCAAAACAAGCACGAGTGGAATAGTGAAGGTGGTGGCTTCGAGGTACAATAAGAACGACGTGCAGTAAACGCACATCACTTCTCCTCTTATCACATTAAATGCCATCAACCCCGAGTGGAATAGTGAAGGTGGTGGCTTCGAGGTATGATAAGAACGACGTGCAGTAAATGCACGTCGCTTCTCCTCTTAGCACATTAAATTCCATCAACCACATCCAACTATGGAGTGCACCCAACCTCTAAAAACCTTGTTCCAAACATATAATATCAACCATCATATACCCAATAGCCATAAAACATAACATACCATTTCCAAACTCAAATTCGAATTGGCCTCCCACGTGAATCTCGTAGCAATAATAGGCCCATTTAACACTTAACACCAAAATAACACGTCCACATTCCTTGCTAGTGGAGTATTATCATTCCACATAATAATCATTATCCATATATATAACAAGTATACCATAAGTTGCATGTGGCTTATATTTAGAGCAATATATGAAAATCTAGGTGTAGCAATAGTAAACTAATATGCTTAATAAAATAAACATTTTCTCCATTTTAAAATCAAATTGGTAACACACCCAGTATCCATTAATTGCACATAGAAATAGGTTAGGATCTCCCTCTCTATTATCAAACTATGGAATCTTTATCATAAGGTAATCATGAGCGCAATAAGAGGAGCGCTTTCTATCATTATTTTTCTAAAGGGATCCAACCTATCTAGTATTATTTAAAATATATATAAGTAATGTGCATTGCAACCCATTTGCAGGCAGGAATTTTATGTTGCGCTTTTGGGCATCAACAGTGAGGAAGGGAAACTCTTTATATAGAGTGTTGATAAACTTCCTTTACAATAAAATAACAATATCTTATGTGAGATCCCCATATCTATCCTAGGGAGGGATAAAACATTACTTCCTCCAACTACCTAGTCAAAAAATACAATAAAAATGAGGTGGTAGAGCCACATGTACAAAGATCCAAGTGAAAAGGCCCCAAGAGAGAGGGACATCTCCATCAATGAGGGAATAGGTTGAGTCAAATTTGCAATTTCTATCCTCCAAAGGCCTCCAATTAGGTGGATCCCCAAACAATCTCCACAAATTGTTCCATGATATGGACACATGGGTCTCCAAGGTGAAAGTCCCTACAAACCATGACTGAAAATTCCTTAAGAGTGGATGGCCCCTCAAAACAAGCTCCAAGAATCCATGTGTGAGTTTTTCAAGGTGTAACAACCCTCCTCGAATCATTTCAACCTCCTCCTTAAGTCAAGGGAGACCCAAATAGGTACACACATGTTAAATAGAGTACCTAATGCAACCTCCAAGGTGGATGTCCCATCCATTTTTGTGACACATGCCTCCAAATGAATGAATAAGGTGAGAATTCAAGAATTTGGGACATGGCATGGCATGAGAGGTACAATGCATGAATAAATAAACACCAAATTGTTTTGACCAATGCCTTGGGAATCATGAATTTCCTCAAGATACATGAAAATGTCTTGGGAATTGTGAACTACCTTGAGAATTGTGAAGATGCCAAAAAATCAGGATGAGGCCAATGCCCAAAGATAACTACACATCATCATGTGATCAATCAATATGTCATAAAACCCTCTATCTAGTCATATTCCATGGAACCAAGTAGGTTCCCCAACTGTCCAAGTCTCATAAAGGTCACAAGTAGTAGGGAAGAAATCAAATCTAGTGCTAAAGGGAGCTTATTCATGCTACTCTAATGCTAAAAGGAGATTATTCATTTCCTACCCCACTATAGCGTGTGTAGGATGAGGGTGCTATGTGAAATTAGAGAGCCAATGTAGCCATCTTAGCACCTCATCAATACAATGGTCCTTTCCTCTGTGTTTAGTCAACATCCAAAATAGAGAAACACTTAAAATCCAGATGCTTGTAGGCTGACATATCCATTAACATTATTCTAAACATGAACTTAGGTGCCTACAAATCAAGGATATCATTTAGCATATACACAAAAGGACATGGAATACTACATGATTTCTTTATCCACCATTGGAGAGGGCTACTACAACCACTGCCAAACCAAATATTGTCTTACTAGCTTGTTACTAGTCCTAAAACATTTCCTTTCTTGCCATCTAAGAGTACATATTATTGTTTAAATCCCTGGTGCTAAATATCTGGTTCGAGAACTAAAGTAGAGGTCTGAATGTTTAACATGGGAAACGCATACTTTGCAATTATCTATTTTCCCTTAAAAAACACAACATTGTCTTCACCGAGCCAATTTAGTATCCTTCCAATATCTTTCAAGACAAAATCAACAATAATTTCAGAGATATTAAACTTAGTGTTTCAAATTATAGTGGAATTGATATAGTCTTCTAAAACATGTAAATGAGTGGCATCCATTTAATTTTTTCATATCTTCCAACATTCTTGTACATTGCAACTTCACATACTTCTGAAACAATGTCACAAACACTTGTTTGAAAAGAAGGCATGAAATCATCCATAAATGTAACATGAAAGACATTATATGTAACTTCATCTTTGATGAAATATTTATCCCATAGGCTCCTAACAGACATCAAGTCTTTAAATTTCTTTGTTCTGTTTGGAAACAAAGTGTTATCCTTGTCAACCTATCTATTCCTCCAAGCTTCATTCTATAAACCTTGAAATGAGGATGAGAGCACATGACCCACTTGTTATCCATCCAAAATCACAACATCGGAAAAATACTCAGGGATTTCCTAAATTGTAGCCGATAAGGAGAGAATTTGTATTACATATTGTTCACACATCCATCCCAATTTCTTACAAAGGCATTCAAATAAAACTTTTATGCATGCCTTGTCATCAGTAACCTCTGTATTCAAACCATTCTAAAACATGAGAAGAAAAAAGGTAACAATCTCTTCTCTCTGTTCATGAATGATTGTCATACGAACATTTATCATTTGTGCTCATGCATTGGCATTGAAGCTATGAAAATTTCCATAAATTAGGAAGGTCATAACCATAGGAAGGTCCCTTGTTGTCAAGATATCATTTTCCATATTCAAGGCTAGAGTTATGCCCTATTTTCTAAGCCTAGATGGATCCAAAATATCACATTTACTTGTGTCAATTTCAAAATTTTAATTATTGGTCCAACAGTTCCTTGGACAATTTGTAAGTGCCTGGCCATTGGTTTTAATTCCATTTTTTACTGTGTGAAGAACAATATCCTTGGATTCCCTAAAACAAGATACACCTTGTCCCTCATAATTTCCAACACAACAATTTTTCAAAATCTCCAAACACAAAATAACAACATTGATTACCCAAACATAAATTAGTCAGTATTTCTACCTTAAGTCTAGTGATTTACTCCTTTTTGCAAGCAATTATAGGTGAGTGAAGTAGGTCCTCATGGGTATTGAGAAAGGATTGATCTACATCAACTTGGAAATGAGCATTAGTAATAGGATCAAACATGGACGTGTTATAATCAATGATGATAAACCTTCTCAAATGGATGGGTGGACCAACAACAGAGATATCCTTTCTACATGTCTCAACACAATGTGCATATTCATTGTTGATTACATCGAATACTCATCTAACCTTATGTTAGCACTAGAATTTACCTCCATATTGCATTGGATATAAGCCCAATACCCATCAGAGTTTTATGTCACAGGTTGGTTTTAAAGAGGTCAAATGGGCGCAGATTCAAGATGATATCGTTTTAACTCAGAAAACTGGACTGGTATGCACATGCAGGTGAGGTCTTAATTAACTTCAATCAGTAAGTTGGAGTAAGGGTAAATAGAGGGAAGAATTTGGTGAGGAGAGTGTAGAGTTTTGTTGTAGACATCAGGTTTTCCAGCAGCCAAAGGAGGAAAAGATTCAAATACAAGATCCTCTTGGATTCAAAACTTCAGGAAACTGAAGAACGTAAATAACAACATCGCAATCAAACATACATTACAATACAGTCAAAACAATCCATGTGAATCCTTCAATCATGGAAACTTCAGTATCAGAGGCAAATAGGATGAAAAAGAAGATGACTTTCATTAAACAAGAAGTCTCATATCAAAAGACATAACTAGAGAACCAGAGTTCTTTATTAAAAAATTTACAATACGAGAGCATAGCTCAACCATCTACCTTAAAAATATATCAAAACTGCTTATATATACTAAAAATTGTTGCAACTACCAGGAGCGTGATCAAGCCCCAGCATTCAAAGTTTCTAGTCGACGCCCTCTCTGTCAGACTGTGTAGGCCTTCTCATGTCAGATGCTAGACAAGTGCAGTTATGCATTTTATAGGAAAATCCATCCAGGAGGAAGCTTCGGGTGGGTAGTCTACCTTCATGACTTCTCTTTACAACGCTTTCCATTTATGGGGTGAGACGAGGTCTCAACTGTTGCCCCTATCTTCAATAATTTCCTTCATTGGGATCAGGATGAGGCCTGACACCCATGAATGTTTCTAGGCGGTGCCCATGACTTCTTCAAGTCAATCTTGATGCCTCGAGGCTCTACAAATCTTAATTTTGAATGGAATCTCCTCCATTGAAAACTAAACTTGCTCGCTTGCTTGATTTGAGTTCATATTAGACTGCTCTAAGTGTTGCGCTTTGCGCTCATGGCTGTCGCTTGCGGCCCTTGACAACTTTATGTGATAAATTTTGACCAAGGGGTCGAAAACACACCCTTTGACTGGATTTTGAGGGTGTTTGAGTTGTTCAGACCTCAAACATTTTCATTCTTCCTGTGGAAATCATGGGCAGAATGCCACATGATTTACACCACAATGCTCCTGAGGTAAACCTTAATTATTGCTTGAGTCCTATGAAGTAAGCTGCAAATTCATGTGTTAACATATAGGCTCCATGGGGAATAGAGACCTCCCTGTGAGGCTCTAAGAACTCCTTTTGCAGTTTCAGTGCCTTAGTGTTGGGTTGTGGAGTCACTTTATAAAAAACAAAAACAAAAGAAAAATGATATTTACAATGACATGGGAAGCCACTCGTGGCTTAAGTGAAAAACTTCTTCAGAAAATGCCCATTTAAAGGGCTACCAAAAACTTCAACATCGTCCAAATCCTGCAACTTGTAAGTGTTATTTTAAAAAACCTCGGAAATTTTGAAGGGGTCGATCCATAAGGCCTCAAATTTATCGTGCTTGCCTTTATCTTGTTTAGGTGCATCCCACTTGAGTACTAGATCTCCCAGCTAGAAATCCTTTTTGTTTACCTTCTTGTCAAAGGCCTGCTTGATCTTCTGTTGATGGTCATGTGCTTTGTCCAGTAGCTTCTCCCTAGTCTGCTGCACTTCTACCAGTTGTTGTATTCTTCTAATCATATCATCTGGTTCTCCTTGGTAGTCTTGGAAGAATTTTTCCACAGGCAAGGCGAGCTGAGAAGGAAAGATGGCCTCAACTCCATAGACAAGTTGGAAAGGAGAGACACAAAGAGATCTCTTTGTTGTCATTTGGTCAGCCCATAGAGCAAATTTAAGCTTTGATTCCCATGCTTTCTTGTTTTGCTCTAACAGTCTTTTGATGATCTTAATAAGTCTCTTGTTAGAGGACTATGCTAGTCCGTTCCCTTGGGGGTAGTAAGGAGTAGAGTGAATCAATGTGATTCCAAACTGTTCACAAAACTTAATCAGTGGTTCAACCTTGAAAGTTGCAACATTATACATGACAATTATGTTTGGACAACCAAATCTTGCCATAATATCCTCAATAAAATTGATGATTACTTTGTGGGAAGCATTTCTTGTGGGGATGGCCTCTATCCACTTGGTAAAGTATTTTGTGGCAGTCAAGATCCACCTATGTTGACCACTTGAAGCAAGATGAATTTCCCCAATAAAATCTAGGCCCCACTACTGAAAGGGCCCTGAAGCTACCACAGGTTTTAGTGGCAGAGACTTGCGTTTCTGCTTTCCAGAGAATTTCTGACACATAACACACACCCTGATCTTTGCACAGACATCAGTAAAGAGATTAGGCCAAAAATTCCCAGCCCTGAGAATTTTATAGGTTGTGGTTCTCCAGAAGTGATGCCCCCCACATAAACTATCATGAAAATCATATATAATATTTTGGGCTTCTTGTGGGTATAGGCATCTCAACATCACTCCTAAAGGGTCTTTCTAATATAATACTTGATCAATCAGACAATATTTAATTGATTTGAGCTTCAAAGCTCTTACCTTTCTCTTTTCCATGCCATCGGGATGCTGCAACTTCTATAGGAAAAATATAATGTCTTTATACCAAATGCATCCTTCCAATGGGGGTGTGACTTGAGGATCTTCATCAGACAACTCAGCTTGTTGATTCTCTGAACAAATGTTGATGAAATTGACCCTCAAGGATTTACAATTAGATTTAGCCAGTAACCTAGCTAAACCTTGACCTTTAACCAATTTGGTAGGCTTTATTTTAAGATCAAATTCAAGGATCTTGGAAATCCACTTGCTCCTTCTTCTGTCTATGTCAGGATGAATGAGGATCTCCTTCACAGAAGATGAAGGGACATATGAAATGACTTTTGAATGTAGCACATAAAATCTGAAAGATTTGAGATCTTTAACCAACGCATAAGCCTGCTTTTCCATGATGTCATATTTTATTTCAGCATCTCTAAGTGCCCTACTGAAAAAGGAAATGGGTTGCTCAAATCCTTCATCATTCTTATGCAATAAAACAGTTGTTATTGTGTCATATAAAGCAAAAGAGAAAATCAGAAACTCCTTGGAGTAGTCAGGACTGATAAGCACAAGTGCTTCATTCAATGCCTTATTTATCTGATTGAAATAATTACGAGCTTCATAAGTCCACTTGATCTCATTTCCCTTCCTCAGCATGGTTGTGATAAACTTTACCAGCTCAGCTAAATTCGAAACAAACCTTCTCAAAAAAATAATTTTTCCCAAGAAGGACTGAACTTCTTTCTTGGATCTAGGGGGTGACAAAGTTTGGATAGCTTCTACCCTGCTTGGATCAATCCTTACCCCCTCATCTGACACAATGTGCCCCAATAGTTTCCCTTCTTTCATGGAAAATAATGGCTTCTTTGGATTTAACGATAGACCAAACTTTATGCATTTCAAAAAGACCCTTTTCAAATGGTCATGATGGTTTTCATTAGATTTTGAGAACATTGTTATGTCATCCAAATAAATGACCACAAACTTGTCCTTTTCTCCAATAAAATCTATGTCCATGGCTCGCTGAAAGGTTGCTCCTGCATTCATCAATCCAAAGGTAATATGAGCAAACATGAATGTACCCCAAGAAGTTGTGAATGTTGTCTTCTCTCTATCTTTAGGCAAGACAAAGACTTGATTGTAGCCAAAAAAGCCATCAATCATAGACATTCTAGATGCCCCTGTCACCTTCTGTAATATGTGTTCCATCTTGGGGAAGGGGTAATTGTCTTTCTTAGATATTTTGTTCAAATTTTTAAAACCCACACAAAGTTTGATTTCTCCATTTTTCTTTCTCACTGGGACCAAGTTGGCCACCCATTCAGAATACCTCAAAGGAATGATAATATGGGCATCCAAAAGCTTTTTTACTTCTTTCTCCATAATGGGAAGCAATATAGGATTTATTTGTCTCAACTTATGCCTAAATATCTTGGAATCTTCCTTCAATGGGATCTTGTGCTCAATGATACTTGTGTCATATGTCCTGAGGTCTTCATATTTCCAGGCAAACACATCAGCAAACTCTTTTAACAGCTCAGCATATTCGGCCCTTTGCTCTCTTGACAAGTTGCTTGACAACTTGACAAATTTGGGATCTTTCTCTGTACCAATATTGTACTCAGTTATATGAGCATCATCAGTTGAGCCTTTAACCTTTACTGCCACATCATTCCCATCGCAAAACCTTTCTAAAGGAACTAGTCCCTTCCGAATATGATTGCTAGGCAGTTGAACAACATGATGATTGGCAATTTTGTTTAGAAAAACATCAGTACTAGGATTTCTTTCAAAATCATGATCTTGGTCAATATGTAATGCAAAGAATTCATCAATAGACTCAAGAAAAGTTTTGATCTCAAGATCATCCTCAAACACCTTCCAATGCTTGACATTATTAGGTATAGAGGGTCTATATTTCACCTCCACATCATATTTGAGTTTAGGTGGCAATGGGACTCTAAAATGGCATGTTGAAACAACCATGGTATTCTCCTTTCTTGGAATAAATGAAATGTTGAAAGCTAAGAAGAAACTGTCAATTAGGTCCCACGCCTCATTTCTGTAAGTTCTAAGCCTAGGGTGCTTAGCTTGATAAATATTTTTGATATGATGAATAATTAGCTCTGCATCCCCAAATACTTATAGCTCTTCAATTACCATGTCTTTCACTGCCCTTAAACCCAAAACAAGAGCTTCATACTCTGCCACATTGTTGGTGGCTTCAAATTCCAACTTGTATGATAAAGGTATATTCTCTTGATAAGGTGAAACGAAGATTACTCCAGCACCATCACCTTCCTTAGAAGAGGCTCCATCAAAGAACATCTTCCAAACATGGGTAGTTGGAGGAGGGGTTTCACAAGAAGTTATGGACTATTTTCTGATTTTAAGAGGACTTTCAAGAGCATCAGTGAGATGCAATATGATGGATCCCAAATCGGTGTCAAGGGAAAAAATAGGATGGTTGGTGGGGTACGCTTCATCACTAATGATGTAGTCCAATTGAGCTTCCCTGTAAAGTCTTCTATGCTCACCCCCAAATACAGGAACAGTGTCATATGTGAGGTCCAGCTCTAAAGTTCCCCCAAGTCTTTTTATCCAAGATCTTGGTAATAGCATGCCAAACTTGGGGGGGACATCAGCCACTACAATGTCCATGGCCACACTTTTCATGGGAAACTGAAATAAGGTCACAACTAGATATTTGATGACCCCAAGACACTTCAATTTCCTAGATTCAAAGGAATATAAGTCATGGTAGGCCTTTGTGATCTCTAATCCAAGTTCATCCATGATTGCTTTGGGCATGAGAATGTGAAATACCCCTGAGTCTAACAAACAATTATGCAACACCTTATCATGTATGTTCAGTGACGTATAGAAGCGAGGGGATGAATCATCTCTATATTCTATCAAAGGACCCAAGATAACTGGTGGATTTTCATCTTGGATATTTAATGAATCAGTGGTATTTGAGGAGGATTCGAGCAACAACTCATTGGAGAGATATTTTCTAAATTCTTTAATTTTTATCAGTTCTAAAAATGGTACAGGGATCTTGATTTTTTGCACCTCATTTTCAAAACTGAAGGAAGATGGAGATTTTAGAATCTCCTTGACTTCTGGGGTAGGATCTTCAATCAAAACTGGGGGGTTTTGAGCGTATTTTTTCTTGCTTCCAACTGTCATAGCCTTGGCAGAATTATCTATTTTTGAGGGCTGATCTGAAGCATTAATCTTTTCCCCCTTCTTTTTAGATCTCAGATTATATTTATTAAGATTCTCTTTTTCCTTCTCTCCCTTACTTAATTCATTTATTTGATTATCCATCAAGGACTCCCCATATGCAGACTTGGTCAAGTGAGGGGATGGAGGGGTGTCACCCAAGCAATGGATCTCAGGATCATCTTCTTCATCTACAAGGTTTTTTTGTAAAGGGGTTTGGATCCTTTGATCATCTCTTCCTCTGTTTCTGGGATCTCTTGGAAGTATATGAGGAGCATTATTAGGTCTCTTGAAGGTACCTCTGGTATCAACATTTTGAGTACTTCTATAGGTTTGTCTTGCTTCAAGTTTTACCTTCTCCATATCAGCAGAAAGATATTTTACTAATTTGGTAAGCTCGTCATATTTAGGGTGGGCAGCAGAGGAAGAGGTTGAAGTTTCAGACCTTCCCCTTCTTCTGTCCCTATCAGCCTTACTCCTAAGCTCATCAACTGCCATAATATTGGATTCTACTTCAATGGCTGAATCTTGCATATGAGCCAAGGAGGTAGCTATCCTTTCTCTTAACAGGAGGCAGAAATAAGGGTCAAAAGAACTAGAATAAGTAATCTTTGCAGAGGTTTATGTAGGCTTAATCTCAGTGGGAATTTTTCCATACATTTTATTAAATCTCTTTGAGAAGTCAGAAACAGATTCCCCTTCCTTTTTCTTTAGTGATCCAAACTATGTAATATAGTAAAGTAAATCCTTTATATCCCCCCAATTCTTTAAGAAGGCTTCATCTAGGGCTTCAATCGCATCGATAGATCCAGGAGGCAAGGCCCTAAACCACTTCCTAGCCTCGCCCTCAAGGCTATGAACAAAAATTCTCATCCATACATCTGCATCCATGATGACATGATAATCCGTAAAACTGTAAAAGGCTTTAAGGTGTTCCTATGCGGTTATGTCTCCCTCGCCTGTGAACTTGGGCAACTGCTTAAGGTATCCATCCACTGGGAGGGCAATCATAGGCTGAGGAAAAACAAGAGGGGCATACCTAGCAGCTATTATATCTTCCATCCTAGTTATGGGGAGATTATATCCTACCATTTGTATGTGGACTGGAGGAGAACTCGGAGGGGATGGAGTTGGGTTATGTGAAACTGAGACAGTGTTCCTGGGAGGTGATGACAAGGGGCTTGAGGGAACAGAAGTCTCCCCTTCTGCGACTACAACAACTCTAATGGAAGGAGGAGTAGGAAAGTCTTCTAAGGTCAAATATCTCTCCTTCCACTTCACAACTTCGGGGGAGAAACGGGTGTCAAATCTCTCTCCTTCCAAACCAATAATAGGAGGGGAGAAATCAGCAGGAAAGCTCCCAAAACTTAAATTTCTTGAAACTCCCATAGTTTGTATAATAGGAGAATCAGAAACAGTTACTGGAGTTTGTAAAGATGGATTATGTAAATTATCAACCAAACTTGGTACATCAATGGAGGTACCTTTTTGAGCGGTCTTTCCCTTTCTGATAATTTCCTCTGGGTCATCTTTAGACGCTGCTAGAGCCAGCAATGAAGTG
Source organism: Picea engelmannii (assembly GCA_009831015.1). NCBI lineage: Eukaryota > Viridiplantae > Streptophyta > Pinopsida > Pinales > Pinaceae > Picea > Picea engelmannii. Next base: position 408,312 of record ML795771.1, read on the forward strand.
GACCTCATGTGTCTACCTTTAGGAGCCAGAACTGAAACAATGGAGTCGAGACAGTGGAGTCACCAGGTGCAAGTTGCAATATTCAATGGTACTGATATCTGATGCACCTTCAGAATCAAAGCTTCTTTGTCGTTCTATCCCAGGGAAATGTCTTCAATTCGTTCCTCGGCAACAATGCCAGAAATGTTAGCACTAGAAGTCACCTCCAGACTGCGTTGGAGTTAATCCCAGTACCCATCAGAGTTTTATGTCACAGTTTTGCTTTAAAGAGGTCAAATGGGCGTAGACTCAAGATGATATCGTTTTAACTCAAAAAATTGGACTGGTATGCACATGCAGGTGAGGTCTTAATTAACTTCAGTCAGTAAGTTGGAGTAAGGGTGAATAGAGGGAAGACTTTCGTGAGGATAGTGTAGAGGTCTACCATAGACATCAAGTCTTCCAACAACCTAATGAGGAAAAGATTCAAATACAAGATCCTCTTGGATTAAAAACTTCAGGAAACTGAAGAACGTAAATAACAACACTGAAATCAAACATACATTACAATACAGTCAAAACAATCCATGTGAATCCTTCAATCATGGACACTTCATTAATAGAGGCAAATAGAATGAAAAAGAAGATGACTTTCATTAAACAAGAAGTCTCAGATCAAAATACATAACCAGAGAACCAGATTTTTATCAAAATTTTTACAATATGGGAGCGTATCTCATCCATCGACCTTAACAAAATATCAAAACTGCCTATATATACTAAAACTTGTTGCAACTACCAGGAGCATGATCGAGCCCCTACATTCAAAGTTTCCAATTGACACCCGCTCTGTCATATTGTGCAGACCATCTCATGTCAGATGTGAGACATGTGCAATTATGCGTTGTACAAGAAAATCCATCCAGGAGGAAGCTTCGGGTGGACAGTCTACCTTCATGGTTGCTCTTTGCAACACTTTCCATTTATGGGGTGAGACAAGGTATCAACTTCCACCCCTATCTTCAATAACTTCCTTCATTGGGATCAGGACGAGACCTGACACCTATTAATGTTTCTAGGCAGTGCCCACGACTTCTTCAAGTCAATCTTGACACCTCGAGGCTCTGCAGTTCTTAATTTTGAATGGAATCTCCTCCACTGAAAACCGAACTTGCTCACTCGCTTGATTTGAGTTCATATTAGACCGCTCTAAGTGTTGCGCTTTGCGCTCATGGCTGCGGCCTGTGGCCCTTGACAACTTTATGTGATAACTTTTGACCAAGGGGTCGAAAACATGCCCTTTGACTGGATTTTGAGGGTGTTTGAGTTGTTCAGACCTCAAACATTTTCATTCTTCCTGTGGAAATCATGGGCAGAATGCCACATGATTTACACCATAATGCTCCTGAGGGTAAACCTTAATTACTGCTTGAGTCTTATGAAGTAGGCCACAAATTCATGTGTTAACACCTTAAAATGGACTATGAATGCAATGCTACAAGGGATGAAGAGATGATTGTGTTATTGTTTCCAACAAATGCACATGGGTTGTGATCAATGGATTGATCTATCTATATCTCTTGATAACTGATTATTTCATAAATAGGTCCATAAAACAATTGTGCAAGAAAACCCTTTCTTGTAATCAATAATGTCAGGGCCCGTGGGATCACTGAGTAGGAATGGAGGCTCATCCATAACATTTTAATCAAAATATTTCTCATAATTAATCACAATATAAGAAACAATCAATTCTTCATTGATGTTGTATAATTTGCTTTGGATGTCGGGACAGGGTTTGATAGAACAACACCATCATTTAGAATGTTTCATGACCCACAAACCTCATAGATCACCTTCTCTTCAATGTGTTACACATATATCATGTCATGAATCCATACTCCTATGAAATTATCTCTAGATTTCAAATTTCATTTGTAGAGGAAGCAAAAATACTCATATGACTACTAGGAAAAGGGGGTATAGCGACCTCATTTGAAAATTGGTGGTCATACCCTTGAACAATGATAGATAGTTATAATGATGTACATGGCTCTATATGAATGTAGGCTTCATAGACTTTGTATCTACAACTTACCCTTTGTTTTCTAGCCAAGCATGAACATACACCACCTAAAACAAAACATTTGCCTTCAAGAGGAGGACCAATAATAAAAGAGAAATACTTATCTATTTTCATTCCACAAGGATCATGGCACAATTTTAGCATGAGATCAACCCTCCTATGCTCCTTTTTTTCACAATTACCGTAGTCCTAAAAAAATGGGAGGGCCATCAAAATACACCAAATATGATCTATAATTGTCAAGTTGCAAGCTAATGGTTTCATCATTTATAGGATCATGCAGATGAACACCTAGATTTTTAGCTTCAAAATACCCCTAAAATTTCTTGACCTCAACCCTAAGGAAATTATAGAGATCATGATTCTTATCTCCATCTGCATCTACGGATTCATCACATATACTATTTGGTTGTTCTTGGAATGCCATACATTGGGTAGAATGTGCCATATTGCTATCATCATATGTTTTGGGTCCTATAAACAAGTTGTGACATAGGTGGAAGTATATTCATTATGGAGCATACAAGATTCATTTTTGGTGGCATGTTTTTTTTCATTCAGATCTATGATTTTAGCATATAAGGTAACAGGGTTCATACCATGACAGAATCCCAAACATGTATTATATTCCTCACACTAATCATCTTGATTTGAGTTCTCTATTGATTCCAAAATACAAACTTATTTATTGACATTTATAGGTTCAGATGTAGAGGTGGAAAAGGACATGAGTTGCTCACATAATGCCCTAATTATTATTTCCCTTCCTCACTATCACTCATTGTTGGATTTTAACCTAACAACATTTCTAGTGATCACTAACCCATGGGATTTCCTTGGGACAAGGAAGATAGGAAACCAACCTTAAATTCCATAAATTTGTTTTTCCTAAGTTATCAGGAAGTTGAAGAAAACAAAAATGGAGTAAAGAGAGAAATCTTGCCTGAGCCATGGTATGAGGTGGCTTATCACCTCTTGAAGTACATCACATGCGAGGATAGGATAAGTATGCTTTATGCCTACCATTTTAGATGCCTTCACAAATTGAGGAATTCTTTCCATGAAAGGCCTAAGGAAAACATCAACATCCCATACTTCTGATTGCAATCTTTAAGGGAAATGAGAACCAAGGTCAGGAAAGGAAAGGAAGAGAAATTATACCACCACGGTCTAATAAATTTGATAATATGTGATGCCTTAACAAGGTAGCCAACAAGGATTTCCTAAGATGATTTTGTCACCATGACTAGGGAGGACTTCAAAGCCCTGCAACTTGCAACCAAAGAGCCTAGTCATGAAATGGACCCTGGGAGTAAAAATAAATCTAGAAAGGTTGAAACCATTAGGAGAAGGAAGTAACATAAGAGAGTATAGGTGGAATAAGAGGATCAATCTATGGAAGAAACACTAATCAAAATGTGGACCCATGATAATAGTCCCCTAAAAATCAAAGATCAGATTCATTCTAAATAAATAAGGGAGAAAACCTATGCATGAAGGGCTAGTAAAATATCCCATATAGATAAGAATATAGTAATTACTCGTCTCTCCACCACACTTGTAAATTTGGAAGAGGACCCTCGCCCTATTAATGACCTAGTTGAGGTACAAGAAGAAAATAAACAAGAATCTTCCAAGAGGGATAAAACATAAACACACAACATCATGAATGAATTAGAGGAAGCTAGGGATAAATCCCTCAACTGAAAAAGAATGGTATAAGATAAGGCCAAATTAGAGGACAACAACATATGGTAGAAGCTAAGGCCAAAAGAATAGTTTCAGGTTATGAAAAATGCAGCATATTGACAAAACAAAACCAATAGAGGCCGAAAACAAAACTTTGAATATTGAGCTAGCCAAAACTAAGGAAGGACTAGATAACAAGAATGAGAAGGTTTAGATATTGGAAGAATAAATAGCTAAAATAGTAGAATTAATATGGGAAATTCTTAGCTACAAATCTCCAACTAAAGTATACACCCTCTTCTTGAAGAAGAAGTGGCAAAAAATTTAGATAAATAGATCAACCAAGAATCTTCCTTATAGAGTGGATACCCCAAGGGAGTTTATAGAGACGTGTGAGTAGGGAAATGAGAAAGATAGGACTCAGCTGAGTGAGTTTTATCACAAAAATTTGTGCTTCCCCATCCCTACATATGGTCACTGAACCCATATGTAGGGGAGGTCCAACTCAAATCTTTGTGCTCATAGATCCACCATGAAGAATTAAGGGTTGTTGGGTTCTAGAAGTACATGGAAGAAGAGATGAGTAGTCACCTATGGATTAGAGATGAGGCCATATGAAAAAAGGAACTCATCAATGGCCACATAACTCTGACATCATACATCGAGCTAATTCCCATTTTAGAGGAAAAACAAAGAGGGACAGTTTCCCATTTTAAAGATACAGTCAAAATTTTAAGGGAAGGTTCACTCTAATCCTGACAAGCTAGATGGGGTGGGATTCCTCTTGATATTCAAAGGATAGAGCCTCACTTTCCTCATAATTTAAAGGTTGTGTGTAAGGATTCTTTGAGGAATATCAAGCTCAAATGGATTGGGCTAAGATTCAATCCTCCTCTCTTACTACATACCACACCTACAAAAGAGATGGATGAGGAGAAGGAGAAGGAAGATTGGAAATAAATAGAGAAGAATGCAAGGCACCATGGCAGAGGTTCCATGACTTATTTTCTGTGGCAGAAATATCAACTCCTTGTTGTTAGATCTTCCTTTTATTGTCCATGAAAACGAATAAAATCATCTTTTTCAAGTTTGTTTAGAAATTGGGCAAGTCGACAGACTGATGGAGAGATATTTGTTGTGGACATCTCGACGTACTTAGATGAGTTCACTTGAGACACTCTCACATGTTAAAGGTTAGACTGTGACCTGAGCTATTACTCAGAGTGATTTCCTGAGGGATTATCCACCCCTCATTGTGCAAGACATGTCCAATATGGTATGGGTGCACACATACCACAACTCTAGTAGGTTGGTTAACGTGCATGTGATGAGGCTAGTTGATTATCCATAGGATGGTCATCCTGGATTGGAATGATGTTATAACATGCAGATGATGATATGGTGGTCCTTCGGATGGAGTGATGTTATAACACCATCGAGTAGGTTGGCTAACGTGCATGTGATGAGGCCAGTTGAGTAGCCATAGGATGGTCATCTTGAATTGGAGTGATGTTATAACACCCATATGATGATATGGCGGTACTCTAGATGGAGTGATGTTATGACATCGTGGTCCTCTTACCTAGAGTTGACGATAGGTGGTCCTCCTGGATTGGAGTGACGCTATAACACCCAAATCATGATATGGTGGTCCTTATGGATTGGAGTGATGTTATAACACCCATATCATGATATGGTGCTCCTCTTAATGGAGTGATGTTATAACACCATGGTCCTCCTAACTGGAGTTGACGATAGGCGGTCCTCCTGGATTGGAGCGGTGTTATAACACCTAGATAATGATATTGTGGTCCTCCAGATGGAGTGATGTTATAAAACAATGGTCCTCCAGAGTGGATTTCACTATAGGTGGTCCTCCATATTGGTTCTATGTTATAACACCTAGATAACTATATGGTGGTCCTCCTAGATTGGAGTGATGTTATAACACCATATATGACGATAAGGTGGTCCTCCTAGTTTGGAGTGATGTTATAAAACCTAGACAATGATAAGGTGGTTCTCCTAGATTGGAGTGATGGTATAACACCTAAGTAATGATGGGATAATCCTCCTTGTGGAGTGGATGTGGTGCCTTGAAGTGTTGGCCAAGGAAAACCTTTCCTATGATGTAAGAAGTCAAGTAAAAGTGTTGGCCCTTGACCAACTTTTGGGAGATCCTTGGTCAAGTTTGACCTATTTTGGTACTTCGACAGCCTATCGAAGGAGGAGTGCAAGACGAAGCAAAGATCACAGGATCTCGGCCCCTTTTTGGGTCCTTTTTGGGTCCTTTTTGGGATTTGGGATTATGTAACGGGTATGGGATGTCGGCCCATGGGTTTACCCATGTTTAGGCCTAATTTGTAAAGTATAAATAGATGTTTAGGAAATGTAAGAAAAGGAGCAGTTACAAATGGCTAAGTGTTATATCTATGTGATTGAAGAATTGTAAGTGCTCTGTGCATATTGTGTGAGACTTGCACAGCTACGTGCAAGTCATTGTAAGAGATTGTGGAAGGCTGCGTGCTTAGATATAATTGGGGAAGGAGGATCTAGCGAGCTGCACAGATATCATGTCCTATGCGAAGTAGGGTTTTGAGGCTATGTGGATGTAACCTATTGAAGAAGATAATAAAGAAGAAGAGTTGGTGGACATAGACCCAGGGTGGGGGTGAACCATGTATATGATGTGTTGCTCTGCTTTGTGCAATGTGTTGATGTGTTTATGTCTTTACTTTCTAAGTGCTTTGATATAGATAGATAGATTTGTTTATGCTTTGTGCTAATGATGTATATGGATGTTAGATCTTACTTATATGAATATGCTTAGTGCTTGAATCTGCTAGATCTGATTTGTTCTGTCATGCTAAGTGTTGTTAGATGCCAGATCTGGTTGACCACTGTGTTGTACTATGATTTGGGTTTAACTGCAATGTAACTAAGAACTGACTATTGATAAATATAACTGTTAAGTGCTTTGTTAAGTGTTAGAATCACATATATGTGTCCCAGCTAAGGTTGTAGACATCTGAGTCCTGCTACTACCCCTACCTCTACCTCGGGTGAGACTTCATCTGCTTCATAGGTGTTGTCGAAAGGGCCAGTAGTTAGGGTTTTTTTGGTGCGTTATTGTAGCGTTGAACCCTAGGTCTTCCCCTGTGCCAACAAATGGTTCCGTTGTTGGGACCTGAAACTGTGATTGTTGGGAACTGAGGAAGAAGAAGCTTTGTGCAAAGATATGACCTGAAACTGTGAAAGCTCTGTGCGTAGATCTGTCGCCCTAGTGTGCAGTACTCTACTTAGTTATGAAGCTTTGTGCTAAAGAAAAAGAAGTCTGATCTGAAGAAAAGAGGTAAGATCTGAAAGATTTGTGCTCTGAGAAAGGTAAAAGTGAGAATGCTTGATTAAAAGAGGTAAGATCTGCAAGCTATGTGCTCTGATAAAGTTAAGAATAGTGAAAAGTTCTAGAACTGGAATATTTGTGCTCTGTAGAAGTAAGATAAGTGGAAATTTTTGTTTCAAAAGTATGGATCTAGGTATGTTTGATAGATTATGTCCTATATTGAAAACTAGGGCACTAATAGATGAAAGAAGGTTTGATATGCGTAGATCTGATAAGAATAGTGAAAGATATGTTATACCTATGCATAGAAATAATGTTCAGACTAACCAGTGGATGTAGGATCTTAGAAATAAATGTTTGCAGGTTAGCTACCATGACCCTAGCGCGCAGTATAGAAACAGTTGGGAATCATTTAAAAGAAAGAGAGGATTAACCCTATGTTACAGTTGCAGAAAACCAGGACATCTTGCTAAGGAATGCCCTAGAAGAAGACTTAGTTGTCTTTGTTGCAAAGCTATGGACCATGAAGTATTGGATTGCCCTAGAATTATTGTTAAGCTTGAATAAATGAACATGAAACATGAAAACCCTAAGGTAGATCCAGAAATGGAAGAACCCCAGAAAGAATCAGAGAAAGTATTGCTACAGATGAAAGAAACCCTGAATGATCACTGGCATGTCATTTTATCATAAATATTCAAAGAAAAAGAATTCCTTGAAGCAATAATAGGAGACTTCGACATTGACTGTGTTCTAGATGAGGAAACACTGGTGAATATCATGACAGAAATAAATTGGGAACTTTTAGGGAAACCTTCTATGATTCCTTCATTAGGAGGAATAGGACTATTCAAAGGAAATATGATAAACCTATGTGGAAATATGATCCAGGTGGATATCGGTGGCCACCCACCTTTTCCAAATGGCTCAAAACAGTTTTCTGGCAATTTTTGCAATTTACTATTTTTAGCAGGTTTTAACTTCCGGGGCCATTTTGAGGGCCCAAATGAAGGTTTTTCAA
>ML795771.1:419251-452191 GCA_009831015.1 Picea engelmannii
TAAGCTGCCACCATTCTAGCGAGTCTTTCACTCTGTATTTTTACAGTCTCTGTACATTTCTTTGATTAATAGAAATCGTGTATTACTGTATATCTATGTTTATGGTTGCATCTCTGATACATTTCTGTTATATTGTTGAATATGTGCAATATCTATGTGCATTTATTTATTATATCTCTGCTCTCATTTCGTGCCGAAAATAATCCAGATCAAAAGCTCACCCGGATTTCTATGAATGTCAATGGGACTTCGACAGACGAATATTTTGAGATTATTAAATTTATTGAGAACAACTCCCCATTTACAATGTTACTAGGAAAACCTTAGATTGAAAGAGATCAGACCAGAAGGAAAGAATAAGAAGAAGAAGTTTTAGAGTAGAAGAAGCAAGAGTTGAAATATTTCATGACTAGAAGGATCGCACACTTGATTGAAGAACAGGAGAACAGATTGAAGCTATTTAACACCAGAGACCTGGATGTCGAAGTTGTAAGAACACTAGAAGACCCACAAAAGATTGAAGTACCTATTCTAGCTAAAGAATAAGTATCACCCTCGAGTCTTAGGAAAGAATCTCAATAGCACGAAGTAACTATGCCAAAAGAAGATAAGAATAAGAATGGAAAAAGGCATACCGAGACGAAGCTCGCTGGGAAGAAAGCTAGAAAACTAAGTAAAAAGAGAGCTAAGATCGACAAGTTATAGAAGGTTCCAGAGGGAACTTCGTAGAAGGAAAATTTGCAAAATTGGAGCTTCGTCGGGATAACAGAACAGCGTCACATGGCACTTCGCCATGGCGAAGCAATATAGTAGTTGGGAATAATATAACCGTTCAATTGACCCTTCGAACAGGTAGAAAGGCATTTATGGTTCGCCACCAAACCGTTGAACCGCACCATAACAGACAACACAGAGTTAATGAAGGCTTCTTGACCGTTGCAAGAAATCCATTGCCAAATTATCTATTTATCCTATTGCGCCATGCACCGAGAACACTTTTGCTAACCGTGAATCTGAGCCCGCGGAATTGTTGATTTTACACAGTGATCATTGCAATATTTCCCTCTATCCCATTACAGTGTCTACGTTACTCCTTGAACCCGAGATTTTCAAACCTGAGTGTGTATGTTAGACGAGTTCAGCATTGTAGAGAAAGTTGTCGAAGAAGTTATGATCGACCTCATGGCTAAAAGATTCATGTCGATGTCTGCAGGTATACAAGCTTCATTGACGAGAACGGTGCAAGCCTCTCCGTCGACTGCTCACGGATCGGGGCCATCCCGGCCAATAGTACATAACAGAACCAATCACAGAGATGACCTAGCCAACGCGAAGTTGATTCCATCCATATTTCCCGATTACATTCCACCTTTGGCTAGCATGGTGAATCGTGATAGTGTGCCATGAGATTTCAAGTACACCATAGTCACTGCATACCTCCCGAAGGGGATACGCGCAATTCGAGAAGAGCAGGATAAGATCACAGTATTGAAGTTCAGCGACTTCAACCTTGGAGATCGCAAGATCTATGGTATGCTCACCCCATACAAGTACCTAACTAGAACAAAAAGGAAGAACTCGAAGATCATCCCTCAGTCATGGACAATAAACCTCACGTAGTCCACCCTGTTGAATGTTATGAAGATCCCACGCTTTGGAAGACACCAGGAAGTCAACGCATGTGTCAAGCTGCTACTATCGTGTTACCATGGTGCCTACTTATGGCTAGACCATCGCATTACAGTTGACCCAATGCTGATCCATAGGATCACAGGCCTGAGTATGCAAGGACCCGACCCACAGGACTTTTATCCAGGAAAAGCCGCAGATCGCACACTAGTACAGAAGATCAAGGATACATATGGCGACGTTGAGAAGGAAACAAGAGGCTACAAGGTATATTCCATCCAGAGTGGCACAATGCTCCTAGCATGTCAATTGATAGTTGTAAACTTAGTAAGGAAGAATAGACCTACGCAGATCACCGGCTTTGTCGTTGACCTCGCAGGGAAGTGCGCAGAAGGCCTACAGATGAACTGGGCAAAGTACCTAGTTAACCAGTTGGAACTAGATTACCGAGAAGCACAGGATCAGGGTTATGAATTTCATTTCAGCTGGCTCCTAGTCCTCATTGCATTTGTTGCCTGGGAGATTACAGAAGGAGCGACCTTCCTCGACATAGAGTAGTTCGAACTGCTTGTCGCGAAGTTCGCTACCCTATGGTATTCAACTGATATGAACAAACAGTGGAAGTCGAATGTTGTGTTCCATACATACTACCTCCAGCTAAAGCGATCCATTGAAGTTGAGCCTCGCATGACCCTGAACACCTTACAGAGGTTTCGACCACTAATGAAGTTCAACGCAGATCGACACTTTATCTACATTACAGCATGAGCAGATGAACATAAAGAGCAGCTCCAGTCATATTACAAACTCACAAAAGAATACCTTGAGGAGATCACCAAGGAATGGTCCTCTGACCTTCTTATCCCCGCCAACCCCATATAGATATATGATATTGACAGCCCAGAAGACACTCATCAAGAACAGAATACACCCGGAACCAGCAGGCAGAAGACGACTGAGGAGATCCAAAACTTAAGAAGCACCTTAGGGAAGACTACTTCCATATCACCTGACTGAGGGGGTGATGACGAAGTAGAAGCTGAACAGGAGGTCGTAGCAAAGCATCAAGTCGAAGCATCTTGAGCCAAGCTCGAGTCTTTTAAAGTAGAACTACCCAGATCAGAGTGACTCGGGATGAGTCACAGGTGAGTGTTGGGGGCCTGTTGGCCCTTGACCAAGTTTTGGGAGATCCTTGGTCAAGTTTGACCTATTTTGGGACTTCGACAGCCTGTCGAAGGAGGAGCGCAAGATGAAGCAGAGATCGCAGGATCTCAACCCTTTTTTGCGTCCTTTATGGGATTTGGGATTATGTAATGGGTATTGGATGTCGGCCCATGGGTTTAACCATGTTTAGGCCTATTTTGTAAAGTATAAATAGATGTCTAGGCAATGTAAGAAATGGAGCAGTTACGAATGGCTAAGTGCTAGATCTATGTGATTGAAGAATTGTAAGTGTTATGTGCATACTGTGTGAGACTTGCAGAGCTAAGTGCAAGTCATTGTAAGAGGTTGTGGAAGGTTGTGTGCTTAGATCTACTTGGGGAAGGAGGATCTAGCGAGTTGTGCAGATCTCCTGTCCTATGTGGAGTAGGGTTTTGAGGCTCTGTGCATGTAACCTATTGAAGAAGATAATAAAGAAGAAGAGTTGGTGGACGTAGCCCCATGGTGGGGGTGAACCACGTATATGTTGTGTTGCTCTTCTTTGTGAAATGTGTTGATGTGTTTATGTCTTTACTTGCTAAGTGCTTTGATATAGATAGATAGATATGTTTATGCTTTGTGCTAATGATATATATGGATGTTAGATCTGACTTATATGAATGTGCTTAGTGCTTGAATCTGCTAGATCTGATCTATTCTATCATGCTAAGTACTGCTATATGCCAGATCTGGTTGACCAATGCATTGTACTGTGATTAGGGTTTAACTGTGTTATAACTAAGAACTGAATATTGATAAATAAAGCTGTTAAGTGCTTTATTAAGTGTTAGAATCACATATCTGTGTCCCAGCTAAGGTTGCAGACATCTGAGTCCTACAACCACCCCTGCCTCTACCTCGAGTGAGACTTCATATGTTTCGCAGGTGTTGCCGAAAGGGACAGTAGTTAGGGTTTTGTTGGTGCGTTGTTGTAGCGTTGAACCCTGGATCTGCCCCTGTGCCAACAAAAACTTATAAAGTTGTGAAGAAAATCCTGAGCTAGACGTTGGTTATGTGAATTGCAAGTCGTCCATAATGTAAGTTCATGTATGAGTCATGTTGGACATCTATATATATATATGAGCTCATTAGGTGATTGTGACATATTTCTCTTTCTCTTGCGCACTTGGTTTTTCTCTGTAGTTGTTGGCAGCAGGCCGAAGTGGGAAAGAAAGTGTGCACAAAGAAGAATGACAGTTGGAAGAACAATCATGGGAAAGAAATCATGCAAGAGGAAAGCGAAAACTGGCAAGAAGAACAACATGCGTGCATGCAAGGAGGAGGTGACAGCTGGAAGGAAGCAAAGTACGCATGCAGAGAAGGAAGACCTAACGATAGTAGGGTTAGGGTTTTTGTAAGTTTTTGGGTAAATGGTCGAAGAGCCCGATAGATATAAATATAGATATGGAGGTATCATAAAAGAGTTTTGTTAGTGTCGGTTTTCTACCTATGGAGGTTCGATTGTTTTATGTAATGTTTTTAATTATAAGAACCATTTTTTTAAGCGATTGAGCTAGAGGAGAGGAGAGAAGGTAGATATTGAGGATTAGATCGCAGGCCGAGGAGCCTGGTGCGGTCTAGTTCGCCTCATAGAGATCTTACCCATCAGAGGAGAATTGTAAGCACACAGCACGAGATTGCAGAACTACCATAATAAGAGAGCCAAGAGCCAAATCTTTGTGGACGTAGCCCAAGAGGGGGTGAACCACGATAATACTTGTGTAATGTGATGAATGCATGCATATCTTTATCATACTTTTATTATTTAAGCGTTGTGTGTAATGAATGAATGAGTTATTATATTGCTTGGTTAATTGTTGTTTGGATATAACGAAAAGATACCACAGAGATCAAAATATAAAAGAGAATAATAGTAGTTTGTAACATGAGTTAGAATAAATGGCTCAGAATACAAATCCCATATCTCATACTCAATCCTAGGTTGTAAACACCTGAGTCTTACAGCCACCATTAAAGCTATCTCGGATTAGACTCCATAGTGCATTCTGTGTGCTGCATTGCCTTCTAGTTTACCAGAAGGGCTGATAGTTTTAGGCTTTGTTAGTGCCCTGAAAGATATGAACCCTGGGTCAACAATGTAGGCAGTAGGGAATAGTAGTTTATGTTAAGTCAACAGTAGTTGTCTGGGGAATTTCGCTACATTTTTTCTTGTTACTTCTAGGGTTTTTTATGTCTTTGTCATACTCATTGGAGACTCGCTATGACATGTGTCTTGTCCTTGGAGGCTTGCTATGACTTGTGTCTTGTCCTTGAAGGTTTGCTATGGCTTGTGTCTTATCTTTGGAGGCTCGTTATGACTTGTGTGTTGTTCTTGGAGTCTCGCTATACTTATGTCTTGTCATTGGTGGCTCACTATACTAGAGGTACTCGCTATGCTTTGTCAATATGAAACATAGATTTGGTTTATTGTCTATGGGTTATGTATTACATGGTATTGCATCTCTCCTTTGGCCTAAGGTTTTTGGAAAAGGACTTGATAAATCCATGATTGTATATTGATTTTTAAGGATTTTATCATAGTGAAAGGTTGGTGATTTATAAGGGTGTTATGACAGATGGGAGCATAAAAGAACTCAAGCTACACATAAATAAACAACTCAACACAATAAATGCAAATTGACATATTAACATAACAATATCCAACTAAGTTATTGAAAGTCAACTAATGATACCTTATTCTCCATCCAGATAACAAAATCGAACCACTTTTTTTCTTATATCATCTTGAATTCTAATTGTGATGGATAATGGCCATATTGTTGCTCCTGTCAAAACATGGCAGATGCACTAGTTGAAGTAATTAATATCCAATCATTTACTTTTTTGTACAAAATTAAAAAAATATATATCATTTCAGATATTAAATATACTTACAAATTTGCATATTAAGGCTTCTAAACTTGTTTGGCCACTGTGATGTGTGGCACGAAATTTGGCAAGCCTGGCCTTTGAGGCCTTTTCCTGAAACATACACTAATTCAATTTAATTATGCACCAGTAAAATATAAAAATTGTTTAATGAATTTGAAATAATCTTATGAGCAAATTCAAATACCAGTGTGCTCTCTTCATTGTACTTCCTCCATGCATCCACTCTATCCTATGATTTCACGAGATATTTCCATACTTTCATGCTTACATCAATTGGCCCTCTTTTGTTCCTTAGCTCAGGAGGAATTTATTTTATCTTTTTTGGTTCCAACAAAATCTCTTGCAATTTTGAGTCATTTGTTTTTTATCTTCTTCAGTGACCAAACTGTCCCAAATTCAGTCTCCATGTCATGGATGACTGCCTTTTGAAGGTGCATGGTTATCTTCGAGAATGGAATATGTATATGCTCTTTGAGGCATTGAAGGCATGATTCATTCAGCCTATGCATGAACACTTTCCCGACATCTGTCATTTTGATATTCCCGGAGACAACATCATATTCTACCTCAGTTTCGTATGTACCAATAAAAGATGCATAACATGTATTGGTGGTGGAAGAAATCTGTGTCCCAGGAGTGGCTGGGACATTGGACGTCTCGACTCCATGTTCCACATTCTTAGAGGTTATTGTGATTTATTTTATCCTTGATCTTTTGCACGATCCAGGAGTTGATGGGGAATCAATTGATTCCCTTTGACAGGGTTGCTTTGGTTGGACCATTTCAATGCCTTCAGTACATCGTTCTTCCACGTATTTGGAAAGCATGGACAAGTCCATACCTTCTATTTTCTTGACTGCTTCTACCCGCAATATAGAATCCATTACCTATTTTAGTTTCTCACTGTCATGCCCCTATATATGTACAATAAATTTCTTATTTTAAATTTAAAAATAAAAAAATAAACCCTATATATATAGAGGAATTTTCTTCTTTTAAAATTTTGAAATAAAAAACTAAAATATACAATTCAAACAAGCAATGGAAACATGTACAAATCTATAAATTGAGTATGAAATACCTCATTCTTGAAAGAATCAGATCCCCTTGTTTGTTTCCATATGCTTCTTGACATTTTTTTTGGCGTCCTAGTGTGAATTTTTTTCCTCCAGACTATGGAAAATCCCTTCTCTTTGCTCTGTACGTTTTGCTCCCTTCCCTCTAACTATTATAAACAACAATAGTGCAAAATTAATGGACAGGGATTTTATTTTTGTCTCTAGTAGGGGGTGAATGACATGCACAAACTGATTTCATGTCTGTTAGAGGCTGAATCACACCCATAAATCAATTTTTTTTTAGTGAAATCCACAACAGGGGAGGAGGGGTGCGTTAAGATCTCTGCCCACCATCAAAATGTATCCAATCGATTAGTTATTTGCTTTCATATCCTCAAGGCATTGCAGTGGTCTACTCCAACTCTACGCAAAAGTTCCAAGATCATTCCAATCTCCCTTGATTTTTTGATTGTGAGTATCATCTTGGAAAAACGGTGGATGCATGTTTGAAAAATGGTGAATTATTTACATTGGTGAATGCCTTACATACATTGCGCAGACGGTTTTTTTTTTGAATAGTCAATGCTAAATTGGGAGCCATTAGCGTCGATTATTGGCCAAAAATATAATCATTTTGGGGCAAAAATTGCTCCTAATTTAGTGCCTAAGATAGAAAGAGATTATCATGTTGACTCTATGACACCCAAAGTAACTGTTATGTAGAGAATCTAGTCAAACAAGGGTAGATTGTTCTATGTTTTCAAGGTAAAGAAAACTAAATCTCTTTGTGGTTTCAACCACATACTTTTATAAGTTAGTCAATCACTCTTTGTGGCTGCAACCACATACTTACATAAGTTAGTCAATCACACATGTAAATGACTTATGTGGACTGCCTAACCAATGTCTTGTATGAAGCTATCATGACTAAACTAATATCCACCACTAACACCCCAAAATTATATTGCACTTCCTGAGGTTCATAGTGGCAATTAGTAGGAACTTTCATTACATTTCAACGAGGATAGAACTAAGAAGTTATTCCTCTTAAGCCCCCACTACTATTTTCTATGTAGGAGGACCTTACTAGTGTTGCGACAAAACTATATACTTCTTCTTCACTGTAGTTTTCAATTGTTCTACCTAAGATGCCCCCAACATGCTACAACCTAGTTCGTTATGCAATTATTCACGCTTGATCCCATTGACATTTTGGACAATATTATCATGGACTTGTCCTTAGATGGGGTTTCCTCTTAGTGCACATTACATATATCACTATCTCATTAGAGTAGGCACTCAACTAGTATATTAAGATTGGACTATAAGCTTACCTTCATGCTAGATATTTCATTGTCAGTTGTGCACTCATCCAGATCTAGGGAGCATAGTGTTAAGCAATAGAACCACTTGGTATTCTACCATTACTAACAACCTATATGAGTATTATTGACATAAATTCTATTACTCGTGACATTTATATTCCTAAACAAATCAAACATCTAATTTAAATGTTGAGCTCTTATAGCCTTAAAATCCTCCTTTGCTTGAGCAAAGCACAACTTCGTTGGATCCTCGAATTGACATAGATCATAACTTCAATACACTAGCTCCCTTTTACCAAGACATAGATCGAATGACTCGACACACATACACAAGGCTGTATATATATTCTACATTTTCAAATCAAGTTAGTCCCTTGCATAGTCCAAGTATTTCACATTTGAGCAAGTGCGAAAAAAATTGCTTTATGGATAACCCACTAAAATTTTATGCATCAACATTAACCTCCATTGCCTACATGAAAATAAATTATACTTCCAATGGAAGGGAGACCATTTCTACCTAGGGAAAGGGACTCTTGATCCATGCATTGAGCTAATTCTTGTTCGTGATAGATATTCATAATCTCTAAATGCAATTAAATGGGTACTTGCAACGATATTTGTCACAATTTTTTTTTATTCCTTTTCATGACCATCTCAACTATGACCCACAACTAATCTACAATATGTGATTGGTCCTTATTCAACAAGTCATCTATGTGGCATCACCAACAAATCAACATGTAGTATGCTATTGTGCCAACTTAACTCCAAATTCCTTGAATTCGTCAATGGGATCTCATAGTGGACCGAGGTGACGTGTCCACTAGCTATAATGATTAAAGTTGATTGTATTATCATCATTAAGGCCCCTAACAACTAACATATTCTCAAAAACACTAAGAGTTTTATATTCCTTTTGTTGGCATGGAAATCATCTCATTGATGGTAGATTTACACTATAAATATATAATTCTAGTCATTGTAAATCATCATGAAATTGTACATTGTTAAACAAAGTTTAGCAATGATATATTTCATGTTATAAATATCTATCATAGTTTCATTATAGCTAGAGACTCAATAAGTTCATGCCATTGCTTCGATCCTTTCTATTTATTATAGCTCATCCATTTATATCGGAATATATGTATATTTGAGCCAAATATGGGTCACATTGTGTTTTATCTCTTTTGGCTCTAATACCTCTTTGTTCCTTTACTAATTTACATCACACTTTGTCCCTTAAGTATCATAACTCTACAAACCCCTTCTATACGTTGATGCAACATCAAGACACTTGTGCATTCCTTATTGCTTTGGAATGGTTGAGTTTCTATTTATAAAGGCTCATTGTCCATTATGACCTACTTAGAGGATATTCTACATGCATCACATAGAACATATTTCAACATCTATTCTTTGCAATAAAAACATTCCAGGGATTCAACTATGCCCTAATAACTCTAAACTACAAATGTAAACATAATTTTTTTTAGAGGGAGTCGTGATCTATAACCTACAACTTACATAATGAAAATTGGATGTTTTGACAATAGGAACATGGATCATGAGGCTATATACATGGTCATAGGAGGAAACAATTATGTTAGGTTATATAGGAAGCTTTTAGGCCTTCAAGGATAATCACAACTACTCATACCACCACACATGACCTCTTACTAGTCTTCTAGTCACTTGAAATAGTGATAATGATATGGGGCCCCTTTCATGGACCGTGAAAAGTGAGCATATTAACAAGATAATATCAACAACATTCTCTCAGTGCATAGATGTTATGTGACTAATGTCATTGTTGTGTATTACAGGATCTAGAGGAGGCCATGGACAGAGGACGTGGCTAACGTAGACCTACTAAATCAACGAGAGGAAAGTGGGTGGCCATATAATTGGATACAAAATGTACATATACATTAAAGGTAATAAGACAAAGCAACCTCAACCAAAGGAGGATGGTGTTTATGAATTCACAAATGCTACAACATAGGCAAGATAAAGTTATATAAATTATGTTGTTGTTTTTTCAAATCCAAAACATGATATCAATATGTCAAATATATGAGTAAAGTGATGTTTTGTGTTGGATAGCATATTGGTTGAAATGATATAATTGGTGTACTAAACATCATTGACTATGTTGTGTATTATAAGGGCCAGACGAGGCCATGGAAACAGATAGTGTCATAATGTCGCAGGACATCGGGTAATCAAATTTTGACTTAACTTAGGAATCATTTTGTTATACATCCCTCCTTTTTCACAGTATTATTAAAATTTATAGTGTATTATCCAATATTGAAATAAATTAATGCATGTTGTTGATTATTTATGATGGAGATTGGAGCAAGTGCAAAACCTAAGCATTCAACTAGCAAAAGAAAAAAAAGCATATGTACATGGGTGTTGACCTAAAATTGTTAAATCAAAAAGAACACAATGGGTGGAAGAGGATATGACAATGGATCCTCCAGACACAACAAACAATTGCATTGTAGAAGAGGTTGGTCAAGACTATAGTACATGGGATGAATACGTTGAGAAAAATGTTGTTTGTGGATGTTCTATATGTTGTGGAAATAAACAATTCGAACGAGCGATTGTACAAAGACATTACATAGATGATGAGATTCTAGTGGGTAGTATGCCTCCTACAATCAATTCAAATCCAATAGAAATTGTGGTAATGAATTTTCCGATTTGATATAAATAACAAGTATACTTCTTTTAAACATTGTTTTATGTTATTTAAATAATTAATTTTTTTCTTAATGGATGCTTGCAAGATAAATTTCTTGGTTTAAAGTATCCTAGATCATCGACTTCCATACTAGAGGGCGATGATCATTTATCAGATGATACATCTAACAAAAATATGTGCCAATATACCAGCTCAAAAGATGATGAATTGATGAAAACAAGTAACATAACAAGAACCAGTTTAAAGATGCATAATTTGCTTAAAGACAAGGGGAAGGTGGACTATATACCCTATGAGAATGAATGTGATGGAGATGTTGACTTGCCCCTGGGTTTGAGATCAATTTACAAAGAGACATTTGACCGTCGACTATATCGTGCTTCACCTAATGATCAACAAATACCTAGAGTGTACAAGGTGTTTCAATTTTGTGGTTACAGCTACATGATACGACCCTCCAATATTCATGGAGGGAAACTAGGCCTATTTATTGCCGAAAATGTACATGTGGGATCTAAAAATAGAAACAATTCACAACAAACCACTAGGAGATTAATTCCATATTATGGTATGTCATATTATAGTGGTGAATGGAGAAGGCTAGCATAATATAAGCCTAGCATGTCAGCATATGGTCTAAATTTGAATATATATACACATCGTCTCCAATTGGAAAGTGGAAAAGAAATGAATAGAGGTCATCTTATGTATATAGATGGGCATGCATACACACACAAAAATATTGCAGGATTTATAAATAGTAGTGAGGGAAGGGACCCCTACTGTAAGACCGAATTATCAATTTTATAAATGATAAAGATGGAGATATGGAAAGAGAGATTGATAGATTGATAATGGTTGAGGCTATTATGGACCTTACCACTGGGGATGAGTTATTTATTGATTACCCCTTCTTAAAATGCACTCTTGCGCGAAAGAAAGGGGAAGAACAAGGTCTCCCTAAGGATGTTCTTAAGGGAATAAAACCAAAGAATAATAAATGAGTGTGGATTTATGTTTTCTAAACTGTGTTGTCAAAATTGTGTTTTATTCAAATCATTGTATAAATAAAGCAGTCTATAAAATAATGTTCCATTATTAAATTGATGTATATATGTTCATGCCTTTTATATTTTAATTTTTTAAGCCATGTTTGATTATATTTCTTTGAAATTGATACATTTATGATTTATCCAATTGTTGCCAAACATTAAATAATGGTTGTGTTTGTTGATAGGTAGAAGATGATGATGAAAGAACGACTACTAATACCCAAGATCCAACTGGGCTATTAAGATTTGGATGGGATGATCCAAACCATCCTTTAAACCATACCAAGGCTAAAAGAGCATATTTAAAGAAAATTCTACTACCTAAGAAATTTGAACAGCTGATGAGATTAGTATACATTGATGACATGCCACCTAGCCTTATTGATGATGATTGTGATAGTGAAAATGCAGTGCATGAAGAAGGATTGAATGAAATGCTTACTTGTTTCTTTGGGGATGGAAACAATGATGAAAACAATGATCATATGGATGACAGTAACAATGACAACAGGGTTAATTACCACAAATGTAATGTTGATGATAACAACCTGAAAGACTCCATCAAGCAAGCAGCAAAGACACCCATGTTCAAATTGGGTACAAGTAGAACCTCAAAACTGGCATGCACATTAATATTATTAGAAATCAAGTCACTATTTGGTTGGTCAGACATATGATTCAGCACCCTACTAAAGTGAGTTGAAATCTATTTCTTACATTGCATTGTCAATCGGTGTATGTAATTCATTTATGAATAGTCCTAATATAGATTGACATATCAAACATGTTCATCATAAGTGAAACATTCAATTGATCTAATCTTTGGCAATCTTACAGAGCACTAAAAACCAAAATATTTCCTGAAAAGAATGTGTTGCCATCGCCATCAACTTGCAGAGAGGTGTGTCAGTTGTTGGTTGAGTTGGGGATTGAATATAAGCAAATTCATTCATGTAAAAATGATTGTATTTTATATAGAGATGAATATCAAGACAAGGTAGAATGCCTTATATGCAAAGAGAAGAGATATCGTACATATGTGCAAGGTCCTACAATTCCAAAGAAGGTTTTACGTCACATGCCAATTATACCTAGACTTCAACTAATGCTTCGTTGCAAGTCACTTGCACAATTAATGGGTTGGCATGCAAAGAATAGGAGTAAAGATGGATTCATGCAAATTTCGGCCGACTCTAAAGAATTGAAACACATAGAGGAAAAATGGCCAAGAAAATTCAAAGATGAACCTTGTAGTATCAAGTTCGGTCTTGCAATTGATGGAGTGTGCCCATTCTCTTTCATGAGCTCAAATTATAGTGTTTGGCCAGTCATATTGATAGTATACAATATTCCCCCATGGATGTGTGTTAGAAAGGAGCACCTTATGATGACTCTCATTGTTCTAGGAAAAAATCAAGTTAAAAACATGGAAGTTTATCTTGCGCCTTTTATTGATGAGCTGCAACTGCTATGGAAAGGCATAAGAACATATGAAATATCACATCCTCCATCAAATAGGTCCTTCATTGTGTATGGTGTCCTATGTTGGACTATTCATGATTTCCCAGGACTTGGTGTTTGTTCCGGTAAGATAAAATATTTTACGTATTTACACTAATAATTTATTTTCATCCCAACTTTAATACTTAGTTTTATTCTATTATTTTGATGTTATTAACCTTACTTATTGAATTGCAGGGCTTCAAACAAAGGGGATATTTGCATGTTCAAGATGTGAAAAACAATTTCAAGGGAGGTACTCTAAATATCTATATAAATTTATTTATGCAAACATAATGGTTTTTCTACCACCACATCATAGGTTTAGAAACCACCATAAGAATCAATATGATGGAAAAGTTGAAAATAGAGGCCCTCCCATGATTATGGGTCCAGTTGATTGGCTTAAGAACTATGAAGATGCTGAATTGAAATCTTGGCATGATTTATTTGATGGGGGTGATTCTATTGAAGAACTCGAACAAGTTGTAATTAAGATGCCAGAAGGGATGAAAAGGAAATCCATAGTTTATGAGCTCCCTTACTGGAAGGATCTATTAATATCTCACGTATTAGATCCTATGCACATCTTCAAAAATGTCCCAGATTCAATATTTTGACATATATCAGGCAAAGAGAAGGACACCTTGTCTTCGAGGAGAGATATTGTTCTTTCGCGTGCAAAATTAGATAGAAAACATTTGTGGCCAAACATGAAAAAGGAAACATATGAAGAAGCTCCATGGATTTTGAAAAAGAAAGAGCTATACCAACTAAAAAATTCCATACGTTCAATAAGGACACCTAATGGCTATGGGTCATCATTGGTTAAATCTTTTACAGTTGATGGACATATCACAGGATTTAAAACACATGATTTTCATAATTTTATGAACGTATTATCACTACAACAAATCCCTGTGATTTGCTCCCTTTTTTTCTTCCAAAGATTGTTATAGTGTATTTTTCTCTAATTTTTTGAAAAAGTCGGCGCTATTTATCAGGATGGCACTATTTCTCGCCTCTTTTGCGCCAACCAAAACATGTAGGTGCTAAACTAGGCGCTAAAAGCACCAGAAATAGCACCAGATTTAGCACCGGATGTGCCTAAATAGTTAATTAGTTGAGGTGTTGGGGGTTAACTGGATATGGGATTTACGGATTTGGGGTACAGGGATTAAGGGTTAAGGGATTAGGGTTTAAGGGATTAAGGGTCAAGAGCTAAGGGATTTGACGCTTACAGGTTAGGTAGTTTAATGGTTAATGGCTTATAGATTATGGGCTAGGGGATTAATGTTTAAGTGTGTATGGATTAGGGGTTAGGGATTAGGGTTTAAGTGTTTAAGGGTCGATGGCTTAGGGGTTACGGGATTTATGGATTTTGTGTTAAGAGATTGGTTATTAACTAACGTTGAGGGATTAAGGGTTTAGGGATTAGGGCTTAAGGATTTAAGGTTCAATGACTTATGGGTTAGGGGATTTAGGGATTTGTCGGAACTCTCTTGAAATTTCATGGAACGTCTTCAGACACGCCCATCACCAATTTCATTCATTGATGTTGCACTGTGAGTAGTGAATGGGGCCAACGTTGAAATTTCTTCAAATTGTTATTGTATGTGTTGAAATTTGACATGGTTAGACTAGACACATACCTTGAAAGTATGCAAGGGTTTCAAGACTTAAGGATGCTTGTTGTCCTCGCATAATATTTGAGATCGTCCATGTTTGCATCAACGTTCATCATGTAGTCTCATTGTCATCATTCGCCATTCACATCTACAGAATTTTTTTTGAAACTCTCTTGAAATTTCATGGAACGTATTCCAACACACCCATCACCAATGTCATCCACCAATGTCACAAGGTGATCAGTGAATGGGGCCAATGTTGAAATTTCTTCAAACTATTCCTGCATGAGTCAAAATTTGACATGGTTAGACTAGACACATGCCATGATGGTATGTGGGGGTCTTAAGATTGAAGGCTATTGTATGATGTCCTTGCATAATCTTTGAGATCGTCCATGTTTGCATCAACATTTATCATGTAGTCTCATTGTCACCATTCGTCATAATTCCCATATATAGAATATTTGTCGAAACTCTCTCAAATTGTCATGGAATGTCTTCGACCAACACTCCCATCACCAATTTCATCCATTGACGCCGCACAGTGATCAGTGAATGGGGTGAATGTTGAAATTTATTCAAACTGTTCATGTATGTGTCAAAATTTGACATGGTTAGATTAAAAACATGCCTTGACGGTATGTGAGGGTTTCAAGACTCAAGGATTCCTGATGTCCTCACATAATATTTGAGATCCTCCACGTTTGCATCCATGTTCATAATGCAGTCTCATTTTCACCATTCATCATTCCCATCTATAGAATCTTTGTCGAAACTCTCTTGAAATATCATGGAATTTCTTCCATGCCCATCACCAATGTCATTCACTGACGCCGCATGGTGAGCAGTGAATGGTGCCAACGTTGAAATTTCTTCAAACTATGCCTGTATGCGTCGAAATTTGACATGGTTAGACGAGACACATGCCTTGATGATATGCGAGGGTTTCAAGACTCAAGGATGCCTGACGTCCCCGCATAATCTTTGACATCCTTCACGTTTGCATGAACCTTCATTATGTGGTCTCATTTTCATCATTCGACATTCCCATCTAAATAATATTAGTTGGAACTCTCTTGAAATTTCATGGAATGTCTTCCAACACGCCCACCTGCACTGTCATCAACCGACCCGGCACAGTGAGCAGTGAATGGGGCTAACGTTGAAATTTCTTCAAAATGTGACTATATGCATTGAAATTTTACATGGTTAGACTAGGAAAATGCATTGACGATATGGGAGGGTTTTAAGACTCAGTGAAATCATTGAGATTGAATATTCATGTTTTGATATGAAATAGGAAACTAAAATTGAGCTTTAATTTATTAAATTTTCACCTAATTCTAGATGATTAAAATCTTTTATTTTGTATAATTATTTTATGTTTAGTTCTTAATAAAAATAATAATAAAATTATGCCCAACATTAAAATGAAAACAATATAAAAATAATGAAGTTAACAAAGTTTCTTATTTAAATCATTATGAGATACGTGCATTAATATTTTATTAACTTTTGTGTCTTCATGAACATATGTTGATACAAAATGAATGGAAGAAGCATCCAAGTAATCGTATTTTTTTTCTGCCAACAATTCACACCATATCTTGAACACTTTAAGGATATTGTAATAGGTAATTTGTATTGACACAAATAATACTGAACCATTTCAAATTTTAGGCCATAAGAATCAACATTTTTTAAACATGGGTTACATATAATTTTGAAAATTTAGAAGTCTTGGTCATTAACATCATTTCTGCAACAATGTCATCTAGTGTATCATTGTCAATGTTCATATGATCTTTCAAGTAATTAATATTATCATCATCCTCATCTTGACCTGCATCATCTTCATCATGATTGAAATTTGACTATAGAACATCCATATTGTTACCAAATGTATTTGGATCATCATTTTCTATTCCATCCATATTGTTGTCTTCCATAACATCATCTAAATATGGATTGTTGTCTTCTTGTGCGTGAACAAAACCATCTTCAACATCATCATGGATGTCAATTTCTTCAATGTTCTCTAATCCTTCTCTCTCATTTTGTTTTTCATCATTTGTTTGCTCAATATCCACTAATGCATCATCAAATACATGCCTTAATCTTGGATCATAATGTATGACAAACATCCATTTTCAGTCCAGAATATCTTCATAGAAAAATACCTGCACATGAACGAGTACATACATATATTAGACCTATGTTATAACAATTTTATTGATTAATAAACACATGTATAATTTCGCAATAAATAATGTATTAATAGAATATTCATCACTATTGCTTCTTGTTTGAGTTAAAGAAATACCTACTCATAATGAATTGGTAGAACATAAGGATCCTTATCCTCCAGTAGGAACCTTGAGGAATCTATAGAAAACAATCCACTGTGGGTATCATGTCTTTGTGTCCTTTCAAATGCTTCATACCATCTACACTTAAAAACACAACATTTAAAAGAGCGGTAATCCAACTCAATAATTTCTTGTATTTTCCCAACATATTGTATATTTCCTTCAATAATATTCTTATCTTTTGAGCTTGATCGACTGGATTGCTTGAAGTCAACCATGATGCCACAATCGAATGATCGTCTCTTTACATCTACACGTTCTACATGATGATATCGACCATATGCCCACATTGTTGGATATTTATTTTCCAGTAAAAGACCATTCATTTCAGTTAAAACAAATATAATGACGAATATTAAAATAGTTAATAGTGTCAAAATTGTAAGGAAACAACATTTTGTAAAATTCCAATTGTGCCTTTCTTTCACATCTTCTAGACATGTTGATTTCATCTTCTGTTATGATTGAATCTATACCTGCATCTTCTATTTGGTTTTGAATTTTTTCAGTAACCCATTCTAGTGTGCAATCTTTGCCCCATTCCCCTTGCAGCTCAGCAAGAAATGGGGTATTCATTGGGTTTGATCTCTTAAATTGTCTCCTTGCTTCTAACATTGTTACTCTTTTTTTATCATACAAATCAATCCATTTGTTCATAAAGTCCATGTGGTACAGAATGAACTTGTCGAGTATAGCACTTTCGTCTACAAATCTTACATGTCAACATGTTTATTTCAAACTCCAAAGGCCATTTTGTTAATTTGAAAAATAAATTACAAAGTAAATTAATGATTGCAATAAAAACAACCACAATTATAATGAGTTTACTTACTAATTTCTACTTGAACACCATTAGATTGTGGCTTTTATCCATCAATAATATATGATGATCATTCTTCATCCCAAAAGTGTGGCCCATCTTCGAAATCCTTACCAAGGAATTCACATAGGAAGAAAAATGTTTCATTCAATCCATACCCTTCAGCCATGCAACCCTCTAGATGTGCCTTTTGTTGGACATATCTTTTTAAAGTTTTTGTATACCTCTTAAAGAAAAACATCCACCTCATTGATACGACACTCGCCAATTCAATGTCATTGACTTGGTGTATAAGTAAATGGACTTGTAGGTCCATGAAAATTGTAGGGAGCTTCTTCTCAAATACACGTACAATTTCTGCAATTTCCTTCTTCCATTTTGGCACTTCACATTCGTGGATCTCCTTGGATGTCACCCACCTAATATAAGAATAGTAAATTAGTATGAACCTTTAGGAAAAAATTAAAATGAAATAAAATTTCTCTATGTCTCTCACACATGAACATTCCATAGCAGATACCTTGCAAATGTGGACAATCGACTTATGGCATTCCTCAAGTCAACGGTAAGACATGAATCCCCCCTAATTGCCAATGGCATGATATTTTTTCAAACACATTTATGAAAGGTCATTAGTTATTTTTGTCTCACAATAGAATATCAAAATATATTTAGTAACTAATCAATTTTACCAATAAAAGTTAAATGATGATATATATCAAGTAATTCCTTTTGGGGAAGAGTGAGAGCCAAGCAAGCATGGGAAAAGAAGAAAATTCATATGGGAAATGAGAGTAGTTTTTACATGCAAATTTTTGGATAGCAAGAGAGTTTTGAGTGATGAAGCTTGAAGGTAGACACAGTGGGCACGTGTAACAACTTGATGGAGTTGTAAATTCAAGGAGAAATGGGTTGTAGGTTTGTGAGTAAGATTATGTGCAAGAAAATGTCAAAGTGAGCAAGTAATTTTTTGTTGTGAGAGTTCTTGGTGTCCCCAACAAAGAGATTTCGTGTCCAACCTATGCTAGAGACAAGGAGGGAAGTGGGATAGATTGAGAGACTACATGACAGAGAAGGGGATCCCATTCCTTGGGTTGTTCGGGTTGAGGGGAAAGAGGGTTGGTGGATTGAAATGGTTGTGGGAATTAATTGTTGAGAGGGGGATAGTATCCAACCTTAGAAACCAGACTTGTGGATTCAAAGCCCCAGCTCAGAGGTGACTTTTTGTTGAGAACTGGAACAACAAGTCTACGGTTGGGTGGAATGTTTGTCCTATACAACAGGTTGCATATTTGCTACGATAAGTGTTCATAACCATTGTGTTTAATTATGTTGAATGTTGAATTAATTCTTGTGCAATCCACTCTGAAGTTTATCTTATATATTGCTACATGTTGTGGGTAAAATGATGCATTTGAACCTGTGTTTTTATGTGATTGAATGTTGTTGTAATCATTTAATTGTTGTTGTGCATGTTTACATTAATTTCATTTACATTTTTAATTAACATGTACAATTGCATGATATTATTTGTCATATTGTGTATTTTCCGCATTTAGAATTGGTATCAAAGTTATAATTTGGTTGTTTTTAGAAGTAGCATGACCCAGCTTGGAGGATGGGTTTGTTACTAAGTGGTATTAGAGAGTTTGTTTCAACAGAAGACCCGTATGGGCCAAAGAGAAATGTGAATTGGGTAAATTCGTTGTTGTAGAGTTTCATCTATGATGGATTTGGGGAAATTTGTGAAACCTGAGTGAAATCCCTAAATTTCTAAGCAAATTCAGGTCGAATTCGCACTCATAATGGTTGAGGAGATGATCGATGGCATTGCTTTGCAAGTTGCAAAGTTAAATTTGGCTTGCAAGGTCAAATTTTTTGTTTTAAATGGGTACCGAGGAGTTAGTAAAAATGGATGGCCTAGATCGCATTCGACTCGACGATCAACGACCCATATTCAGTTTTGAATATGTTAAAATTTTCAAGTTCAATGAAGAAAATTCTGGGAAAACTACGAAAATTTTAAAATATTATAATTTCCAGGATTTTTGAAAAATTCCATACATATGATGACATGGACCGTATCAATGACGTGGACCACACCAGTGACGTGGACTGACAAGATCCACATTGACAACGCCATGTTGGTGGAAGGGAGAGGTCATGGAATAGAGTTTGATGAATCAATGGTTGAGATCGCATTTGATTTTGAGATCAATGACCCAGATTCACCCTTGATACTAAGCATTTCAGGGTTCGGTGAAATTCTGCGAAGTATGGGCATTTTTACCGTGTGTTGATGAAGTTTGGGGTATTGACGACGTAGATCACATTATATTTGGTGATCAATAGTCCAGATTCATTTGAAAATTTGGTGAAGTATTTAAATTGACGACCGACATCACTATGATTTTGAGATCGACAGCCCAGATTCATCATGTATTTGGTCAAAATTTTCTAATTTTTAGAGTTCGACAGAATTATTTGAAGTACATGCCTTTTGAAAATCGTCGATTTCCTTTTGAAAATCATTGATGGTGAAAATCATCGATCGTCGATGGAGCAATCAGAGTTTGGAGAAGTATTATCAAGTAACATTTTTTAAAATCGTCGATGAAGAAAAAAATTTGATCGTCAATGGAACATTTGAAGTTCGCTGAAATCTTATGTAGTGACCTTTTCTTAAATCACGATCATCGATGCAAAGTTTTTCGAAGTTCGATGAAATTCGACAAAGAAGAACAAAATGAAGTGAAAAGGAAATTGTCGATCGCTGATACAAGGAAATTGCAGATCAGCAATGAGGGGAAAGGAGGATGATGACATGGTTGAATCAGGGGATAACATATGGAAATTAACAACCATGCACCATGCCATGTCAGGGAGATTATCACGTCAACAAAAATAGATAATTTACAAAAAAAGGTTTGGAGACGATAACTTGTTTTGACTATAAGAGGAGCATTCAATTTAGAATTAGATGAAATTTTAAGGATGTGTCTGCAATGACGGCGGCTACAAGAATTCCACTGAATGCCACTAGCTAATTTTGCTTTAATTTTTTGAAAAACACAAATTAGTGGTTTTTAAAGACCTAGGTTGTACTCAGTGACTCGAGCTTAGGTGAAGGTGAAAATTTTATAGGGAGATAAAAAAGAAGGCATAAAGATACCTATTTTGTCTCCTAAAAAAATTCAAAATGATTTGGTGTGGGGATGCTCAAACAAGGAAAAATACATTGTTCCCGTGCACGTTTCAAGGATTTTTGAAAACTTTAGGGGATAAAAAGAGACACCTGATCACCAATACAGAAAATTTTATTTAGTTGACATTTTATCTACTCATCAATTCAGAAAACTTTGTGGTGAGGGATTTTTTTTCCAATTTTTCTCCATTTGGGAGATAACCAATTTTGGCTAAAAATTCGAAGTTCGGAGAAAGTGTAAAAGTTCAAAGTCATCAATTCCAAATTTATACATAATTTGACTAGAGCATCAGATTCCAAATATGAGAGTTGATTTGTGTTCACAATCATAAATGCTTCATGTGCCCAATATAAAAGTTTTTATCATTCCTGATGAATTTTCTTCTACAGGTGGAAGAAAATAGTCTCTCAGATAAATTGCATCAATAAAACAAAGCACAAATGAGTAGAAATTGTAAACTTTAGAAGGTTGTAATTTTTAGCCTTGAACTCAGAATGAGGCATGAGTATAGTTGTTAAAAAGATAATTCAGATGAGAATGCATTTAAATAATTTGAATTTGGTTCAATTCATCTGTATTCTTTATAAATTTAGATGAAGAATGATTGGTATCCCAAAAAATGAAATATTTTACAATATACATAATTCTAACAACAATTGTTGCATGCACATTTTGCAGAATTAAGGGTACATGAAAAATAGATTTGGTTCCTATATGACGAATAAAGATATGGATGATGTCCAAGGATCTTACAACCATGAAGATGATATTATAGGTTTACATGTCAGTGTGGGAAATGCAGAGACTGAGTCTGATTGACAAAGAAATAGGGTGGAGTTGGTTGAGACTATGAAAAGTATGTAGAAGGAAGTACAGAGTTATAGAGTAGACAATGAAAGTATGATGAGAGCCCATAAGGAGATACTATAGAGTCTTGATGTATTATAGAGGCAATTAAATAAGGATTAAGGCACAAAACAAGCAGCCAATGCAAGGTGAGCAGAAACATCACGATCTCATGATAGGAGGGATGATCATAGAGGATCTAGAAAACCAAGGAGTATTAGCAGACATCATCATCATCGTTATCATCATTATCATTCACAAAAACACTAAAACAGAAGAGCACATGCATGTTCAATGTCAGAGAGCAACCCAAGTGTGTCCCCTATTAGAAGGCAGAGGAGGAGGCCTGAGTTAGATATTTTGCAAGGAGAGATCAGAAAGCTCAAGCCACCATCCTTTGATGGAGAGCATAGCAAAGGAGAAGATGTGGAAGCTTGGTGGGAATGAGGAAATATTTATGATTGCATGACTATCCATCAAATGTAGAATCCATAATTGTAATCTACCATCTTCAAGGAAAAGCATCTATGTGTTGGGATAAACTCAAATAGGTTAAGCACATTGGATAGAAGAGGATCTCATGGAAGGAGTTCAAAAAATACTTTTTGAAGAAACACTTGTCAAAGCAATATTGCCACAAGAAGATGTAAGAGTTCTTTGAACTCAATCTTGGAAGCATGACAATGGATGAGTATGAGAGAACATTCCTTGAATTGTTGAGGTATTGTTATAGCACTTTTTTCCACACTCTACGCATCATGCTTTGGTGGCCTACTCTCACCCTCTGCAAACTTGGTTTCCCCATCTTGCTTAGTCAAAAGTCAAAAATTCAAATTTGTGTACATATACACGAGCTATAGTTATACAACATGTGTATACGTAGGTTGCTCCATTACAGCCCGCTTACATCAGGTTTTGTGCTAAGAAATAAAAAATATTTTGGATTTTCCATGGCAAGTCACGAGATCCATGATCCTTGGCCTTTCTTATGCTGGAAACGCTCTGATTTGACCCTTCAATTCCCTTTGAAGGCTATAAATTGAGCCATATACAAGCCTTGAACAAAGAAAAAAAAAACGTTGAGAGCAAGTACACTCTAGAGAAATTTTTCCCCATGTTGCATCCTTGAGTCTGCATCCCTTAGTCCTTTAAGTCTAAACTCTCCTAATGTTCAGCCCCCAAGCTCTCCCTATCCTGTGAAGGAGGAACCCAATTACTCCTAGAACTTGTGAGCTTGCCTTATGGAGGATTGAAGTGGTGAATGCCCAGGTGGAGGGACTTAGTTTCTTGGTTTCAACGAGTTGTTGATACATAAGGTTGTCACCTATGTACTTCTATTTATTATATTAATAGAAATACTCTTTTCTCATCCAATTTTATGTTTCAAAGGTTTATACTATTTTCCATGGGGAAATTTGCTATACATGTTGATGGATTATGATAGTTTATATGTTGACATTTCATACATTTTTCATATGCCTGTGTATCTTGTATGTTGAGGACAAGTTATAGGTATCAAGCCTTGGATTGTGATCTCAATGGTGGTCTCCTACGAACATCCGGAAGAGGTAGGCTTCTAGCCTTTATTTTGTTGGGATTTCCATTTATCTAGCATATTTGAGAATTGAGTTGATTTCTTGGTGTCGTTGTGTCTGTTGTGGTCCTACCCCAAACCATAGAGATTTATTCCTTGTAATAGGTATGTTGGCTTCATAAAGGATGAGAAGGTAAAAATCAGAATATTTATGAGTGGGCTACCTTCTTTTTACAATGATAAAATTCATTTTGATGAGCCCGAGACCTTGGAAGAACACCTAAGAAAAGTTAAGTATATTTCTGAACAAAGCAAAAGAAGACCAACTTTTCCAAATGCTTGGGATGACAAAAATAAATTCAATATGGATAAGAGGAATAAAGAAGTCAAGCTACCTTTCATTAGGAATAATTCTCAAGCATATCAACAAGGGAAGATGATATGAAATTCTATATGAAAATTTTTAAATGAAACAACAAAATAGACCAACACAATAATAAAACGTTGCACAATACAAAATACGCAGAGAACAAAAGAGAACAATATTGGAATTGAGAAGTAAATGACCATATATTGTCTTTTCAGCAAGAAGACACCCTTTTTATCAGACTCGACGATTTTTGTTTACAACAACATCGAGAAACTTTTTTCTTTATTTCTGACTAACAAGCGTTGTTTCGCTTTTTATTTAGTTAACTGCCTAAGGGAAAAAGCATGCTAATTATTTATTAGAAGTTGCCCTGCTCAACTGGACTGGCGAGGGAAGTTTACAATAGAAGAAACTACGCGAAGGGAGATGGGTTCCCTCTTTGGTGGCCCAATTCCTCCCTGTTTAGATCCGAAAGCATCCCCACTTCCGCCAACAAATGACGAAATTTGCAGTGCATTCTCTCCAATGCTTTCTCGAACTATGTCGGGATCATATCTTAGTAGGCGCAATTGATGATATTTTCCTCTAAATCAGTGCTTGTCCCACAAGATCCACATACGAGCTTTCAGGTGAAAGAACAATGACCTGTTAATTTTATAAGGCCTCTATTGTGCACGCTCTAGTGTAGTTGGTAATGCATTGACTACTTGAAGATGGCGCTAAGTGAAATTATGGGTATAACATTATCATGAGTGTTTTTCTTGTTGGTGATGTGCATACCCCACTCAATACTAATCAACCAATGTTTCATTATCTACCTCGACATTTCCCTTAAATACAATCTCCCCGGAAGATCAATGGGTGTGTCCAATACACCTTGTCTGATTAACTTCTCCACTAAGAAGGGATACCTTTGCATATAATTTTGTCCTATTATACTGCATTTGTAAAACTTTTGTTTGGCCGAAGCTTTCTCAATAATTTGTTTGGAAAAAGAGGAACTGACAGGTAAAGAGTTGCAATATGCTAGCACTTGTGTTCGGGTACATAACCTGTTGGCAAAGACTATTTGGATAAAAACTTGTTTTGGCATAAGAAATGTTGGAGATGCAAAAGGAAAAGATGAAGGTGGAGTAGAGTCTGAATTCAGAAGTTGGTCAGGTTGGCGTGTTATCACATCATCCTCTTGGGGAGTGATGCGGTATGAAGGAACATTGGGCAAAGAGGCTTATGAAATGAGATCAATGGTGTGCTCGATCAATAGAGCAAGACGGGGGTAGTCTCGTGGGTTAGGGAAAGGCATTAGCAATTTTTGGGAGTTGGGGAGCCATGTCCTGAGGTGTTGGGATAGTCAAATGGTCTAGTTTAATGGGGTGAACCAAACACAACGAAGCATATTTTTTCAGACTTGTTTAACAACTGCTCGTTTGGTCATAGGTTGTGTGGATTGAGGGGTAGAGGAGGTGAGAACATAGGTGTGTTCCTCGTGTTGCAGGTGGTATTTATGGAATTTAGCATGTTAAACAACGTTCTGGGCCTATTGGTAGGGGATTCCAAGTAACATGTCAACATAATCCAAAGGAGAAACATCACACACCATAGTATCCAAGAAAGGGCCAATAGTGAAGGTCACCGCAATTCATGCTTAATATGAGAATTGTGGGTAAACAGGGGCACATGAGATGTGTCATTTTCACAAGTGATCATCATAATTAGAGATGGGTCAACTTCTATAGGATTTTTGAGAGAAACAACTTCACGAGGGTCAAGGGAATCAAATTTGATCGACCTTTGCAATTTTTTTTTTGTTGGGGCAATGGTTCTCAAGTGCCCGACAGTGGGCAGAAGCATGCGAGTTGGTCTTGTAGAAGGTACACCAGGGCATCATTCGAGGTGTGGAGGTGGTGGTAGGGTTAACCTGAGAAGGGTCATATTTGGGTTGGGATGAGCGGATTTGAGGAGCCACTTTACGCTCGACGACCAAGGCCCGAAGAAATGCCTTGTCCAAGGAAGAACTCTCATACAAATAAACTTCATGACAGATTCTTAGCAATACACCAGAATTAAACTTGACAATCAATACCTCTTATGGATCGGTGATGTGGAGATGGATGCGCAGTTTGCAGAAGATGTTGATGTATCCACGTATGGACTGATTGGCCAATTGTCGTAGTTGCAACCATTTAGTGAGGAGGTTCTAGAGATAGCCCGGTGGGTAAAAGCACTCTCTGAGAGACTGGAAGAATCCATCCCATGTTGTAATGTGTGGTGTCTGTGTCTCGACCGGGTCACTTTTATCCATTGACCCGGGAATAAGTCTCTAACTGAGTGTCTCACCATGTCTGCATAATTCCCTCGATTTGCAGGCCAAAAATCTAAAGCTTCATGTCTTTCGTCATCTCAGGACATGTACGGAAGTATGTGGAAAGACTACGAAGCCAAGAGTCAACATTCTCACCATTCATTTGGCCAACAAAATTTGGTAATTGGAAGTGTGTATCAAGTTGCATGGGTGTTGGAGCTTTGCGTTGTTGAGGATGGAGTAGCTCTTGGAGAGCCATCGTTAAATACCAAATTGGAGTTGTGGTAGTGGATGTAGAATCCTCTATACATGGCTCTCTTCATGGCGACATAGTTTTCATTCACCACGAATGTCAATCTGTCACTGGATGTTGGAGAACAGTGAAAGATGAACATGTTGGAAGCCCTGAGGAGGGTGCATTGGAAGCCCTAAGAAGGATGTTTGTCTATGAGAAAAAAAATTGTTGTATGGCCTCTCTTCTGAATTTTGTGGTTGAGTAGAAGCTAACTTGGATCCAGACTCGGATACCAATTGATCCTCAATTTTGTATGCAAAATTTAAAATGCAACAACAAAATAGACCGACACAATAATAAACTGTTGCGCAATACAAAATACAAAGAGAATTAAAGAGAACAATATTGGAATTGAGAAGTAAATGACCATCTATTGTCTTTTCAGCAAGAAGACACCCTTTTTATCGAACTAGACGATTTTTGTTTACAGCAACAACAAGAAACTTGATGCTTTATTTCTGATTGAAAAGCGTTGTTTCGCTTTTTATTTAGTTAACTGCCTAACGAAAAAATAATGCTAATTATTTATTAGAATTTTCCTTGCTCATATCGACTGGTGAGGGAAGTTTACAATAGAAACAACTATGTGAAGGGATACATGAGCCCTATTTGCTGGCCCAAAATCCAACACAAGATGAACAAAAAAAGATAGATTCCTTAGGGAAAAGGCCAAGACAAAATCCAATAAAGTGTTGGGGATGTGAAGGAGACCATATGTATAAAGATTGTCCTCATTAGGGATATAGGATGAGGACTGTACACAACATCAAGAAGGAGGATACAATGGAGTATGTGAACAAGAGCATGCCAAGGATTTATGCAGCCTTGGACAATATACAAGCATATTATCAATCCCACATGATTAAGGTAGAAGGTAAGATTGATAATTAGCTCGTATTTATTTTTATTAATTATGGAGCTAGTCATAGCTATATATATCCAAATCTAGTTGAAAGAATTAAATTGAATAAATGTAAGAATAAAAAAGACTTGGTTAGTTCAGTGAGCTAGTGGAACCAATAGAAGAATCAATGAGCTTGTTAAATATTTCCCAGTAAACATGAATGGGTAAACACTAAGGTTGATTTGAACATCATACCACTTGGGTCCTATACACGCATAGTGTTGTCCTAGATTGTTACAAAAAGGTTATCACGTGTCTCGATGAAGAAGGAAATTCAAGGAAAATTCAAGGTATTTTGAGACCTATATTTGTTAGAGAGATTTCAACATTGTAGCTGAAAAGAAGTTTTAGAAAATGGTGCCAGATATATGCAACACATATGGAAGAACCTACGAATGATAAGGAGTTGAGTCTTGAATGTTTTCCAGTTTTGAAGGAATATGAAGATGTGTTTGGGGAATCGCCAGGATTGCCACCAAGGAGAGAAATTGATTTCTCAATTGAATTAATGCATGGAACTACCCTAGTGTCCAAAACTCCCTACTAAATGAGCACGGTAAAACTGAGAGAGTTTCAAATGCATCTAGAAGAGTTGATGAAGAAGGGGTACATATGCCTAAGTGTTTCTCATTGGGGTGCCGCAGTTCTTTTCGTGAAGAAAAAGGATGGAACTCTAAGGTTGTGTATTGACTTCAGACAATTGAACAAGGTTATTATAAGGAATAAGTATCATTTACCAAGGATCAATGACCTCTTTGATCAACTGAAGGGAGAAAATATATTTTCCAAGATTGACTTGAGATCAGGTTATCATCAAGTGGGAATCAGAGAAGAAGATACTAGCAAGATATCCTTTTAGACAAGGCATGGTCACTATGAATTTGTGGTGGTGCCTTTTGGGTTGACATATGCACCCACTACATTTATGTTTTTGGTGAATGGAGTGTTCAGAGATTACCTAGACAAAAATTTTATTGTCTTCTTGGATGATATTCTTGTCTATTCCAAGACAAAAGAGGAACATGAACACCATTTGAGAATGGTGCTTTGTGTGTTGAGAGAGAACCAATTCTATGCAAAGTTCATCAAGTGCACGTTTTATCAAAAACATATACATCATAATGGTCACATTATTTCAAAAGAGAGCATAGCAGTGGATCCAAAAAAAGCTTGAAGCAATCAAAAGTTGTCCGGCGCCAAAAAATATTTCATAGGTTAGATCATTTATGGGTTTAGATGGTTACTACAAGAGATTCATTACATGATTCTACAAGATTTCACACCCAATAACATCCTTGCAAAATAAAGGAGTAAAATTTGAATGGAATACCAAGTGTGAAGAAAAGTGCCAGCACTTGAAGGATTTATTAACCAATGCACCTATCTTAAAAGTTACAGATCCAGATCAGAATTTTATTGTGTGCACAGATGCATGCAAGGAAGGGCTTGGTGGAGTCCTTACCAAAATGGGCATCCAATTTGTTATGAGTCAAGAATATTGAAGGAACGTGAAATAAATTGTGTTACACGTGACTTAGAGTTGGCAGCCATAACACATGCCTTAAAAATGTGGAGGCATTATCTCAAGGGGAAAAAACTCAATTTGAGAACAAATCATAGTGGTCTGAAATACTTGTTTGAATAGCCAACACAAAATGTCAGGCAAGCTAGATAGATGGAATTTCTCGGCGAATATGACTTCGACATCATGCACATCAAGGGAAAAGAGAAGAAAGTGGTTGATGCACTCAGTAGAAGGGTGCACGAAATGCATGCTACAACCATTAGTATGTGCATGATAGATTTAAAATACATAGATTTAGAGGTTGTAACATCATACCAATATTATGTGTTAGTTAGAGGAAGCTTACAATAGAATATTGTGCAATGAAAATATAAAGATTACAAGCTAGAAGAGGATGGAATCCTCTTGTTCAAAAACGAAGTTTGTGTTCCCAATTCTCAAGAATTGACCAATTTAGTTCTAAAAGAGATGTACAATGTGCCATACATTGGACACCCAGGAAACCAAAGAACTATTACAATTGTGACAGACCAGTATTTTTGGACTGGTATGAAGAGAGATGTGATTGATTATTTAACTAGATGCATGAAATGTCAGAAGGTAAAGGTTGAGCACAGACATCCAGTGGGATTGCTATAGCCATTGCCCATTCCTTAATGGAAATGGGAAGTTGTTACTATTGATTTCATTACCAAATTGTCCGAGACAATAAGGCAACATGATTCCATCATGGTAGTGGTGGACAAGCTTACAAAGGTTTCACATTTCATTCAAATAAAAGTAACTCATAAGGCAACCAATATTATAGAAATTTATGTAAAAGATATTGCTAGGCTACATGGTGTGCCTGATGCAATAGTGTTAGACCCAGATCCCAAGTTCAGTCTCAATTTTTGGAAGGGATTGTTTAAGGCAATTTTTGAAAAATTGCCTTGTAAATGTATATTGTAATTTCATTGTAAATCTAGACCGTTCATTTTAAGGTCGCAAATCTAACGGTAGAAATTATGTTAGGGTTTTTTGACCTAGAAGGAAACCCTCTGTTATAAGTGAAATGGATTGCAGCTATGCATGATGGAGAGTATTGTAGTCTGAGAGAGGAGACTGTGAGAGAAAGAAGAGGAAGTTACAACGGGTTTTGTTGCAGGTTGCATCCCTTCATTTGTTGGTTAATAATAAAGGAAGGACCTCGCAATTTCTCTGGTGGACGTAGCCCACACTGGGTGAACCACGTAAATCTATGTCTCTATTGTATTGTGTATCTTTTGTGTTTTGTTTCCGCATTTGTTTTATTTTATTGCTCTGCGGTCCTGTTTTTCTAACATAAGGGATTTAGGACGAAATTGAATTTCAATACAACGTATCACCCAGAGTTAGATGGGTAGACCGAGAGGATTAACCTAATAATTGAAGATATGCTTAGAAAGTATGTAATGGATAAGCCTTCTAGGTGGGAGGACTATCTTCATTTGGTTCATTTTTCTTGCAACAATGGGTATCAAGAATCATTGAAGATGAGTCCATTTGAATCCTTGTATGGCAGAAAATGCAACACACCGATAAGTTTGGATAACCCACTAGATAGAGTCATTACTGGGCCATAATTATTAAGATAAATGGAAGAGTAGATGGTAAATACTACACAGAATTTGTAAGTTGCACGGGAGAGGAAGAAGTGTTATGCCAATAAAGGAAGAACACAGAGATAATTCAAAGTGGGAGAGCATGTGCTTTTAAAGGTTGCAACCACGAGGAGCTAAATGAGATTGGGAAGTTTGCCAAAATTGGAAATGAGATATTGTGGGTTGTTTGAAGTCCTAGAAAGAATAGGCCCGATTTCATACTTTATTGCATTACCTACATCCATGATAATTTATAATATGTTCCATGTGTCTTTATTAAAGAAGTATGTACTTGATCCTAACCACGTGATTGATTGGACTATGATCTGGGTGAAACACGAAGGGGAGTTTTGGGTGGAGCCAATGCACATCTTGGACCGAAAATTCAAAGTGATCATAAACAAATCCATCAACCTAGTAAAATTCCAATGGACCTACTATGGTGCTAAAGATGCCACTTAGGAGCACGAGGAGGCCATGTGGGAAGAGTACCCACAATTTTTTGCAAATTTTGAAGAAAGTTGAATGTGCATTTGTACATAAGTGCATGAATAATACATATTGGCAACTGACTCTTAGACTTCCTATTCGAC
Source organism: Picea engelmannii (assembly GCA_009831015.1). NCBI lineage: Eukaryota > Viridiplantae > Streptophyta > Pinopsida > Pinales > Pinaceae > Picea > Picea engelmannii. Next base: position 450,641 of record ML795771.1, read on the forward strand.
TAATTCCAGATCCCATTCCATGGGTTGTGCGCGTTGAGGGGAATGAGAGTTGGTAGTTGGAATTGTTGCACAAGTCATTAAGTTGCGTAATTATCTAGTATTTTGATGTAAAAAATTATGTACGTAAATAAGTAAGTTTGTATGGTGATGTGCACTAAGGAGTGAGTGTAGCATCCCCAATTTAGCGATGTACAATGTAAATATGATATATGTCTGCAGGCCAAGCAATATACAATGTAAACTTTGTATATCATAAATAATAAATAAAAGGTATTGTTAGTTGCAGAAGAACATGGATAGAGACACGGGGGATAAGTTTCCACAAGAGAGGGGGTGTCCAAAGGGGAGATGACCCATGTCTATTAAACCCAAACCATCTTTCCAAATGATATTTTCTATGAACCTTATATTTCCTTTGGAGTGTTTCCAAGCCTCGATCATAGAATACATGCAACATGGTTGGTCGATGAGCATGGGTTGAGAACAAGAAAGCATGAGGGAAGTGTGGGAGTCAAGTAAATCCTTTTGGGGAAGAGTGAGAATCAAGCAAGCACAGGAAAATAAAGAAATTTGTATGGGAAAAGATAGCAGTTTTTACATGCATATTTTTGGATAGCAAGAGAGTTTTGAGTGTTGAAGCTTAAAGGCATCCATAGTGGGCATGTGTAATAACTTGTTGGAGATGTAAATTCATGGAGAATCAGGTTGTAGGCATGTGAGTAAGATTTGTATGTGCAATAAATTTTCAAAGTGAGCAAGTTATTTTCTTTTGTGAGAATTCTTGTGCAATTGTAGGTTCCTGGTGTCCCCAACAAAGAGATTTCTTGTCCAACTTGTGTTGGAGCCTTGGAAGGAAGTGGGATAGCTTGAGAGACTGTGTGGCAGAGAAGGGGATCCCATTCCTTGGGTTTTGTGGGTTGAGGGGAAAGAGGATTGGTGGATTGGAATGGTTGTAGGAATTAATTGTTGAGAGCGGGACATTAGCCAACCTTGGGAACCACCGTCTCTTGTGGATTCAAAGCCCCAGCTTGGGGGTGACTTACTATTGAGAACTGAAACAAAAAGTCTATAGTTGGCTGGAACGTCCATCCTCTACAGTGGGTTACATATTTTCTAAGATAATTGTTCATAAACGTCGTGCTTAATTATGTTGAATGGTGAGTTAATTGTTGTGCATTTCACTTTGAAGTTTATCTTGTATATTACTACCTGCTATGGGTAAAATGACGCATTTGAACCTGTGTTTTTATGTCAATGAACGATGTTGTATGCATTCAACTGTTGCTACGCATGTTTAAATTAATTGCATTTATGTTTTTAATTAATATGTACAATTGCATTAGATTGTTTCTCAAGATGTGTATTTGTAATGTCCCCATTTTGGGACATTACAACATTACAACATTTCAGAGTGTCATGCCTACCCGAGTAGCCAGATAGGGGTGACAGAGAGTTCGAGAGATATTGAGGGGTTTATTTGGGCCCGACTTGCATCGATCATCATCAGGATCCATTCCGCACAGCTGGGCTTTGGTTTCGTTGCATTCCGAC
>ML795771.1:477192-501017 GCA_009831015.1 Picea engelmannii
ATCTTTTGTGAATTAGTTTTGACTTTCTATTTTTAGAATATCAGATCCATTGTTTTAGGATCTGAAACTGATTGTAAGAGGCTATAAAGCCAAAGACATTTGGAGTTCTAAAGGGTTCGATTCTGGATACAGTAATACTCTTTTTTGTACTCAGATTTTCATTGCTAATACAGATCACAGGTTCCTTTCCATTTTGGTATCAGCTTTCCATATTTCTTCTTCACTGTTATCTTGTTGTCAAACCTTGAATATCTGTTATCCTATTGTTTGGTTCATGACATTATAATCAGTTTCTTTAGTTGTTTATTAGACCCTGCTTTGCACTGGTTTATGAACAATCTTTTCTTCATCCACTGAAAGTTATTTTGTTGTTTAACCAATCTTGGAGAGCATTGTCTATTTGTTTACCATTTGATGTCTGAATGCTATTAGATGAATTGAGTTATCCCATTGATCCACCTTTAAAAAATACAAAAACATTCATTTCTTAAGTTACCAAGCACCTTTGGTCTGCAACCACAAAGGGTTTCTTGGAGTGATAACAAGATTGATTAAAGTTGAGATCATAGAGTTTATTCTCTAACCCAACTTTTTGTCAAGATAGCATATTGTCTTATTATAGAAGACAGGTTGAAGAAAACACTTGTCATCTTGAGTGAAGGAGACTTGGAAGAAAAGCAACACACTCATTCTTGAGGACAAGGCTCCATGTGCAAGGTTTGATCAATTAAGTTGATAAGATTCATCATGATAAGTTGATAACTACCCCTTTATAAGTAAACACTATAGTTGAGGTAGCAGTCTTTGAAAAGTATTATACTTGGTAGCATGTGAGCATATTCAGATAAATGCTTAATGTAATCATTTACCAGATACAACTAACATCTCCTCTAGGAGAAAATTCTTATGTTGGTTCCAGGTTACCATGGAGGAATGTTTGATCACAACACTAGAAGAGTGTTGATCTTGTTTTGTATTGTATTTCTTACTTTTGATCTTTGTTTCAGACAGGTCACAAGTGATAGCTCTAAAGGAGCTATTGTGACAATTATCTGTGATATTTTTTTATTACTATTATCAAAAGAGTATTATTCTAGTTTGTTGTTTTTTTTACCTTGTTTTAGGTCACAGGTGATAACCTCGAGGAAGCTATAGTGAAGGTTGCAGAAGGCAACAGATTAGACGAGACATGAAGCAGACTATGTACATGACCATATACATCCATGTACCTAAGAAGATGAAGAAGAAGCTATCTGTTGAGATCCAGAGTATCCCATATGGAGATTTATTGTAAGGAGCATAAGGTTCCAAAGATGATCGAACATTAGAACAAGAACTCGTAGTAGAATTGTTCAAAGGATAATGAAGCCACCTTGACAGGAAGCATAATTCATTTTAAGTCTGACTCAACTTTTCATATTTAGACTTGGTATTCGACACCTAGTATACCCCATAAGAGATGATGAATTCCTTGTAGACTCAGAAGAAATCGAGAGTAAGCCTGATCTTAGAAAGGATCAGATGAAGAGACAACTTCCAGGACTAGGAGACAGATGCCATGAGAAGACTAGATCATAGCTTCATAAACTTCTAGGAGATATGAAATCTTCTGGGAATATTCCCTTGTTTCAGTGACAGAGAAGGAAGCCAGTCAAAAAGACTAGGATATGGATTTTTTTGCGATACTAGAAGAGAAGTCGGTATTGACTTCCAGTATTGATCTAACAGATCAAGCATGTTCCAAATGTACACAACCTGATGTGTGTCCAGAGGATTCTCCCAACAATAAGGAGAATACTATGATGAGACACTTACCCCAAAAATTGAAGAAATAGTTCCAGTATTCAAGAAGACAACCAGGACAACCATGATTCATATATAGTATGAGATGCAGGGGGAGAAATCCCCATATTTAAAATTGAGTGGTAGTTGGTGCGGTACATTAGTTGGGACATGGAGACATGACTGCAATAAAAGATAGAGTTACCTCCATGAAAGAAGAAGATCTACCTTCAATGTCAGTTATTGAGCCACTCTCAGTTTCAGAAGAAGTTGGTGTCATGATAGAATAAGACGAGTTACTCACAGATTTCAATAGTTACAGTGAGAATGAAGCAACCATTCTCAATTTCAGAGCAGTTGTAGGTGCAGATTCCCAGTTGTAGAAAGAGGAGAGGACATACTCTCAGGCAGTGAGACAGATAGTGCTTTGCAGAAAGTACATAGAGATATCACATGATTGTGCAGATTAAGTTGCAGATGAGCAAGTTACCATATTGGTACAATGCAATGTGAAAATTTGGTTTGAAGTTGAATATAGAAAGACTTAGGTCTACATGTTGAAGAAGGATCTGTACAGGTTAAAGCAAGCTCCTAGAGCTTGATATGGAAAAAGTTGATAGTTTCTTGAAGGGCTTGGGCTTTACCAAGAGTAAACTTGATTCTAACCTTTACCTCAAGGTCATGAATGATGAGACAGTAATGTTACTACTATATGTAGATGATGTATTTTTGACAAGATGAAGAAAAGCTCATCACATATTGCAGAAGAAGCTCGCTACAGAGTTTGATGAAAGACCTAATGCTTTATCTCTTAGGTCTTGAAGTTTGGCAGAACCCATAGAAGATATTCCTTAACCAAGGGAAGAAAACAGTTGAAATAATGAAGAGGTTTAACGTGTTGGAATGTAAATCCATGTACACACCCGTGGAAACGAATTTGAAGCTCCTAGAAGACACTTCGTCAAAATTGGTTGATACTACTCTATATAGAAAAATTATTGGTTCGGTGATGTATTTGACGAATACCAGACTGGATATATGTTTTGTTACCTTTTGAGTCAGTATCAGGTAGAACGCAGATGTGTTCACCTTGATGATGCAAACCACGTGATGAGATACCTTAAGGGTACATTCGATTTTGGTCTCTACTATACTAGAGATCATGACTTCAGATTGTATAGATATAATAATTCAGATTGAGATGGAATGTTTTTTATAGAAAGATCACTGCAGGATGTTGTTTCAGTCTGGGGTCAGCCATGACTTCATGGCAGAGTAGGAAGCAACCAGGTATTGCTCCCAGCACGAAAGAAGCAAAATATATTGCAGCATGTACCACCAATTCTTAAGCCATATGGCTTCGAATGTTGTTGACATATCTATTTGATATAGATATGAAAGCCATCGTGATCCTATGTGATAACCAGAGTTGTATAAAAATGATGTGTTCCATGATTAGTCAAAGCGCATAGAGATTCGATATTACTTCATTTGTGATATGGTGCAGAGAGGAGCCATAAAGCTCCATTATGTTGGCACATATGAACAGGTTGTTGATGTGTTGACCAAGCCTCTATTTTGTGTAAAGTTTAAGCACTTTTGAGACAAGCTTGGTATAGTTTGAAAGGACCTCCCTCGAAAGGGGGAGTAGTGTTGATGATACTATGGTATCCTGATCAATAGTGAGTAGCTCAGCTAGGATTTTATATCCTAGGGGACTGGTCATCCTTGGACAGACCTTGAAGGTCCGTATGGACGGGATGTCAAAGTACTTGTGTATGTATATGCTAGCTTTGGTCAATAGTGGTAGCTCCATTAGGATTTTGTATCCTAGGGAATATTTTGATTCCTGGGCAGATCCTTTGGATATTCAAAGTACCACAAGATGTTGATGCCAACCTCATGCTGAATATTCCCAGCTTCGTGCTCATGTTGTTGTGATGTCAGCCTCGTGCTGAATATTTCTAGCTTCGTGTTGATGTTGTTGTAATGACAGCCTTGTGCTGAAGATTTCCAGCTTCGTGTTGATGTTGTTGTGATGCCAGCCTCGTGCTGAAGATTTCTAGCTTCGTTCTGATGTTGTTGTGATGCCAACCTCCTGCCGAAGATTTCCAGCTTCGTGTTGATGTTGTTGTTATGCCAGCCTCGTGTTGAAGATTTCCAGCTTTGTGTTGATGGTGTTGTGAGGCCAACCTCATGCTGAAGATTTCCAACTTTGTGTTGATGTTGTTGTGATACTAGCCTTGTGATGAAGATTTCCATCTTCATGCTGATGTTGTTGAGATGTCAGCTTTGTGCTGAAGATTTCAAGACTATTGTTGATGTTGATGTTGATGATGCTCCAACATTCGTGTTTTGATACTGTTGTTGTTGATGTTGTATCAACCTTGTGTTGTTACTGATCATGATGATGTATTAGTGTTATACTAATCCATGTTGATGCAGATGATAATGATGCCACTTTAGCTTCTTGTTGAAGATGATGATGATGATGCCACTTCAGTTTCTTGCTGAAGATGATGATGTTGATGTTATTTCAGCTTTAATGTTGAAGATGATGATGTTACTTTAGCCTCATACTAAAGATGTTGATGATATTACTTTAGCCTCGTGCTAAAGAAGATGATGATGCTACTTTAGCCTCACGCTAAAGATGATAATGATGTTACTTTAGCCTCATGTTGATGAGGATGATGATGTTACTCCAGCTCCATGTTGTGAACGATGGTGATGAGAAAAAATTCTGATGATTTATAGCTATGCCAGTCAATGTTCCAGATGTTGTTGATGTTGTTTCCCTCTCTCTCTCTTGATGATGTTGTAGAATACCCTTCTTGTTAAGGGGGAGTGTTGAAATATTGTAACTGCAAAGAGTATTCTATTTATTTATTGAGTCATTATTCATTAGATCAATCCCCTTTTGTGGATTGATCATGTCGGGCATTGTAATTGACCAAATCCCCTTTTGCGGATTGGTGAAACCCTAATTGTATTATGCAAATTAAGAAGTCGGCCCCCATGCCTAATTAAAGTGGTTTTAACCACTAAGAAGACAAGTCGGCCCTGCCCAGTGAAGAGACACCTTTCCAGCGGCTGCCAGTTTGTATAAATAAAGGAATCCAGCCACTCATTATCACACTCACTCATTCACTCATCAAGTGTGCAAATTTGGTAGCTGCAGTTGGGAGAAGAAGGCAGAGAGAGGCACATTGCTCAGTGTTGGATATTCTCTAGTGTTTTGGTTTATTGTCTTGCCATTGTATTGGCTATCTATATTAAGGAAGTTTTTGTTGGGTTTTCTCCCCCATGAGGGTTTCCCAGGATAAATGTTGTGTATCTTGTGATTGTGTTTCTCTCAGTGATCCTACCTATGTTATTGTTATCTAGTAAATTGAAAAGAAATATAATAATAGCTCAAAACTTAACACTAGTGAATAATAACAAATATCATCTATATGCTTGGAATACTAGTGGTCACTCTCTTGCTTTCATTTCTAGGGTCCTCCAATTCCCCTTCATGGTGAACTGGAGGCAAGGATCCCCATTTGCCTCAACTCCCTTTCCTCATCTTATTGTTTAGTCATCATCTCCAAAATCAAGGAAAAAATTGCAATTTATGGGGCTTAATGGCTAAATCTTGTAGGTAAGTTAACTTTGGTGAAAGTAGTCCTTTTGGCACTTCCAATTTTTCACTTCTCTTCCATGCTAGCCCCGATGGGAATTAAAAAGGCTCTGGCTTAAAAGATAAGAAAATTCAAGTGGCAAGTATGAATGACAAATCAAAAAACTTTTCATTTGGTCAATTGGCAATCCGCGAGGGCTCCAAAATTTCATGGAGGACTTGGAATAAAATATCCAATTCTGGAAAACATAGCCCTAGAATATTAATTGTTGTGGAGGATGATTTTGAGTAAGTTTGACGAGTGGAAACAAGCTCTCGTATACAAATACTTCTCATAGGATCGATTAAGAATCCTGGACAACCCTCCTCCTAGTCAAAAAGGTTCTCATATTTGGAAATAGCCCAAGTCATGGAATTTTTTAACTCTCTTAGAATTAAGATAGCCTCCCCACGATAGTTGGATTCATAAGAGAAGGAGTGGATACTTAATTTCAATATTCATATCAAGGTCAAGTCCTCTTTCAGGCCCATATTCCACTGACAAATTCATATTTCAAAATTTTCATTTTAGAAGTGGCTTACAACCCAAAACTCTCATGTCCTTTGTTTTGATGGGGCATCTAATGGAAACCCGGAGGTGGCGGGAGCGAGAGGGGTCATTTTCGATCCAAGGGGAAATATCGAGCTACATTATGCTTAGATTCTAGGTCGAGCCATTGATAATTAAGCCAAGGAGTATGTCTTACTACAAGTGATCAAAATCTGGACCAGGGGTCAAAATTTAGCTCAAAAATCAACATTCTCGGAATTGCCTCAAAACGAACGAGACCATAGCCCTCGTCATCACGAACCCAACGCAACTCATTTCGTCTCAAATGAATGTCGGGAGCGAGAGATATTGTGATCTGTTCGAGTCGTCAAACAAGCAAAAAAATGGACGCTGACGTGCAGTCCATACAGGCTGACGTGGCAGAGGTGACGTGGCTTGACCGTACATGCTGATGTGGCATGTGATGACGTGGTAGATTCTGATTGACAGGTGTGGTCGAATTGGAATGCGACACGTGGCATCATTTTGGCCAATGGTAAGGTGCCACGTGGCCCAGTCATGGAGTCCACGGGAATCGAACCCTGGACCTCCCGCCTAGGTGGAGCGCCTTTGCATGGTGTGGGTTACCCATAGTCCACGCTATGTGTCTTTTTATAAACACGGTTTTGTTTATATTTGAATTGGAGTGGTTTTGTATTTTGGTCGCGGTCCGGGCCGGGGCTAAGCCCTGGCCCCCGGTCATTTATCGTATTCCATATAACCCTTCCGCGCGCGCATTCCAACCGGAGTTATAGCCTTTGGTTTTATATGATACCGCATGTGACCACAACATACGATGCGCGAGAGTTTCGATGGTTTGAAATGGTTTTAACCACGCGCCCGACAAGTGGTGTTTAGCCATTCGTTTTGTAAACTCAACGCTTTTTTGTATTTACGCGCGGTCGTATGGTGCCCACATGCCTAACGGCTTGTGGTTGGGGGCCAAAAATTCGTTAACGGTTCGACAGTTTGATCCATTTTTTGGTTATGCGCATGTGTTGGGTTTAAGCACGCATTTTGGAGCATGTTCTGGGTCCAAGCACACAGAGGTGCGTTTTGGCGAACCAGAGCCAGCGAGCTTGAAGGAAGAGAATGGCAGGAGGCCTATCTTTCTGATTTTTTGGCCGAATGAGGTGTCGTAAAAGCCCAGGTAGGGGTTTTTGGACGTCCTGAATCCATTGGAACTATTATCAAGGCCATTTGAAGACTTCTTTTGCAGGTTTTTATCCATTGAAGTTTCAGCAAGCTCCAAGGAGCTTGAAGCCCTCATTGATTGAGGTCTTGTTTTGGTGAGTCCAAGTTTGTTTTCTGTGACTGAATAGTCATTTTTGGCTAATTGTTATGCTCTGAACACATTGGGACAGGTTTTAGAGGCTTTTGAGTACTTTTATAGGTGTTTTTCCAAAGAGAAGCTCATTGAAGCTTATGGCCACATGTAGAAGAGGTCGTGCCCGGATGAGCCATGATCTGTTTTCAGAGTTTTATTAGTCATTTTTGGGGTTTTTATGTGTTCTGATCCCAATGGTACAGTCTATTTTTCCATTGGAGTTGAGAAACAGCTTGTAAAATAACTTTTGACAAATTAATCCCAGAGAGCCAAGTCCATTAATGGAGGCTCAAGGAGATGTAGCCCGGAGCGGGGTGAACTCCTTTATCATCTTGTTCTTGTTGTGAGTTTGATGGTTTATTTGTTGCAAGTTATGTTGTTGTGTATTTATTTAAAGTACATTTTTAACCATTTAAAAGAACATATCCTCACACATGAACATTCAAAAGAAGATTCATAAACTTAGCACATAATTTTATCTTGCATATTTTAACACATGAAGCAAGGTCCTGTAAAGTTTATTTTTAATGAAGTAGAGGGTGCTTGCATAGAATAACAAGTCAGCCTTCTATTTTCAGATCAGGTGGTATCAGAGCATAGTTTTTTTTGCTCATGTGTTTGCCATTGATAGCTTGAGATTTAGCTATTGGTTTTTGTCCAAGTTTTGTGTTGAATTTTGATATCTTGCAAGGATGGAGGAAGCTTCAAGCATTGATAGTTCTCATACATCTTCAAAATCCAAGTTCTTTGACAAAGATATGTTGAAGGAGATTCTAACCATGAGAGATTTGATGAAAGAGATGTGTGAAGACAGAAATGAGAGCATTGCCCTTGAAGAGCAGTTGATGGCCATGAAGAAGGAGAAAGACCAGCTTCTTGAAAGGTTGCATGAGATGGAGAATCAACTCCATGAGGCAAAGGAAACCCTTACTAAGTACATGCATGAACATAAGGTATGCAATGTTAGTTTATCTTCTAATTCCTCTCAAGATGAATGCTTTGGTGTTTTTGAAAATCACACAAGAGGAATAGGGTCCAAGTTATTGTTAAAAATGGGCTATGAAGGTATAGGTTTCGGTAAGCATGCACAAGGCATTGTTGAGCCTATTGTTGTTTAAGAGAGACCCAAGTATTGTGGTATTGGATATGAACGAATTGATGGAGCAAATTCCAAAGTTTATGAGACAAGGGAAAAATTTCCAAGAACAAATTTTGTTTCAAATTCACCTCCTCAAGAAGGCTATAAAGGTGAAAGTTCAAGAACTTTTGTTGAAAGTTCAATCCCTTCAGCATGCAAAGCTTGTGTTCAAGATGAATGCGAATGTGTGAAACAAGAAAGTTGTGACAGCGATGAGGACAAGAACAGATTTGTTGGTCTTCAAAGGAGAGCTTGTAACTCTTCAGATTCACCTCCTCAAAGAGGCGATAAAGGTGAATGTTCAAGGTATAATTCTGCTTATCATTCAGTTGCTTTTGATTATGTTAAGCATGATAAATTTGTATGTAAAAATGGAAGAAAGAATCCATGTACATATTGTGGTTTATATAACCATCATATATCAAAATGTTGGAAAAGATTGGCCAATTTCAGGAAAATTTACAAGCAAAGACAACGTGAAAAGAGGATGCAAAAGATTTGCACTCATTGTCAGAAGCGGGGTCATCTCATTGACCAATGTTGGACATTGCATCCAACCACTCATCCACAGCACAAGAAGCAGTTGGATAAAGAGATTGGCAAGAATGGAAGAGGAGATTCCATCATCGATGTGAGTCAAGATGATTCACAAAAGGACGATTTTCAGCAGAAAAAGTCACCGTTGAGTTGGCTTGGTAAGAAATGGTTGGATTTCTTGAGCAAGTAAGGCTTNCATTTTCTGTTGTAAATGCACTTTTCAGCCTTATGTGTGCATTTATGTTGAGAGTATGACAAGTTGCAGCAGTTTATCATAACTTGTATGATGCAAGTTTGCATGTGAATGCAATTCATTTTGAAGGCATTTTTGTTTGTTGCACAACTTCGCCAGGAGGATGTAAAAGATGGATATGATGTTCACTTGTTACAGCCATATATGTTTTTCATATTCAGCTCTTATGTACCTACATGTTTTGGGTTTATGTATTTATGTTTGTACTTGAAGGAGAGTTGAAGAACTATGCACATGCATTTGTTTTTATGTATGTGTAAGCAGTGAACCTGGTGATGGTTCATCATGAATGATTCATGATTGTAACATGATTATGTATCATGTTTGTCGACTTGTCAGATTGGGAAGGTTGATATGTTTCAAATGAGTTTCGACTTGTGTCGATATTGTCTGACGACTATGTTGTGTCGATCATGTTTTTCGACTTGTGTTTAGTCGATGATGTTTGTTGACTTGTAAGTTGATTTTGAGTACACAGAGATGCAGGAAAACACCATGTGCTTTGATGAAGTACAAGATGTGACCATTTTCTTGAAGAGCAAAAGACTTTGTTGGCATCATTTTTTTCAGTCTTGTATAATTTGTTTTCAAGATTGATGGTTTTCTTGGCTTGTGACAAGATGTCGCAGGAAAGTTTTTGCAGCCATTGGAGAGATGATTTTATTGACGTCAAAGAGTTCAAAAGAGGGACTTGATTCTCAGTGGGAAGGTTGGCAGTCTTCCAAGCACAAAGAGAACAGTGGGTCAGCAACAACCAGAGAACAGTGGTTGAAGGACATAGCCAGTTGCAGTGCAAGGCATGTCAAGGTATCCAGGTGATTGTCTAAAAGACTTTTCAAGTAGAATCAGTTGATAGAACTTGAAAGCAGAAAAGTATTGAAGCTCAGATAGATAATCATAAGCTTGTGGGTCCAAAAGCCTTTCAGTGGGAAGGTGTGATCAAAATCTGGACCAGGGGTCAAAATTTAGCTCAAAAATCAGCATTCTCGGAATTGCCTCAAAACGAACGAGAGCGTAGCCCTCATCATCACGAACCCAACACAACTCGTTTCATCTCAAACGGACGTCGGAAGCGAGAGATATTTCGATCTGTTCAAATCGTCAAACAGGAAAAAAAATGGACACTGACTGTGCAGTCTGTACAGGTTGACGTGGCAGAGGTGACGTGGCTTGACTGTACATGTTGATGTGGCATGTGATGACGTGGCAAATTCTAATTGGCAGGTGTGGTCAAATTGGAATGCGACACGTGGCATCATTTTGGTCAATGGTAAGGTGCTACATGGCTCAGTCATGGGCTGCCACGTGGCACCCCATTTTTGGTTGATCGTTCAAAATAATATGGAGTCCACGGGAGTTGAACCCTGGACCTCCCGCTTGGGTGGAGCGCCTTTGCATGGTGTGGGTTACCAATAGCCCACGCTATGTGTCTTGTTATAAACACGGTTTTTTTTATATTTGAATTGGAGTGGTTTTGTATTTTGGGCGCGCTCCGGGCCGGGGCTAAGCCCCGGCCCCCGGTCATTTATCGTATTCCATATAACCCTTACGCGCGTGCATTGCAACCGAAGTTATAGCCTTTGGTTTTATATGATACCGCATGCGACCACAACACACGATGCGCGAGAGTTTGGATGGTTTGAAACGGTTTTAACCACGCACCCAACAAGTGGAGTTTAGCCATTCGTTTTGTAAACTCAACCCTTTTTCGTATTTACGTGCAGTCGTATGGTGCCCACATGCCCAACGACTTGCGGTTGGGGGCCAAAAATTCGTTAACGGTTCGACAGTTTGATTCATTTTTCGGTTATGTTTGTGTGTTGGGTTTAAGCATGCATTTTGGAGCGTGTTCTGGGTTCAAGCACACAGAGGTGCGTTTTGGCGAACCAGAGCCAGCGAGCTTGAAGGAAGAGAATGGCAGGAGGCCTATCTTTCTCATTTTTTGGCCGAATGAGGTGCCGTAAAAGCCCAGCTAGGAGTTTTTGGACATCTTGAATCCATTGGCACTGTTATCAAGTCCATTTGAAGACTTATTTTGCAGGTTTTTAGCCATTTAAGTTTCAGCAAGCTCCAGGGAGCTTGAAGCCTTCATTGATTGAGGTCTTGTTTTGGTGAGTCCAAGTTTGTTTTCTGTGACTGAATAGTCATTTTTGGCTAATTGTTATGCTCTGAACACATTGGGACAGGTTTCAGAGGCTTTTGAGGACTTTTACAAGTGTTTTTTCCAAAGAGAAGCTCAGTGAAGCTTATGGCCACATGTAGAAGAGGTCATGCCCGGATGAACCATGATCCGTTTTCAGAGTTTTATTAGTCATTTTTGGGGTTTTTATGTGTTATGGTCCTAATGGTACAGTCTGTTTTTCCATTGGAGTTGAGCAGCAGCTTGTAAAAGAACTTTTGACAAATTAATCCCAGAGAGCCAAGTCCATTATTGGAGGCTCAAGGAGATGTAGCCCGGAGGGGGGTGAACTCATTTATCATCTTGTTCTTGTTGTGAATATGATGGTTTATTTGCTGCAAATTATGTTGTTGTGTATTTATTTAAAGTACATTTTTAACCATTTAAAAGAACATATCCTCACACATGAACATTCAAAAGAAGATTCATAAACTTGGCACATAATTTTATCTTGCATATTTTAACACATGAAGCAAGGTCCTGTAAAGTTTATTTTTAATGAAGTAGAGGGTGATTGCATAGCATAGTAAGTCAGCCTTCTATTTTCATATCAACAAGGAGTCCARCTAGCTAAGGAGAGATAGATCCATAAGATCATTATACTTGACAACTCAAAGAATGCAATTAGATGTTTTGTTCAAGGATCTGCATCAAAGGATTTATAGTTAGGAGGATTTATGGGGTTATTTTCCCAACCGTCATTGGCTGGCTATAGAGGAGGTTCAGAAAAAATTGCAATAATAGGATGTGGTTGTAAGGGAGGATTAGGAGGAGCTTGAGATTGTGGCAATTCTGGATGCCCACAAAGGTTCAGATAGCTAGTTTGCGATAGTTGGTTAAACTCTTCAAAATCAACGTCAAAATGTATTGAAAAGCTCATTTTATTATGTCTACTCTGTTGCCAAAATACATTTGGAAATCTTCCTCTTTTGCCTTAGTTTCCTTTATTTCCACTCATGTTACTTCCTCGACTGAAAAAGCTCATCTAATTGCATCATCATTCCAATTAGTATAGAATTATTAAAGTAAAATACAAGACATATTATAGTAAACATCTATTACAATTCCATTTAAAATGATTTAGGTATGGCTATGAAATTGACACAGTAATCCAAGCATCCAAGGGAGAAATGAGTGGGAATAAATGTAAACAAGGAAGAAAATCCACATTTTGGCAAGCAACATTTTCATTATTTTGCTTTCACAATCTAAATTGTAAACTTCTTTACAAAATTATCTTCATGTGAATAGTCTATTATCTCTTTGAACAAGGAAAATGAGTGAAAATGAATATATAAATGACAAGTATACAATGATAAAGGGAGTGTAATTAGCGAAAAATTATATGAAATGACAGGAATTCATGAGGAATTTATGTTCAATGTTCATACACAGTCAACCATTTATGTTCATAGAACATTGCAAAGCTTTAATAAGTTGTATGTGATTTCTTTGAGAAGACTCTCAAACAATTCCCAAAAACAATCAATCTGTTTCCATATTATTCCTTTCACCCAAAACTACATTCTCAAACTGCGTGATAATCTGAGTTTACAACATCCAAACCAAAATGTCAAATTGCACATATATCATCGTGAGATCATAAAGTAAAATAAATTCCATATACAGGTCTACCATAATGAACAAATCCTATCGAACAACTTCTCTTAATAATAAAAAATTAAACTACATAAACACAAGGAAAATGACATCGAATTGTAATGAAATATGATTAGGAGAGTATGGGAATAATGCACGGAAAATGATAAAATAATGAGGGGATAAATGCCCACTTTATGTAATTGAAATAAAATAAAACTTTCACTTTTGTATCATGTCTTTTATCCAATTTCCAAATATGTATTTGCTCTTGATACTTGACAACTCAAACCCCATGTCAGACTTTAACATTAAAAACCTTATGAATGGCCAACTGGAAATTTATTGTATGAATTCGACCAATATTTACTCCTATTTTAGGCAAGCCCAGTTCTCATAATTATGGCTATTCGAGATTGTAGGTTTAAAAATCATGCAAAGGCTAGTATGGGAGTCAAAAATAGAACAACATGGATAGCACATTAGTCATAAAAGAACACATGGGCACGCGGCCTCAGTCTTTCACAATGAATATAGTATGTGCAAAGCACAAAGTGTGCTTTGTTTTTCAAAAATGAAATGACCATTACTATGTCAATTTATCCAAGAGCTTGAATAAAACATATCTAGAAACTGCATAAAGAAATGAACTTGATTTATAATGAGTTTTCGTTTATATGAAGACCATATGAAACTTAAACAATTTCATCGATACTCGCAAGGTTTGAACACAAGGGACAGAGGGTACTCGAGTGAATGTCGCCAAAATAGAATAATAGGTTTAGTGATGTAGCTACCAGGAAAAACCAATGGGCGCGCAACCTCAACTTTTGACAAAGAACAAGGATAAGGCCGAGCACAAGATGTGTTTGATTTTATAATGAATCCAAAATGAAATACAAGCCATTACTATACCATATACTATGAGCTCTAATCAGAGCTTGAAATTTTCAAAATGAGAATGGATATGGCCATAATGAGAATAGTCTCCATTGAGACAATATGCAACTTAACCAGTTCTTTCATACCAACATATTCAAAATCATGGAGATAAAGCATGCTCCCAATGATGGTTGCATATATATGTATATTTCGAACCCATTTCCAAACTCAACAAGATTTGAATCAAGTAAACAAAGAGTATTTCCAATGTTGGTCGCATAAAGATTCCAAAAATAAACAGACTGTTTACAAATTAAAACTTGAACCCAGGTCAAGACTTAGGAAATATCCACCATAATAGAAATGGGTTCAACCCATAGTTCATTTCTTAACAACCCATTCTTTCAAACAAACCTTTCAAGGAAATGAAAAAATGATAATATGAATTCGAGAGGATTGATGCATATAGAAAAGGGTAGCAAAAACATTTCTTTTTTTTGCAAGTGAAAAAGCCTCAAACAACATTTAAACAATTTCTTTCTTCATGAGTGAAAACCAGGGAAAATAAATACTTCCACACTCATTACTAGTCAATTCAGAGCCACTACTATTTCATTTGCTAACAAAACCTTTGAAAAATATGTTTATAGATTGGCGAGTACATACCTTGTCTAGGAAATGTTTTTATACCAGCAATGGAGGCCAAGAAGGTTGCAACAACGAACATGAGGAGGTAAGTTTCCAAAGTCAAGATGTAACTCTTCCTCCATAGACCAAAAACCAAATGAAATGACAATAACCCTATCAAACAAGAGGTGGTAAAGAGTGGGGCTATGGGAATTAATTCCCACGTCGTTTCTCATTCAATGCATGGCCAACTCACTCCATCACATCGATATTCCAACCATTAACCATATCATATGCATATGTTAGGCTTAAGGCATTCCAACTTGTGTACATCAACGTCATATCATATCAACCTTTAAACTTATACCAATTTTAAATTAAACATTATCACCAATCATATCACTTCAACCTTATGCACGATGATATCCATTTACGTAGTGCGCATATCCATGCAAATGGGTCAGAACTTGTATCCATATTTTTTGTATAAAACTAAATAGTATGACCATACTTCTTATATCAAAAATGTCATATGTATTGAACAATCATTTCCATGTATGCCTTAATATAGTTACAATCTAACTAATATAGATAGTGTTTGTAAAACTAAAACTTCATACCTTGACATGCTTTGACTATATTGATAGCATTGTTCATTGCCATGTGGAAAATGCCAAATCCATATATATATTAGACCCAAAAGCCAAAATCAAACCATATAAACCCTTAAAAGTTTATGTCACTCAAATATCTAAGCTTAATTTACTTTGAATGCCAAAGTATGGGCAACAAACTTCGATTTCACTAGGCATATAATCACATAGGAACACAACATACCATACCCTTTGTAGATAATTTCACGAGTGCCATGTTTAATGTTGCCATTATACTAAGAACATAATAGAGTTGTGTTTACAACTTTATATTATATTAATTGATCATAGTTTGATGTCTTCGCAAACTACCATATATCATACTTACTAGTGATGCAAACATATATTTTGCATCATCCAAACATATGCATTTATAAAAAACTCAAGAAACTTGGAATGATTAAACCATTGCTCTTAAAACCATAACTGAGATGATGCCTCAACTAAAAATCATGATATATGAAATGTTCAAATGTTGAGGGAAATGTGATGTTAGGAAATAATCACTCCAGTGTGTTTCTCCTAGGGGACCCCATTTATTAAAAATATTGAATTTTTTTAATGTATATATATATGCTTCACAATTCTTTGTGAGCTTTTAGTAGGTGACGAATTATGAGTCAACAATCAACATCCATGTTTCACTCTCTTAATTATAACTCAATTTCATTCGTTTGACTTGAGTTGATGTTTTCCTTTCATAGGTTTTTAACTTTCTTACTTTTCAAAATTTTCTATGATTTCCAAAATTATGCCCCTTTCCTCATATTTTTCTTTTTTACCTTTAGTTTGATCTCCCTTTATTTTTTTATTGAAGTTTATTTTCTCTTGAATCCAAGACTTTTTTTTCCGAACTCTTTCAATTCTCTTTTCTTCCCAAGCTTTCTTTTTCTAACTTTGTCCCTCTGATTTCCAAGTTGCCCCTCATTCTCAAATTGGGACCCCTTTTAATTTCACTTGTGTTCTCCTGTCTAGACTTCAACATCAGACCTTTCTATTCTTCGATTGAAAGACCATTTCTTTTCAAATTTGAATTATTCTTATCTTCAAACTTTCCTTCCCCCCACTTTTCTATTGGGCCCAATCTCCAAATCAATCCCTAACTTCACCTCTCTTTGTGAACCCTTGTCCTGATTTCAAGATCAACCTTGATTTCCAAATTGGGGCTCCTATCATCATTCGAACTATTTGAAATTTTGATTTTTGTTTGATAACTTCTATTATTTTACCTTCTCTTTGAATTTTGGGTTGAACCTTGGGAGGCCAAATTCTTCGATCAAACCAAACCTTTGAATTAGGCCCTTCCATCACCAAAGTTCCTAAAATCTTAGTATGATTTGGAGATTCGACCATTTTATTGCACAAATTGTAGTTTGGGAAAAGGTTGACCCAAACCACAAGATGACGACAACTGGGAGAATACCTACCCATTGTCACCTCAAATAGGTATTCTTGTCACTTTAGAGATGAAGTGATCCCCTCAAGGGGGGAATCCCAGGTGATCCTAGGGGGAATGAGACGGAAAGTGATATGATGAAATGAATGCCCCTATACATCAAGTTGTTAGGTGGAAGATGGATTTGATGACACGTCTCATAAGTGATCTAGGATTTCCAAGTCTTTGAGTACCTGCAGAAAGTATTTGTACCTACCTGAGACACAAGACAATCCAAGTGTACAAGTTATATGTTAAGTGGAAAATCAAGTTAATATTGTTGTCCCTATTTGAAAAAATCAATACAGATATATATCATCAAGAAACAATTAATAAAGCTTCTAGATAAGATGCTAAAAGTCTAACAAATGATGCAAGAGATAAGCTAGTACAAACTAGTACAGCTCAAGTATAAAAGCATAAAACTTTAGCATCAATGTAAGGTTGTTATAGACAAGTATTGAAGAGATATAATTGAAGCCTTATGGTTGTAGCAACCAAATTGTTACAACGGAAAAATCAGCCACCAAAAGTCACAAAGAATCCACCCAAAATATGCGCTAGGACTAGTAGACTATGCATGCAAATTTTAACGGTTGAAATGTGAGTTATGAATAAAAAAGAGAGTGACTTGTTGCATCCCTAATGGTTGTAGCTTTAATTTAGTTGTATATCCCAAGAGACTAATTATACTAACATTCCCTAGAGGTTTTAGCAACCTCAAAGCATCAACAATAGATTCCAACTTGAACAATATTAAAATCTCGTTAAATCACGTTTACCAAAGCAAACAATTTATATCTCCAATGCAAATTTCAGATTAGTGCCTTTTAAAAAATGAGTGAATGGAGTCTTTAAAACACAAGTTAGATCAACAAGATCCCTAGGGTTGTAAACCCTCTTACTCCATAGGGCATGCAAACCAAACTTCAAGGTAGATAAAAAAGGGTGTACACCCTTGTATTCCTCCAAGATACCTTGCAATAAAATACTTTTAAACTAGAAAATGAAGAGAACTTGATGGAGAGTGTATGCAATTATACTCCTCCTAGGGTTTTAACCAACAATATCATGAAATGATCAAGAAGAATGCAGATTTTCCTTACCAAAACCAAGAAAGTTGCAAGATCAAACCCTAGTTTCACCAAGACAAACCATCCATAAGCAAGAACAAGAGTCTCCAAGAGCTGTGCACCACCTTAGATCATCCATTCATCAAGATATATACCAAAAATAATTTGCAAGAGAGAGAGATACCAAAAATGCTCAAGTATAGCGAAAATTTCAGCCAATGTAGTCTTCTCAAAATGGGAGAGTTATATGAAAATGAAATAAGGTTGATCTCTATTTATGTCAACCTCCTAAACATAATTTTTGCACATACCAGGGTAAACCAAAAAGTAAGGAGTGAAACTTTCCTTACTTTTCCCCTTTACATAATAATAATATTTAAATTTAACCCTAAAATGCACGTAAGAAATCCTAAAGAAGCATGACGTCACCCCTTTAGGACAACATTTTGGCACTTTTGCAAGTCGTTGTAGTGGAAAGTGAAAGTCATTGGATCATATAGGGCCTCACTCTAATGTGCTAGAACTTTCTCCTCCAACTCAAACCCTCATCCATCAAAGCATGCCAAGTGTCAAACCAACCAACACCACAACCCCAACCCTAGCCCTAGAGTGACATCAACCTCCTCAAAAGTGACATTTTAGCCTCAAGAGAAAATCATTGGGTTGGCTAAGGGCTAGGTTATGTTCTCCATGGTATCTCCTCCTACCTCCAAAAGCTATCATCGTCATCCGATGTGTGGGCCATGGTATCCACCATGTGGGCTTCAATCCCCAAGGAAGCCCAAGGTAGGCTTGTTCTTCACAAACTCTGAACCAACTAGGTCCTGCAAAGACAATGAATACGCCATCCAAGGATTTCAAATCAAATGCATCATGATGAGTAAATAAAATCAATAAAAGAACCATCTAATCATGTATATCCAAACTACCTCATCAAAATAAACAAGTGCTCAAAGACCCTATACAATTTGCCCAATTTAGTTATGGGAGGGTTGAAAAAGCGACCTATTGGGTGAGTCGTACCTCAAGTTTAGGAGTGTTTCCCGAGCGGACCCTTCTCTAAGTCATGTGGATGAAGTGACATGGACGAGGGCAACACTCTTGGGAATGGGGTTCATGACATACAAGGGATTGTAATGTCTCGTTTATGGGTGCCTTTGTAGAGGGTGTGATGCAACTACATTTTCAAAGCAACCTTTTTCCAAGCCCATTTATTGCCTTTTATTCTTTTAAAATGTTTCCACGTTGAAGTCGAGGTGGGGCTTCTACCTAAGAATGAAAAACAATGCTCACCTTGACTCTACCCTAGTCACATCATGCTTCTACAAGTTGAAAACAAGTGTGGGGCTTCTACCTAAGCATGAAAAACAGTGCCCACACATGCTCCACCTTAGTTTGTATTTGTATTAGTTACGAGAGACATTTCATTGTCCTCGGGATCCCTGGGCGAGCATATAGAAGGTTCATGATTGGATTTTATCTTTTGCGACCTACAAGACTCTGGGCCTTCAGCCTATTCTTCCCAGGAAATGAAGGGCAACCCCTTCTTGGGTCAATACACCCGAAAATCCCAAAAGGTAAGGAGATGAGGGGATGAAGTGTGGAAAGTGACAAGTATGGTCGAGAATGGCACAATGACTTATCAAGAGGACCTCCTAGTTGCAAACTTATCCCCAAGGGTGACCCACTTACTAGGGCGCAATGTCAACCACCAAAGTGAAATAGGGCAAAGAGCATAATGTCCAAGAAAACATTACATAATCAAAAGCAGTTTTAAATGCAACAAACTCAAATGCCTCAAATATTGAAACGAGACTCACAATAATACCTGACTTGTACCTCATGGAGCAAGACCCAATGTCTTCGGGAAGTCATTTGATGTGGTGGATACTATTGTGATGAACTTGGATTTGTGGTGGTGAGGTGGGTTTCTATCTGTGCAATTGGACATTGTTGGTCATGTTGTCCCTCGGTACTCCATGTCTGCAAACTGAGGGCCTTGAGACATCATCTCCTTAGTTATCCCTAGGAGTTGGGGATATCATCTAGCTTCTACTTGGGGACATGTACTCACCACAGAGTGCATGAGAACCGCAACATCTCCTGGTGGACCTGTGCCTACACTGAAACATAAAACCATAAAATCCAGGGTGATTCTATCACCCTTCGTCCATACATATCAAAATAAAAAATGACAACTAGTCTAGAAAAGAAAATTTTAGCATTTTTTCAAAAAATTCTAAACTAAACATGTAAAATGATGAAAGAAATATGCAGGTAGAGAAAAATGAAATATGAAATGCAACTAAGCTACCATGAGCAATCAATATGCAAATGCGAGGAAAGAAATATGACCTACCTACTTACATAGGGCCCTGGGGACCTGAAGATTAGGTCCCGAAATGTCAGGTGAAGTCGTACAACCAATAAAACCACTTGTTCATCATTTCATCAAGGTATCTTTGCCCATGCTTAATCATGTGAAACGAAAAATATAAGTGCAACACATGATAATCATGAACATAAATACACATATAATTAGTTATGAAATGAAACTTAACGAGATGGGTGGGAAGGAGGAAATCTTGCTGGAAAGAGAAACCACTGGCTTGGTCATCTAGGAAATCCTACCTAAAGTGATGGCCAAAAGCTCGATCAATCCATCTCTGAGGAGGGCTACGATATGTAGACAATGTCTCATCTTCGTCCCCATTAGCATGATTGTTGCTTCCTGGAGATTGAGAAGACATGAGAGATCCCAAGAAGACCCCATGATTTCCTTGAGAAGGATAAATGAGGTAAGGAATAGGCTCGGGTTTAGAAAACCATTGCCTCTTCATTTGTGAATCCTCGTAAAAATCCCCAAGATGAAAATACTTTCACTTTGTAGAGTGAACCTCTTATTCCTCTGGGATGGCCACGTTTTGGTATCCATCAAGATCTGAGCATGAAGGTGGTTGGAAATCTTTATGAGTATGTTGCGATGAATAATCTTGGAACAAATATGTGATCATATCATTACCTGGATGCCAAGCATATGAATGATATGTACATGAAGACCAATCCTCTGAAGATGAAAACTCAACCCCTTTTGTTTGAGAACTGTCTTCAACGTCGTAAATGGGATTATCAAAAGTGAAACAAACCACATCCCATCTATGCCTCTCGACGTGTATGAAATCATCAATGTGTTGATCAACCATGTAAGAGGGGTCCTGTAGTGTCCCCAAGGCCGAGCCCCGTTACAGATCATGATATATGCAATGAATTGTAAATGTGCTCTATAGGCTGGTGAGCCAAGTTTTGTATAAGCTGGAAGGCTTATGTGTTTGTTAGGCCAGGAAGCCTAAGTGTTTGAGGGCCAGGAGCCTGTTGTTGTACTTGTATGTATGCAGAATAATCAATAAAATATAAACACCGCCAGGTGCAGACCGACCACGATGAATGAGTGAAGGGGGACTGAGTGTCCATAGACTGGGCAAGAAACTAGGGGCTGGAAGGTGGGAAAGGGGATAACTGTTGAGCCTAGGGGGCTTAAGCCTGGGAGATAATATTTTAATATTATTTCAAAAAGAGACATGTGCATTTATGTTTATCCTAAGTTTTGGAAAGGGAAAGTGTGCAAAAGGGATGCAGGCTGATGGAACGCATGCAGTTCCAAGGGTGACAAGTGTCAGCCCTGGTGCATGCAGATAAAACGGCCAAGATGAGCCGTGAGGGGGATTCCTCCTCCATTCCACCCGACTGCCTGAGCGTGTACAGGCTCTGAGCAGTACGATTAACTCGACCTCTGCAAAGAATACCTCGTGCGTCCCTGAGAGCTGGAAAGCCTGTGATTGTTCTGAATAATCCGTACCTCTCTGTCCCGAAGCCGTGACGGTGAGACCCATTTGCCATCGCCGAACCAGTTCGAGGAAGCCTGTATCTGGCTCTGAGGAAACTGGTGTATTCCTCTGTTCTGGAACGGGAATTTAAATAGTCTATGTTGATTTCGGGAATAGCCTATGTGTGTGTTGAATTCTGAAAGGCCGAAACATCCTTTGTCTGAGCACCGAGCCTATGTGTGGAACCAATCCGTGAGACCATCCGCCATTGTTAAACCTACTGGATAGCTCGTGTCTATTTTTCCCGTGGGTTGTTGTGACCACGCAGTACTGGACTGCGTGAGGCTTGTTGGCCTGTGAGYGACTCCTTCAGGTGAGAGAGTGCGCAGAGGGAGGAGAGAACTCCTGGAAGGAACCCTGTAGCTGCCATAGAGCCCGGAGACTTCCGGTCCGGTCTGTTCCTGTAACCCAAGGTAAGGGAGACTGGCAGTCGAAGGACTGTCTAGGTGACAGAGAAGGTGCACTCTCCTGGGGTGGAACAGGCATGTGGGGAATGAGGGTCTGTGGGCAGTGAGCAAGGGAGATTCATGGGAGAACTTTCTTCATGATGGTTGTGTATGACTGAATTCCCTGTAACCTCAACCTGAGTCTAGATTCCTTGCCGTGGGGTGGAGCTCAGTCCCAGCTCGGGGGTGACCCACTGTTGAGTTGAGGAGAAGTGCGGTCTACGGCTAGGAGGTTCGTGGGAGGCCTGCATTTGGTTGGTGGATTTCTTCACTGTCAGCAGATAAGTATTTGACTATGTTTTATCACAATTGCATGACTCTTCTGGATATGTTATCATGTTTTCCGCTGTGTAAATGAATTACTGTTGAATGCCATGGCTTGTTTAATTGTAGCAGTAACTTATACATTTTACTCTGAGATTTAAGTGTGTTTAATTGTTTAAATACATGTGCTTATAATGTCTGTACGAATTATGTAAGAGTCCATGTACAGATTGATGTAGAGAGGTTTTAAAGCCTCGGTAGTGAAAGGTGACACTACAAATTGGTATCAGAGCCAACGTTTTGACACTGAGCCTAGATGGGCCAGTGGAGCGGTCTTTGGACCGAGAATGCGAAGGGAAATTGAGTCGGGAGGACCAATTTTGGACCCTGGTTTGTTCCGAAGTGCCAAGGGAACACTTGACGAGTTGTTATTAAGATCAGGAGGTATAGCGGCATTAAGAAACCGCAGCTGGTGTGGTCTATGGCCACAGGGAGACAGGTCTCTACACCAATGGTGTTAGAACCGTAGGATCTGTTCGGGAGGGAAGGCGAACCCTTGTAACCGTCCGATCTGGAGAATGTGCACAAGGTTTAAAGCCTTTGGCTATTGCATAGGGGATTGGAAAATCGCGATACACGAAATTTTGAATTGGTTAGGAACCGTCTGAGATGTCAGATCTCGGCAAGAAAACCCGTCAGCCATAGGATCTGTCGGGAGATGACCGAAGGTTAAACCTCAGAGACTAGGGGTGAATGCTCCGAAATAGATCTAGACCGTTCGAAAGACGGAGGACACGTGTCGTGAGATTTCCCATTTCGGGAAATCGGGAATCGCGATATCGGGAGTCCTGGTAACAAGGGATCGGGACTTTCCATGGTGGAAACCCCAAAACGTCGAAAGGATCTGCGTCGTTGATCCGAGGAGGGGATCCGACCATTGGATTCCATGCTTGGATTGGACGTGGACTCATGAATGCGTACCACATGCCAGTGAGTCGAGGAGACAGGCGAGAGTGGTGGGACCCGATGATGTCATTAAAAGTGACGTGGACCCTCATGAACGTACCACGTGCCACGAGGGTGAAGGACGACAACTGTGTTGTGGGCCCAAAGAATAAAGTAACTCGCGATTTCGGGAGCTCGCGAGATAAGGGCATAGGAGCTTGACATGGAAACTCACGAAGTCGCGAAGTAGCGAGAACGAGAGGAGAAAGGTCAACATCGCTCCTCGGGGTTTCGTGAAAGGGAGGTGTCAGGGTTGGATGCCACAACTCACGAAGGTGCGAGTAGCGAAGACTGCTAACACTTAGACTTAGACCTAGACTACGGTCATGCATAGCAGACCCTAGCGAGGACAGAGCCATACCCTTGTCGCATCTCGGGTATCGGCATTTAGAGGAATGAGTCGAAAGTTTTCGACTCACGAACTCGCAATGTTTCGAGTTGCGAAAAGGGTGACTTGGGTTTCGTATATTTAACCATCGGATCTTCGTGGACCGAGATTCCGAAGTTCCGAAACCCCAGAAATTGCAGAG
>ML795771.1:515500-536174 GCA_009831015.1 Picea engelmannii
TAATGCATATATAAGAAGGTTATAACAATCAAATATGACACATACCATGATACCTCGGACCAATTACCTCATGGAGCAAGAGTCCTCTCCAATGCAGGCCCAGGCCGGTGGTGATGGAAACTGCTACTGCTGACAGGACAAATATGACGAAAAAGAAGAGAGATGGGCCCTCCAGGGCCATGCTCAAGTCAACCCTGCTCTCGGTACTCCATGTCTAGGACCATGTGGGCCTCGAGACATGATCTCCTAGTTATTCCTAGATATCGTGGATAGCAAAGCCAATTATTTTTTTATCTTCATGTGCCGGAGGAAGGAAAGGATGGATAACTTCACCTTCATCGAGCGGTAAAATGGACATAGATGTCTCATCAAGGTCTTCATCATCGATATCCTCTTGACATTTTTCTTCATGGATATGTTCTTCAAGCACTTCTTCTGCAGGTGGTGGGCAATACTCTTCTTCAACTTCACACTCTTTAGTTGTTGTCGCGTCATCCACCATAAAACCTTCTCTATAAAGGGCATCTTTGAGCTATTGGAGGGTAGTTTCCAAATCTTGAGTAGGTGGCCCCCAATACCTGATAAATTCTTCAACAATATTTGTAGACGACCGAATACTTTTTGGATCACATGAGTTTGCAAGCCGCTTCCTTTGAATCGAGTCCAGAGAAGATACAAAAATTTTCATTAGTACATCCTCATGCATTACATTTATACTTGAATCATACCTCATATAGTTCACAACATGGGTGACTATCAAAGTTGGGTCACCATCGAATTTGGGGCAATTTTCCCTCCACCCTGGAGAGAAAAGGTTCGGGAACCCAGGGATATTTTGAACATCGAGAGAAGGATATGCCTTGTAGAAGGCCCATAGAAAATCCTGTGA
The DNA here is from genome assembly GCA_009831015.1 of Picea engelmannii. NCBI lineage: Eukaryota > Viridiplantae > Streptophyta > Pinopsida > Pinales > Pinaceae > Picea > Picea engelmannii. The sequence goes on from ML795771.1 coordinate 516,390, forward strand.
TGCGATGGTTTTGTTATCCGGGATCTCGCTTCAATGGAGTCGCCAGATGAACTTAATGTTCATCAAAAATGGAGGGAAGGGAAAGGAACTCTCCACAAGTGGAGTTTCCAGATGAGCTTCAAGAAGATCTCATCAAAGGTTGAAGGGGAACGTCCTTCTAGTGGAGTCGCTTGGAAAGTTATGGGTAAAGGCTTTGAGGTAGTATCTCGCCAAAGTTTCGTTAGGGCACAAAAGAGGACTCAAAATCCTCCCTGTCAACGACAGCAAAATGTTATCACACAACTGGGAGAATACCTACCCATTGTCACCTCAAATAGGTATTTCTGTCACTTTAGAGATGAATTGATCACCTCATGGGGGGAAGCCCAGGTGATCCTAGAGGGAAATGGGACGGAAAGTGAGATGATGAAATGAATGCCCCTATAGGTCAAGTTTCTAGGTGGAACATGGATTTGATGACACATCTTGGAAGTGTTTTAAGGTTGTCAGGTCTTTGAGTACCTGCAAAAAGTGTTTGTACCTACCCAAGACAAAAGAAAAACCAAGTGTACATTTATATGTTAAGTGGACTTGAGCAATTTAAGCTTGTTGTCCCTATTTGCAACAATCAACAGAGATATATATTAGTAAGAAACAATTAATAAAGTTGCTAGATAAAATCTTAAAAGTCTAACAAATGGTGCAATAGATAAGCTACTAAAAACTAGTATGACTCGAGTATAAAAGCATAAAACTTTAGCATCAATGTAAGGTTGTTATAGAAAAGCATTGAAGAGATATAATTGAAGCCTTGTGGTTGTAGAAAACAAATTGTTACAACAGAAAAATCGGCCACCAAAAGTCACAAAGAATCCACTCAAAAGATGAGCTAGGACTAGTAGACTATGCTGGAAAATTCTCAGCAAATTCTAATTGTTCAAATGCGAGTTATGAATCAAAAGGAGAGTGATTTGTTGCAACCCTAATAGTTTTAGATTTAATTTAGTTCTAGCTCCCAAGAGACTAAGTAGACTAAGATGCCCCAGAGGTTTTAGCAACCTCAAAGCATCAACAATAGATTCCAATTTTAACAATATTAATATCTTGTTAAATCACATTTACCCAAGCAAACAATTTATATCTCCAATGCAAATTTCATAGTAGTGCCTTTTAAAAAATCGGTGAATGGAGTCTTTAAAACACAAGTTATATCAATAATATCCCTAGGGGTGTAAACCCTCTTACTCCCTAGGGCATGCAAACCAAACTTCAAGTTAGATCAAGGAGTGCGTACACCCTTGTATTCCTCCAACATACCTTGTAATAAAAGACTTGTAAACTAGAAAATCAAGAGAACCAACAATATCATGAAATGAGCAAGAACAATGCATATTTTCCTTACCAAAACCAATAAATTTGCAAGATCAAACCCTAGTTTTACCAAGACAAACCATCCATGAGCAAGAGAAAGAGTCTCCAAGAGGTGTGCACCACCTTATCTCATCCATTCATTGAGAGATATACTGAAAATCATTTGCAAGAGAGAGAGAGAGTTATAACAAAAATGCTCAAGTATAGCGAAAATTTCAGCCAATGTAGTCTTCTCACAATGGGAGAGATATATGAAAATGAAATGAGGTTAATCTCTATTTATATCAACCTCCTAGACATAATTTTTCCACATACTAGGGTAAACCAAAAAGTAAAGAATGAAAATTTCCTTTACTTTTCCCCTTTACATAATAATACTATTTAAATTTAACCTTAAAATGCACATAAGAAACCCTAAAGAAGCATGATATCACCCCTTTAGGGAAACATTTTGGCACTTTTGCTAGTCGTTGGGCCCTCTAGGGCCTCCCTCTCATGTGTTCTACCTTTCTCCTCCAAGTCAAACCCTCATCCATCAAAACATGCCAAGTGTCAAGTCAACCAGCACCACCACCCTAACCCTAGCCCTAGGGTGACGTCAGCCTCCTGAAAAGTGATGATTTAGCCTCAAGAGCAAATTGTTAAGTTGGCTAAGGGCTGGGTTATGTTCTACGTGGTATCTCCTCAGGTCTCCAAAGGCTAGCATCGTCATCCGGTGTGTGGGCCATGGTATCCAACTTGTGGGCTTCAAGCCCAAGGTAGGCTTGTTCTTAAAAAACTCTCCACCAACTAGGTCCTGCAAAAGCAATGAATACGCCCTCCAAGGATTTCAAATAAAATGCATCATGATGAGTAAACAAAATCAATAAAGGATACATCTAAGAATGTATATCCAAACTGCCTCATCAAAATAAACAAGTGCTCAGAGACCCTATACAATTTGCCCAATTTAGTAATGGGAGGGTTGAAAAAGTGACCTATTGGGTGAGTCGTACCTCAAGTTTAGGAGTGTTTCCCGAGCGGACCTTTCTCTAAGTCATGTGGATGAAGTGACATGGACGGGGAAAAGAGTCTTGGGCATGGGTTTCATGATATACAATGGATTGTAATGTCTCGTTTATGGGTGGCTTTGTAGAGGGTGTGATGCACCTTCGTTTTCAATGCAACCTTTTTCCAAGCCCATTATTGCCTTTTAGTCTTTTAAGATGTTTCCAGGTTGAAGCCAAGGTGGGGATTTTACCGAAACATGAAAAATAATGCCCACCTTGAATCTATCCTAGTCACATCATGCTTCCCCAAGTTGAAAACATGTGTGGGGCTTCTACCTAAGCATGAAAAACAGTGCCCACACATGCTCCACCTTAGTTGACATTTGTATTAGTTATTTTTCACGGGTCCCATCAGTTTCTTAAGAGAGAAATTTCAATGTCCTCGGTATCCCTGGGCGAGCATCTAGAAGTTTTATGATGTGATTTTATCTTTTGCTAACTACAAGCCTCTGGGCCTTCAACCCCTTCTTCCCATGAAATGAGGGACAACCCCTTCTTGGGTCAGTATACCCGATAATCCCAAAAGGTAAGGAGATGAGGGTATGAAGTGTGGAAAGTGGCAAGTATGGTTGGGAATGGCATGATGACTTATCAAGAGGACCTCCCAGTAGCAAACCTATCCCCAAGGGTGACCCACTTACTAGGGCACAATGTTAACCACCAAAGTGAACCAGGGCAAAGAGCATAATGTCCAAGCAGACGTTACATAATCAAAAGCGGTTTAAAATGAAACAAACTCAAATGCCTCAAATATTGAAATGACACTACTCATAATACCTGACTTGTACCTCATGGAGCAAGACCTAATGTCTTCCAGAAGCCAGCTGATGTGGTGGATATCGTCGTGATGAACCTGGAGTTGTGGTTGTGAGGTGGGTCTCTATCTGTGTAAGTGGACATTAATGGTCATGTTGTGCCTCGTTACTCCATGTTTGCAACCTGAGGGCCTCGAGACATCATCTCCTTAGTTGTCCCTTGGAGTTGGGGATAACATGTCCGATCTCCAAATCGAGCCTTCCCCATCAAAAGATAGTTAGAGGGAGTCCTGAATTTTCAATCAAGCCTCGATTTTCAAATCAACCTCCCTTGCCACCAAGTTTTGTTCACCTCTTTAATTTTCTTCAAAGCCTCCATGCAACCTTCGAACTTCTGCCCCCAAAAGAGAAGCCTTTCTTTTGAAAATTTATGGAGTTCGATTGTAATTGACTAGATTTTCAAAATTGGGTCTCCTAAATACTCATAATGCGTCCCAATTTCCTAATTGATCTAAACCTTCGAATTGGGTAACCTTTTGACAAATTCTTGCTTCAATTCCATAATTGAGCTCGATGGGTAGATTATTCCCCCCATCTTTGAAATATAAAAAGAATGGGTCCCAATTTTTCAACTAGACCCAATTCTCAGATTGACCCCCCTTCACTTTGGAATCCTTCACATGTGTGGACTTTTAAAATTTCGAATTGGGCTCCTTAACATATACATGTAACTTGTGCATTGACGCACTTTTAAAATATCTCTTATCTTGGCTCAATTTGATGGCACCATAACTATAATCACCACCTTTTGAACTTACAAATAAATGCATGGTTACCCTTTGGGTGTTTGATTTAAAAGTTTGAAACTGAACGTAAAAGATAATTTGTTCAGATAGTATATGCATTGAAGTGATTATTGGTTTCCCCTTGTGATGCTTGAAATTGTAGAATAATTTAGGAACATTACATCTTAGAAATAACTGCCTATCCATCGGTTTCATTAACCAAGTACTCGATTCCAAAACGTTGGTGTTCGCTTAGTAGGTCTTGTTTTTCTAAACGAGCTAGTTAGATGCATTCTTTTGTTTGAGCTCTTGTTGATATCCACATGCATTTGATTTTTTCTTAGTTTGAACGTAGTCAAGGATTGCATGCATCCCAATAGATTTATTCTTATCACCCTCAAAAAATGTTTGCATCTAAGAGAGCGACTTGCATGGGCTCTAATTTCCTTTGTTTTTCCTTGCAAATTGATTTTAAGAAAACCTAGGTTTGAACTCTAAATATCAACTAAAATTCAAAGCTATACATCTACTACAACAACATGTGCCTTAATTCACGATTGATATCGCCATCCTTAAAACTAGGTTTGACTTCAAATTGCTAGAAGGAAACATTTAACTAGTTTAATTTAATTTTTTGGCTCAACCTTGCATATTTTTGTGTTGTGTTAACATGCATGAATTTCTATATGGCTACCAAAGAATACGTTAGGGGGTAGAAAAGTGCGCAAGAGAAACCAATTTCAATCCAGCCAAAGGATCCAATTGAGATCATAAAGGAGACTGAAGAAACGACACCAACAAGCAAGTAAACTCCCATATTGGTAGAATCATCAATTTAAAAGGAGAGGAAATTTATCAAGAGTAAGCAACCAATCATGGAAGCCCGAGCTATTAAAGATGTTAAATTGCATGTTTATGGAGATACTTTGTACACTATTAAAATTGATTCCCTCCCCACATACAATGAATTGTTCCATGTGATAAAAGATGGGAAAGGGCTTAGGGACGATGATATCTTGGATGAAAGAAAAGAAGGAGAATTCACCATAGCACATAATTTTAAGAAATCCTCATACACAATGCAAAACCTAGTTCTTTAGTAATGCCTTGTGTAGAAGTGATTAGATATCTGATACAACAAACAAAGGTTAGCACTAGTACAATTCTGAATGACTAGGAAAAGTGTGTTGGATCATTCACATCAACATATTTTGAACCTCACTACAAGATGTCAAAAGCCACAATATACTTCATCAATAAGTGTACGAGAGCCTTTACTCATGACCATAACTTATATAACATCCTTGTTGATCGATACAAGGAAGGGAGAAATTTCAAAGCTTTAAGCACTAATCCTTTCCCCGCCATGCACCTCAAGTTGGGATACATATGGGCATATCAATTGGTAAGTATGATATATGGAGAAAAATATGCAACTCATGTGAGGATGGGTTGGGTGCCAATGATGTATGAGATAATTGAAGGATGAAAATTTTTCAACTAGACTGCTATCCTCTCCAACTCACTGGCATGAGTTCTAAGAAAGGCTCAATTAGTTGCATTCTTAGGGACCCCAGAGTTTTACATGTCTTCCTACCTATTGGATGTGGTTTGTGCTTCCAACACAATCACTTGGTTACGTTGCTCTTGGCCCTCAAATTAACCCCCTATTCATGTCTATTTCAAGGACTTTATGGAAGAACATGTATAAATTTCAGTTTGCTCTTATCTGTGATGGCTTCCTGGTGCCATTGGTTGAGCTCATCTTCCGTAAACCTTCCCCAAGGATATCTCTAGAAGCTATATAAGAAGTGTTGGAAGACATTGGAGATTGGTACCAATATGAATACTCCACATATGTTATGATCAATGGTGTCACACAAACACCTCATGCACTTCTAACTTATGTGCCAAATAGGTTGATCATTTAGGAAATTGGATATGAGATTGCTTTACATGGTTTTAGTGCATGCTTAATCAAACATTAAATAAATTGTGCCCAATTTATCCATTATGTATCGGCATGTATGGACTAATAGATTCTACTTGGACTAAGATGGAAAGAGAAAACATTGAAGGATAAAATTTTAAACTGAAAAGAACTCAAATACATGGTCTGCTAGGGATTATTGAAAAAACTTGGACTTGAGATGAAGATCTCCTTCCCCTACAAGCATGAATATAATGAAGCTAAAAAACCTCGCAAGAGAGCATTAAATTATTAAGAGATTCGAGGTACGAAATATTCTACAAGTTATTGTTGAGAAGAAAGAGAGAAAAATAAAGAGGAAGTTGAAAGGGCTACTGCTGAGAGACGAGACTTTTAAGAGAAAATAAAGAATAGGGAAACATAATACTGGAAGCATTAGAGAAGGCCAAGGCATAAACCAAGGAAAAAAAAAGAATAAACACACATAAAAGCCACTAATAAAGAGGAATTGGCAAAGAAAAAAGAGGTCGATGTTAAAGCCAAAGTTGAATTGTCAGCAAAGAAATTAGAAGTGGGTATGGAAGCTAAACAAGAATCAGAGGCCAATAAAAGAGAAGAAGTAGAGAAAAAAACATAGTAGATCTAGAGGCTGAGAAGTTGAAAGTTGAGGTTGAAGTAGAAAAATTAAAGCTACAAGTGTTAGCTAAAAAAGAAGTTGAAGCAAAGGTTGAGGGGCATAAGAGAATATGAAAAGAAATGAGAAAGATAAATCAAAATGATACTTAGGTAGGAGAGATGATATAGGAAGGGGAAGAATTAACACAACAATAAAAAATGCCAATGAAGGCAACATGGAGCAACAAGATTCTTCACCGATGGAAGAAGTCTTCACTACTCAAACCTATGCTTGTACCTTTGGTCTAGGCATGGTTATAGGAGATGATGGCCTTATTCCAATGCCAGTAGATGAAGTTGCCAATTGAGGATTGTTTTCATTTGATAAACATATGAAGCAAATGACAAGGCATGCACATAAAAGAAGTAGAATCATCTTGGGTTTTGAAGTGATACTCACCACTGATACTGTGTTGATGGATATAAGAAAGCTCAGTTTGTCTTCCTTTGATTCTGCTTGTTTAACTATTGCATGAGATAATGTTCATAAAATTGTGGATGTAGAGAAGAAAATGAAAGAATATGAAAGCAAAATCACCTTACTAGAAAACCAAATTAACTACTACAATTCCAACAAGTATTAGAGTTTGGATTTAATTGACTGTGTTTTCAAGGTGCAAATGAACTAAACAGTGAACAAAGAGAATTTGATCACAAAGCAAAACATGTGCAGGCCCATGGTCAAGATATAGTTGATTCAAGTATGGGAAATTGCTTGCTAGTAGGCTCAATTACAGTTTGATTAAGTGAGGAACTAGTAGTTCTCCCTAGAGGAAATCCCCATAGAAATTCTTGTCTTCATCCCTAAATCCCTTGAAGAAATGGATTTCAACTTGAGATACCGGAAATAAGTAGTTCACAATGCTCTCAAGAGAATTACACATGATGTAAAACATTATGTTTTCTTGTGGTAGGTTATAAAGAATATGTCAAATAACTGTTATTTTCTTGCTCATGGACCAAAAGACAATTTATTTCCATAGGCACATGTATCTAAGGATCTGGATGATTATAATAATATAAGTAGAAAATATCTCTCTATCTTAAATTAACAAAGTAGGCATCCAAAAGTTTATCGAGGCTCCTACTAGGGACATAATATTGATCAAAACTTTCATGCCTAGATGGAGAAATTTGAAAAGAAAACGAGGTAGAGTATTCCCTCTTATAAAGCCCCTTTTAAACAACATAATTTTCCCAAAGGAGGTGCATTGAATCAAACTTTTAAGGCATGTATTTCTTATGCAAGGATATGGAGAAAAGAAAGAGATGAAGCTGCATCAAGATAAGTGGGACAATCTTCCAAAGGAGAGGATTCGAACAACCAAAGAGGGGATTTGAACATACTATAAGTGTAGAATCCTCAATTAGGATAAAATGACAATACAATAGAGGAACCCAACATACAGGAAAGGGAATAAAATAATCAATGAGATGTGCCCTATTATCGTAGGATTTGTACTCGTGCAAATCCCTCTACAAGATCCCCAAATCTTGTGTAACTAGGGAAGTAGGAAAGAAATAAACCCTTCAAGAGTAAGTGTGATAGTGATATGGTTTTAGGGCTTACTTCATGGCTTATGGTGTCACCGAATCCATTTCAATGAGTGCCTTTGTAGAGGGAGCGCTTTCTTGCTTGAGATACCCTTTCCTCGATATCTTTTGCATTATGAACCCTTTATTTTTCCTTTTGATACCCAATTATCATTTGTAAGTCCCCTCTAAGGGCGATTACAATTAGAGGGGGTAGAGCTCAAGATGGCCTGAGGCTTTTATGGTGGCCTTTGTCAATTAGCAATATCGTGCATGTATAGAGCAATTGCATCAACCTTTGGGCCTTCAACCCCTTCTTCTCGTGAGAGAATGGACCATGACCCATCACCGAAGTTTGGTACACTATGAGAGGCTCCAAGATGGAAAGTGTTAAATATGGTGGAGAACAAAATGTTACCCTTGCGAGGCCCCCCCAGTATTATCCCTTTTCCTTGGGCGGTGACAACACGGGACTAGGGCATAGAATCTGACCACCAAGGTGAAATAAGGCAGCTAACACAATTTCCTAAGCTAGTGATCCATTATCCAACTTCAGCCAAAGATCCTCATCCACATGCCCAAAAATTTAAGCACAACACTTTGCATAAAAGAAGGACTGACATACCTCATGGTGACGTTGGATTACCATCTCCCATACACTAGCTTTATTGGATGTGATGAGCCTTGGTTGACCTGTAGTTGTAAAGGTGAATGAGGGTGGTTGTTGGGCTTCCATCTCTGGACATGCTAATCATCATCATGGTTAGGGTCATGTTATCCATTGCGGACCACGAGACATGATCTCCTCTAGTTACCCTCGAGCATGGGGGGGTAACATGCCAAAATGATGATTTTATTTTTATCTTCTCTTATTTTGTATAAGAGGGGGGAATTTGATTGTATAAGGGCATTTTGCTTCTGTAATTTTGTAAACTCATTTAGAAAATTAATGAACGAGAAGCCAATTGCTACGTAGAACTTTTTTTTACTAGTTTACTGAGTTTTGCAATGGTGTAAGCATTTACTTTTATAATATATACTTTTCCCACGTATGAACAATTTGTCTTATTTTGTTTATCTCACAAATTGCTTGTTTATAGCCATAAGTATAGTACCGTAATTAGTTGTTTATTTTCATTGTGATGCAAGTGGTTATTTGGATTTTTGCTTTTATTTTCTTGGTAATTTTTTATAAAGATATAAAACAATGATATAGTTGGTGTTATGTTTATCTCCTTGGTTTTGTTAATTTAACTTGGGCATTATTCTGCATTTTGCATATTAGACTAGTTGCATCTCATTTGTTGTATCACAAAAAACCTAAATACTTGACAAACCCCTCAAAACTAATAAAAGGTAACGGATAAACCCCTCAAAACCAATAAAAAAACTTTTGAACAACAAACTAGACAAATTCCCTATTCAAAACAATATAAGGTTTATTACCCCCCTAGCCTAGGGGTAACTAAGGAGATGATGTCTCGAGACCCGCAGGTTGCAAACATGGAGTGTCGAGAGTTGGATGGACAACACAACCCACAAATCCCCTCTTCTTCACCATGCTTCACCATTATCAACAACAACAAAGCAATATCCACCACACTGACTTGATCCATAGAGGGTGACAAGTCTTGCTTCATGAGGTAATTAGTAAAGTTTCATGGTAAGTATCATTTTAATACTTGGGGCATTTGGATAAGTTTCAAAGGTTTCTTTCTAATTTTGAAATTTTTGCTCGAAAGTTATGTTTTTTACCATTTTTCACCTTGGTTGTTATCCCGTGGTTTCTAGTAAGTTCGCCACACCCAAGGAAAGGGATGCGACTGGGGGTCCTTCTTGATGGGCCATCGTGCCATTCCTGACCACCTTTGATCACTTTTCATCTTCATTCCTCTATGTATCCTCATCTTCTGGGTTTTAGGGTTACATGTACCCCAAAATGGAATTGTACCTCATTCTCCCACGAGAAAAAGGGGCTAAAGGCTAAGACATTGTTGCAACTAGCGTCATAAAAAAAATAAAAAGAAAAAAACAGTCACGATCAAAATGTAGTGGCAGGGAAATAAGGGACACAAAATCCATAGTCCAAAAATTTGAGCTCTACCTTTCTAGGCGCCCACCCCAAGTCTTGAGTGCGAATGAATGCCTCACCTACTTCAAAAGGACTTATAAGTATCCTATTTGAAAGGAAACACATTTAATGCACAAAATAAAGAAATCTTGTAAAGGGGACTTGCAAACTATCCAAAGAAAATAAAGGAAAAGACAATTATAGGGCTTGGAAAAAGGTTGCGCCCCAAATGAAAGGTAACTCAAGGATGCAACACACCCTCTACAAAGGCACCCATTGAAATGAGACCATACGAGACCCTTGCATGTCAATGACCCCATGCTCAAAAGTTTCTCCCTCATCCACCTCACATTCATTGCATGGCTTGGATAAGGTTCACCCGGGAAACACTCCTCTGCTTGGGGGATTGGCCTACCCAATAGGACCTTTCGATAACCCTCCCATATTCAAATTTGGTAAATAGCACAAAGTCTTTGAACATGTGTTTATTTTGAAAGGGCGGACTCAATGTACTTGTTTGGATGGATCTTGTATTAAGATTGATTTACTTGGCATGATTCATATGACTTGTGGACCCTTGGAGGGCATACTTTGTTACTTGTTTGGATGGATCTTGTATTAAGATTGATTTACTTAGCATGATTCATATGACTTGTGGACCCTTGGAGGGCATACCTTGTTTGTCTACAAGATCTTGCTTGGTGACGTCATTCATGGAGGTACTAAGGCACTTTGGATCTCCATGGGGGCATGAAAGCCCACAGGATAGATGTTGTGTCCGACATGTTGGAGGGCATTGATGATGAGCGTCACACACCTGATGATGAGCATTGCACACTTGATGATGTCATTGGCACATGAAAGAGGCTCGAGAAGATGAACCATGCATGATGTCACCCTTATATGCTTAAACGTTGACCTAGCTCACTTTGACGTCACATTTAGAGAGGTCGACGTGGTATGGAGGCTTGCATTTAGTGATTTGGTGGGTTGTTACCCCACATTTTGTAGACTAGTGGGATGATGTGGCACCATGAGAGATGATGACCTAGCCTTTGGAGGCTAGCTCACCTAACGACCACCCTTGGAGAAGACTTTGGGGACTTATTTTCCTCTATTATATCATTTTTGGTCATTATTTAGCATATGTGGGCAAAAGTCAAATTGTTTTGGTTAAATTCAATGTAAAAACATGAATTTGGACCTAAATTAGTGGATTTAATTGTAAATTTGGATAAAGTGAGCTTGGATTTCCTCTATAAATAGAGTCAAGCCTCACTTTATTTTTGGGATAATTCATCATCGATACATTATTCTCTCTCAAAAAAATCTTTGGCCCTCTTATTTTCTTGTGCAAATGGGGTGATGTGATTTGCTTTATGGAAGTTTTCTCTTTCAAATAGTCTTGGAGGTGAAATCACTGCACTTTGGAGGATTGGATTGTGATACATGCTTGCTCTTGGTGAACAATATTTGTAGGTTTTCTTTGGTTTTATGGTAAATTTCTGCAATTTGCTTCGATTATCTTTCTTGGAGAAACCCTGGGAGGGTTAGGATTGTTTATCCCCTCCTTCAAGCTAATTTTACGATTTAAGTGAGGTCATTCAAGGGTTAGGATTGTTCATCCCCTTGAAAACATTATTGGTTGGGGTTTTAAAACTAAGGGCTAGGATGGTCTATCCCCCTAGGGTTTAAAAATTAGTTTCCCATTAATTTGTTGAGCTAGGTGTAATGTCCCCACTTTTGGACACCATTATATTACAAAGTGTTATGCTGACCAGAGTAGCCAGACGGGGGTGATAGCGAGTACATGAGCTATTGAGGGGTTTTATTGGGCCTGACTTGCATCACTCATCGTATTTCATCATCATGATCCATTCCACACAACTTGACTTTGGTTCCGTTGCATTCCGACGATTTCCGTAATTTTGAGTTATTTTGGGCTATATGTTAATTATATTCACTAAGGAGGTCATATTGGGCATACTACTTGGAGGAACCTCTTAGTGTAATAGCTCATCGGAATCGAGAGGAATAACACTACATGATAGGATGATGAGAAGTGACTTTCAGTGGCCAGAGAAGCCACAAGGAGAGATAAACCACTTTTTAGAGGTAAAATGGTTAATTAATTAAAAGTGATTTAATTAATTAATTAATAATTAAATAAAGTAAAAGTCACTTGGAGAGACAAGGTGAGAAGGGAGGCTAAAGAAGAGATAGGCGCCTCTATTCTCTTATTATGTTGTTTATTAGTTGATATCTGGCTTCTTGCTAGTGAGCCCATGCACTGGGGGGTTTTGAGGGTTTTGACTTAACAAACCCTAAAGATCAGCTCAGTGGTGAAAGATCCCACCCAACCTGGTCCAAGCTTGGTCACGGAGGTGAAAGATTCCTACCTCACCATTATACATCAGATCTATTCAGTCACATGTGGATTCTACATCAGCTACAGGTACAAAAGAGTATGGGTGCACAACTACAGGGGGTTTCCAGCAGGAGGGTGCACCATCTTGAGGAGTAGCTTGATTTGGAATGAGGAGGAGGATCCTGGGAAAAGGAGCTTCTGGGTATTCTTTGTATGGCCCAGAGCGCCTTCTTTAGCCTCTTCTGAAGGGCTTTTCTCTATTAGATTATTTATTGGAGTTTGGCATGAGCTGGAGAAGAGGAGGGCGCACTACAAATTGGGGATTCAGTCTTTTGGTGGGTCAGTTCTTCGTCTTTCAGCCTGAGACTTTTCCAGGGGGTTTCTCTTGGCCCGATCTATAGTTTGGCATCTTTCTCAGGGGATTTGGCAGCTATATTCGTGGAGGTCAAATTATTGGCTTGTTTCAACTAGGAGGGCGCATATGTCATTTGAGACACTATGGTTTGCGAGTCGTCCAGTTGATCTATCGCTCTAAGACTCCTCATACCATCTTTCCATTATTAGATCTACCTTCTCATGGATTTTTGCAGTGCTTTGGGGGCATCAGAGAGGAGGTCGTACTTCCCTTGATCTATTCCAGCCAGGACTTGCGCATCATCAGAGAGAGGGCATCACATATAACAAAGGGTATCCATTGGATTGCAATGTTACTTGGTCTTCATCTTGGAGAGGATTTTGGAAGCCTGGATCTTCTTCTATCTTCTATATTGGAGGCTTGATCAACCCAACACTCTATTCACTTACATGTATTCCAGATCTGCACCATATTGTATGAGGTCAGAGATATATTATTAATAATTCAAATCTGAGGTGTTTATGGTTATTTCTTGTGGTGTTGATCTTGCATCTCGTTGAGTACATTCCATTATTGTATCTTCTTTGATTATTGGCTGCAAACACACATTAAACCATCATATTAAACCCTAGCGCAACTCATGAGACTTAAGTTTGCAAAGTGTTTGACGAAATGCCACAACCAGAAAACACATAAAAATCAATGAAAACACAATGTTCCTGGCATCTTGGCTTGGGAACATTACATTGGTATCAGAGTGTTGATCCTCCCAACCAGTGGGGATGAGAGCATGCATAAATACAATAGAGATGGATACTAAGGACTCTGCTAGAGATACTATATGTTGTGAATGGGAATACTACGCCCTTAGTGAGGGTTTTAGGGCTCACGTAACACTCCAAAAATTTATATCCATAAAAAATCCTAGGTGGAGCAAAGATGAGGTTACATATTGGGTCAACATAGTAGAGAAAAACAAAGCCAGAGAAGCTAAATGGAAAGAAGCACAGATTAACCCTACACCCATTAGGAGCAGGGAGCTTTGCTACAGTTGCAAAGAGCCTTGGGAGCCAGACCACAGATGCAGGGGTAAAGGGAAGGTGCACATTGTTGAGGTGCACTATGACAGTGAGGATGAGGAGTTGCGAGAGGATGCAACCATAGATGCCTATTTACAACAGTCTAATGAGGCTAGTGACTCTTGCACATTTGAGGGGTAGTTGGATGGACATGATGATAACACATGTTCCTTATCGTCCACATCAGGCAGTGTTGAGGATTCAACACTTCAGCACAACGGTGACACGTGTGAGGATTCACACGAGTTAGCACTGAGATACGATGAGATTAGGAGGTCGGATGACCTACCCTTGAGTGTAGACATGGTTTTCATGGGGTCATGCGTGGAGCAGGATGAGCTTCCCATGATAACCACGACACATGAGGATATCAATGGCATTTCTGATATGATAGAGGAGCCTTGTGTGAGGGATGCACACCAGGGACATATGGATCCACAGACCCAGGAGGAGAGATAGTTGACCTTACACATACGTATTAGTATGAGGAGAGCGAGTCATTTCTTTTGGATACTCCATTGTTTGATTGGGTTGGGGAGACTGACAGTTTGATGGGACACTTACTTCTAGGACCGGTCTACAGTGATGAGGATGTACCCCTTATTGGTCGGGATGACCATAGCACGTGTTTGGACACATCTATATGGGATCCAGGCGCAGATGATAGTAGCAGGGCGAGTGCACAGGAGGAGACAACTACCCATACAGGATACAATGTGATTCGAATGGGGGTAGTAGTTGGTGATGGTGTGCAGTGGCATATAGGAGGATTTAATAGCATAGTGGATAGTGGACAATGTAATGCCTTATATTTTACGGAGAGTGTTGTTGGGGACTCCAGGGTTGACACTAGCAATGAGGGGCGTGAGGTAGCACCTCAACAGGACTATGATCAGGAGTCTCGATACTTGGCAAGACAATTGAGATTCAATGAGGACATGATCATGGCAACCAATAGGTGCATTGATGACACACATGCATTGGTGGCAGATTGTTGCTGGAGGGAATCAATGGCACATGATAGTTCAGACAAGGGATTTTCCATGGATGACTTTCATACTCTCAGGGAGGGAGTGACTATGATGAGGGTCGACTACCAACAATTGTTGATGGACAAAGACTACCTATTGGGGGTTGGCGAGATGTATCACAGGGCCTCGAGGGAGCAGGAGTTGGAGGTGGACAGACTCACTCATGAGTTGGAGAGCACATGAGGATTCTTGAAAGGCACACAGATAGCCCTTCAAGAATCAAAGTCCAGATCAGAGGAGCTCCTTTAGTAGATTAGATAGAGATCCACTAGATCTATCTTAGTAGAGAGTCATATATATCCTTCAGCCACATTGTTAGAACATGTTGGTGGTTTAGTGGAGGAGCACCAGTTGATGGAGGAGCATGAGGAGTACCCAGGATCATTGATGAGTATGGAGAGATATGATCCAGAGACACAGGAGTATGTCCATGTGTCACAAGAGCTACCCTCCACGAGGATCTTTGAGACAGTCGAGCACTCACATACGCACAGGGACTCTAGAGCTAGGGGCAATTATGAGGACACTTCCATTTGTGTTCAAGGATTGGTTGACCTTCATGTAGAGGTTGACCCAATAGTACACCCAGGATCCATGATGTTGCAGGAGTATACATGAGATTACATGAGTATGCAGGAGCATACAGTGGTGAGTGATAGTTCACAAAGACATGTCGAGGTGTACAATGGGATTTAGAGAGACGCACTAGATTGCAGGGAGGAGACGTACTTAGTAGAGCATGGAGATTCCTCACCTTTATAGCAATGGATAGATCTGGGAGATCACCTTCACAGTATCAACAGTTGCATGAGCGATGATGGATGGAGAGTGGTTGACCAACAGTTTGAGGAGTTACCCCCGATTGTACCTGATGATTGGGGTTTAATGATGACTACGGGCGAGTATTTACCATGGGTACTAGTGGACGAGATTTTGGTTGAATCCTTGGGATTGACCAAAGCATATGATACTTTCTAGTCCTACGGTCAGTTACAGATGTCTTTGTTAGCCTTTCCTGACACTTTCATCATTGAGAGCAACATAAGGCGAGATAGATAGTGGCAGGGGATAGGGAGAGTTGATAGGCCAAGAGCACCTGACAAGAGTGTTTTTATTGCATACAACAAGATAGGGGTGGATCATTAGAGATAGACAGTTGAAACATTGGGCATGATGGTGAGCATCGTAAGCCATGGGATAACATATATCTCAAACAACGACATAGATTCAGATTCTCGTGAGGATGAGCATGGAGGGCTTCCGACAATTATGAATATGACAGATGAGCAGTTAGTGGGGATTGGAAGTGATGAAATTCCAATTTTGCCATGGGATTCGAGAGTCCATTTGGTTAGTAGGGTGCTTCATCTTATCATGGTCCAGGTTGCGCCAAAGAGCAACATACTTCACTCTTGGATTTTTTTGAGAGGGCTTGCAGGGGCTTGTCCTATGGGGCGAGAAAAGTTCTCCCTATTGATACTCATGATCGAGTATGGAGATGGTTGGGCAGATGTTACTTCCACAGAGATACTTTTACAGGTGCAACTTCTTGACAACAGGTCTAGTTTCCACAAGTATTTCATCATGAGGACCCAGGAGTGGGGGATCCAGTATGTATAATGTGAGTAGACAGTCATGATTAGAGTAGTGCAGTGTCAGCGTGGTGATCCTAGGTAGAGACTAGCATGGGACCCTGGGATTGCAGGGTCGAACAATTCATCGACTGATAGAGGTGAGTGGATCTTTGCAGGGAAAGGTCACTTTGACTTTCCATTGAGCTTCAATATTGAGGGGAGCACGTCACTTGAGGGTGATTCATTGAGGTCTTGTAGTACCTCACTATGACAACAACATGTTCAGTTGGTGGAGACTGTGTTGGTCTTGATATGGGCTTGGAGGATAGACTCATACCGAGTTGAGGCTAGGAGTCATTTGAAGGAGACTCTTGGTGTTGATATGTTACAGGATTACACCTCACAAGGTATTGCAGTTCACATCTTGATATGGGATCTAGGGGGTAGAGTGCGTGATAGTTCAACTTTGGATGGAGCCTACTTTGTGTCCCACAGGTGGACATGGGACCCTGGTAATATATGTGGATTGACTCAATTATTGCTTAAGGACAAGCAATTTTCTAGTAGGGAGGACTGTAATGTCCCCACTTTTGGACACCATTATATTAGAGAGTGTTATGTTGACCAGAGTAGCCAGATGGGGGTGATAGCGAGTACAGGAACTATTGAGGGGTTTTATTGGGCCCGACTTGCATTGCTCATCTTATTTCATCATCATGATCCATTCCGCACAACTTGGCTTTGGTTTTGTTGCATTCCGACGATTTTCGTAATTGGGCTATATGTTAATTATATTCACTAAGAAGGTCATATTGGGCATAATACTTGGAGGAACCTCTTAGTGTAATAGCTCATCAAAATCAGGAGGAATAACACTATAAGATAAGATGATGAGAAGTGACTTTCAGTGGCCAAAGAATCCACAAGGAGAGATAAACCACTTTTTAGAGGTAAAATGGTTAATTAATTAATTAAAATGATTTAATTAATTAAAGTGATTTAATTAATTAAAGTGATTTAATTAATTAATTAATAATTAAACAACGTAAAAGTCACTTGGAGAGACAAGGTGATCAGGGAGGATAAAAGAGAGATAGGGGCCTTTATTATCTTATTATGTTGTTTATCAATTGATATATGGCTTTTTGCTAGTGAGCCCATGCACTTGGGGGTTTTGACTTAACAAACCCTAGAGATAAGCTCGATGGTGAAAGATCCCACCCAACCTAGTCCAAGCTTGGTCACAGAGGTGAAAGATTCCTCCTTCACCATTCTACATCAGATCTATTCAGTCACAGGTGGATTCTACATCAGCTACAGGTACAAAAGAGTAGGGGTGCACAACTACAGGGGGTTTCCAGCAGGAGGGCACACCATCTTCAAAGGAGTAGCTCTATTTGGAAAGAGGAGGAGGATTCTGGGAAAAGGAGCTTATGGGTATTCTTTGTATGGCCTAGGGCGCCTTCTTTAGCCTCTTCCAGAGGGTTTTTCTCTGTCAAATTATTTATTGGAGTTTGACACGAGCTAAAGAAGAGGAGGGTGCACTGCAAATTGAGGACTCGGTCTTTTGGTGGGTTAGTTCTTCGTCTTTCAGCCTGAGACTTTGCCACAATGTTTCTCTTAGCTCGATCTACAATTTGGCATCTTTCTCAGGGGAATTGGCAACTATATTCTTGGAGGCCGAATTATTGGCTTGTTTCAACTAGGAGGGCACATGTGTCATCGGAGACACTATGGTTTGGGGGTCTTCCAGTTGATCTATTGCTTTGAGACTCCTCGTACCTTCTTTCCATTATCAGATCTACCTTCTCATGGAGTTTTGCAGTGCTTTTAGGCCATCAGAGAGGAGGCCGTACTTCCCTTGATCTATTATAGCCAAGACTTGCGCATTGTCAAAGAGAGGGCATCACATATAGCAGAGGGTATCCATTGGATTGCAGTGTTACTTGGTCTTCATCTTGGAGAGGCTTTTGGAAGCCTAGATCTTCTTCTGTCTTGTATCTTGGAGTCTTGATCAGCCCAACACTCTATTCACTTACATGTATTCCAGATCTGCACCATTTTGTATGAGGTCAGGGATCTATTATTAATAAATCAGATCTGAGGTATTTATGGTTATTTCTTGTGTTGTTGATCTTGCATCTCATTGAGTACATTCCATTGTTGTATCTTCTTTGATTATTGGCTGCAAACATTGATCCAGATTATTTTTGGCACGAAATGAGATCGGAGATATAATAAAGAAATGCATAGAGATATCACAGATATTCAATAATACAACAAAAATATATCAGAGATGCAACCATAAACATAGATATATAGTAATACACGATTTCTATTAATGAAATAAATGTACAGAGACTGTAAAATACAGAGTGAAAGACTCGATAGAATGGTGGCAGCTTATCTCTGAGAAGAGATGTGATGGCTACTCGCATTCACAAGAAGATGATTACAATGAGGCTCTGAAGGCCTTTTTACAATAAACAGGAATGCCAAAAACCCTAGACATCCAAAAACCTAACCCTAGGAGATGAAGCGCCAAAAGTCATGTGGGCCCCGTTTGGGTAAGTAAGTACATCAACTTCCCGGGGTCGTAACTTTTGCATACGATCTCCGTTTTAGGCGTATGATAGCTCGTTGGAAAGGTATCATTGAGGAGATTCATTTTGGGGGCTCAATCATGCTTTCAATTGTCATTGAGAACCTCGATCGTCAAAAATCTTCATTTAGGCCCTCAAAATGGCCTCGGAAGTTAAAACCTGCTAAAAATAGTAAATTGCCAAAATTGCCAGAAAACTGTTTTGAGCCAGTCGGAAAAGGTGGGTGGCCACCAATATCCACCTGGATCAATCCTCCCTCCTTAGGGAGCAATGGTCTCCATTGCGTTGAGTTCCCGGGGGAGAGGGAAAAACATTTGCTGGATCTGCATCTTGGTGAGCTGCTTGTATTGCTGGTGACGTCGCGCTGCTTAGTTTGTGGAAGTCTGTCACGAACCTGTTGAGGTTGAGGTTGTTCAACAAGTCGAGATACATGAGAGGATGGTGTGCAGAAGGAATCTTTGCGCTTTGTTGCAACCTTGTCGATCTGCTTCTGTTGGATAGAAGGTGCTTGGGGCAAGGCTGTAGTGGTTGCAGTGTCCTTTTGTTCTCCTTTTGAACAGATTGTGAAGAAGCTGAATTTTGCAGTATGAGATACTACCTTGCGACACTTTTTAGGTGGAACAGTAG
>ML795771.1:550798-565752 GCA_009831015.1 Picea engelmannii
TATCAAATTGAAACAACTTTACCTCATATGTTTGTAAGAACCCAAATACTTGTAGATCTTCCCAAAATCCTCCAAAGCTTCTTTTATTATTGCATCAAGAAAAGGGATCTTGGAGAAATACTTGCTCCAAAACCCTAAGAGAAAAAACATGAAAATGGATGGAACAGAGAGAGAGAGAGTGGAAAATCAAATAGCATAACACTAGCTCAAGATATGGTGAGTTGGGAGTGAGGAAAGAGACCTATTTATACCTGGAGAGACAAACCTACCTCTCTTGGATCTATGCCAAGTGTCCACCACCAAGCAAATGAGTAGATCTCAAGGCTAGGGCACACCATCTAGGGTTTGAAAGCTAGATCTAGGGTGTAGAAAAATGTGGGAAGTGTTGGGATTACACAAAAGCAAGTGGGAGGCTATGGGATTCGTGCTAGGGAGTGGAAGGAATTAAAGTAATTTTTAAAAATTATTTCTAGATTTTTCCAAGTGGAGGGGGGCATAACTCCTCTTGGAGGGCGCAACTTTCTTGGGATGAGGCAAGAAAGGGAGTGTTGGGATGAGGGAAAAGGTGTGGGATCGCCTTGGAAGGTGATATGAGGGTTAAGGGAAAGGAAAGCACAAGAGAGGGGCCCTCACTCAAGTCACAACATCAATCTCTAAGGAAAAACGTCAATCCCCCTAGGGGGGCGTAACTTTTGAGTGTGTTGAGGGGGTAAGGGTGTTTAAAGGGTTGAAACAAAGTTGGATGGGTAGGTTTAGGTTTAGGGAGTCTCTCTCTAACTTCTAACCATCATTTTCATCCTCTAACTCATTATTACAATTTTTACATTTTTGCCATGTTTGGACTTTAGCAATTAAAATTGTTGTTTTAGACTGACTGACACTCCGGGTGGACAAACCCATGGCTAAAGTTGTCCGACTGAGCTGAAACTTGGTCCATGGATGTGGGGGGTGCTATTCCATTTCTTTTGAGCACAAATACCCCTATCAAAAGTCCAAGGACCTAGTTTTTACAATTTTTGCTCAAAATTAATTAATTAATTAAATAATTAAACCTCCAAACTTAGGGAAATTTAATTAAAAATTAATTAATTAAAAAAAACTATACTAGACTCGACGGAATTCCGCGAAACTTTTTAAGATGTCTTGCATGGTCATTTACAATGATTCCCTACAATAGTTACCAAAAGATAAGTTCACTAGAACGCCGTTCACCACTTTGGAGGAATTATTGCAAGTGTGAGGGAAAAATTCAAGGGAAATCAATAAGGCTGAAAAACCCAATTGATAACCCGAGGATAAAAAACCCTCGGTGAAAGGAACTCTCCCAGTGAACCGATCCCAAAGTAACTGACCTAGACATGACTCATGCAGACCTATTACATTATTAACCCACGCAGGGGTGCGGAGATTTCAATTACAAAAAAAAGTGTTGGGGCCAAACATGCCCTGTAGAACCAAAAGTCTTCAACAAATTTGCATTTGATGATGCATCTCTTCATGACACATGGAGTTGACCACCTGTGTTGGAGAGGTGGTCAACAAAAGGTTTTGGAGCACTTTAAGAAACATAACCAGATCTGAAATATGAATTTGCAGCAGTGAAATAAGCATTAAAACCACGTCAATATCAACTAAAAACTACTTTAGAAACTAGCTAAAACACCTAAGAATACTATCCAAGTGTTAGAAACAAAGAATAGCTAAAACTAGGCCCTAAAACTTACTTAGATGCAAGCTGTCCTAACTGTTAATTTTCTGCATAAAAAAACCCTAATGGCTGTAGCTTTTAACCATGTCCCTACAGAAATTGAATCACTCAAAATGCAAACTAGCTATCTAGAACTGTAGATCTAGGCATGGCCTACAAAACCCATGTGCTAATTTCCTAAAATTAGTTAGAAAAAGACTAGATTTAGTAACCTAGGGATACAAAAGTAAGAGAAGAGAAAAATGTGAAAGAGGGTTTAGAAAATGGGGAGGCTAGAGGCCCCCAAAAAATCGCCCCAAAGGCAAGATGGCTCCCCCTTAGGGTTTGAATGTAGCCGTGAAGTCAAATTCTCAAATGGTTGTTGTTTCACGTTTCCCAATGCAAATCTTTCCCTTCTCCAATGTAGATTAGTGCCTTGTCCTAGTGGGCGATGGAGTCAAAGAGCTTGAGGATGAGCTAGAAGAATGTTGAAATTGATCTCCCTTGTAGGTTGTAGCTTGTCACTATCTTGCAAGAGGGTTGGAAACAAATCGCCTAGCCCACAAGAACTTTCAAAAGATGGATATAACCTGCAAGAGGGTTGTTAGTTTTACCTAGTCCCTAATGCAAGAAAAATATCCAAGAGATAAGCTTCAAGAGATGTAGTTTATTAGCTAGCTCTTGAGAAAAATCTCCTTAGATCCAAACAAAATAATACCCAAGAAACTTAGAAAATGAAATAGATCTCACCAAGATTTTGTTAAGTAGATAGCATGAGCATAAAAAAAATCCACGAAGAGCGATCCACCACAAGGAATGTTTCTAACCATTAACCATAAGATCCTCCAAGCAAGTCACATCACATCCAAACACCAAGAAGAAAGCCATAGCGCACCATTGGAGGAAGAGCATAATAGTATTGAGAGGTATCCAACAAAAAAAAAAAGTCCTTCATCAAATCTCAAGTGATGGATTTATAATCCTCCACTCACTTGGATCTGTCCACAAATCAACCAACTTTAGGGTTTTCCCTAAGAATATTCAAGTTTTGTCCACTTATTAATCTCTTCTAGAGATTTCCTAAAGAAATAAAAATAAAATCCCTTTAAAAATATCTAATCCTCCTAGGGATTATCCACAATAAATATCCCAATTTAAATAAAATCCCACAATGATTAATTTATCAATTTATCTCCTTTCAAAAATGATTTGACCTCTTTGACCATGCGATTTGGTAAAAAAGGGGATTTTTTATAATGAATTTAAAATAAATATGGAAACAAAATTTCCATAATGCATCTTTGACCAAGCAAGAGGGCCCAACGATTTCTCCTTGAAGCGTGCCATCATCCTTTAACTAAGGAAAGAGTCTATCGATCCATTAAATTCCTCCATGAAGCAAGGGATTATCCTCCCTAAGTCCCACGATCTAGGAAAATGTTCATTTGGTGATATGCAGCGAGCCTCCCAAGGCTATTTGAATAGTCAAATAATTAATTTTCTTTCTCAATTAATTGCAACAATCCTCCTTCTAGTGGAAAAATAAATCCCAAGGTCAAATCGATCTTGATGATGTGCACAATAATTTACCAGGAGATGATGAATAACATTGAATGCCTTCTAGAAGGCTTCCAAGTGGCTTATACATCATAAAAATGCTTCACCAAATCATCACCCAACCTTCTCAAGCCTAAAATCATCCAACGATTTGCAGGAATTGGTCAAACAGGGGTGACGTCATCTTGGGGTATGCAACGACTTGCCTTAAAATTCATCTGACTGAGTTGGGAATTGGGTCGAGTCACTAAAAAATGGTGATGATGTGGTCTATGAAATATCTCGAGCATCCGTCAAATGCAAATGTGTGAACCAACTGAGGGTTAGCTAACCCTAGTGATGCCTGACAACACCTAGACCAATAATAACACCTTTAAAAAAAAAATCCTGGAACGTGTGAATGGCATGACACTTGGCAAGAAACTACAAGACAAATTAAAACGTGTGTGTCTACAAGGAAACAAGTCACATCAACATGATAAGATAATCAACGTAAGATAAAATTCATCTAAACTAGACCATTGAGCCCCATATTCATATTTCATCACAAACTCAAGAAGGTTATACAACTTACTAAGTCAAGGTATGAAATGCTATCAGAGATCCAGAGAGACCAGACTAACACCTAAGTATTAAAAATATTTCCCAAAGATTGTCTCTTCACTGTTATGTAATGATTATGAGATGGTCATGGGGTTAGACTTCAAGGCTAGGCAACTGACATACAAGGGACCGTAGTATCTCATTCATGGGTTCCTTTGATGAGGGTAGACTACACACTTGGTTCCTGTTATTTGCGAGGTGATACCTTCCAAGCCCTTTATTTGCCTTTTACCATGTTTAGTCATGGGAGATAACCCAAAGAATATGTAGCGCTCTGGCGATATTCCTATGATTGACGACCTTTTACTTTTTTGCTTTTCTTTCTTTGGATAATTCATTTTCTTTTTCTTTTGTCCTTTCGTGTTGAAAAACACATGCTTAAATGCTTCAAAGTTCAAACACCCTAGAGATTATGTAACACCCTGGCGATGTATCCACAAGTGTTATGGGACTAGGTGAGCCTTTGAGCAGGTAACCAAGGTAGGCTTTTGCTAGTCTCCCTCTGAGCCTAAAAGCTCTTTCTTCCCATAGAATGAGGAACGATCCCTTCTTGGGTTAGTTTATAACTTTATATAACCTAAAGAAATGGATATGATAGGGATTGATGAGATGGAAAGTGGTAAGTATGATCTGGAACGGTACGATGACAGATTCAAAACAAACCCCAGTAGTGCTTCATTTTCCCCAGGAGTAACCTAATCCCCGAAGAACCTAAGATAACAAGTCAAGTTATGACAGAGGAAGAAGTATAATCAACGAGCTAACGACTAGTAATTAGAAGGGACTCTCTGGGACAAGCTTAAATGCCTTAGATATTAAATTGATACTCACCATGATGATGGACTTACCAACTTGCAGTATGCTTCTCAAGGATGTCTGACAGGCCCGACCAAATGCCATGGGTGTCATATGCTGCTTATGTCGTCGAGTGATGCTTACTCTATGAAGGAGCATCAAGAGTTCAAATTTGCATGTACATGCACATCTTCCGACTTTCCATGTCTTCAGCCTGGGCGCCTCTAGGTCTTCTTTTTGAAATAGTTATCCACCAGTGGGGGAATAACAAGACCAGACTAACACCTAAGTATTAAAAATATTTCCCAAAGATTGTCCTTTCACCGTCATGTAATGATTATGAGATGGTCATGGGGTTAGACTTCAAGGTTAGGCAATTGACATATAAGGGATCGTAGTATCTCATTCATGGGTGCCTTTGATGAGGGTAGACTACACACTTGGTTCCTGTTATTTGCGAGGTGATACCTTCCAAGCCCTTTATTTTCCTTTTACCACGTCTAGTCATGGGAGATAACCTAGAGAATATGTAGTGCTTTGGCAATATTCCTATGATTGACGACCTTTTATTTTTTTATTTCTGCTTTTCTTTCTTTGGATAATTCATTTTATTTTTCTTTGTCCTTTCTTGTTGAAAAAACAAATGCTTAAATGCTTCAAACACCATAGAGACTATGTAACACCTTGGCGATGTATTCGCAAGTGCTATGGGACTGGGCGAGCCTCTGAGCAGGTAACCAAGGCATGTTTTTGCTAGTCTCCCTCTGAGCCTAAAAACTCCTTCTTCCCATAGAATGAGGAACGATTCCTTCTTGGGTCAGTTTATATAACCTAAAGAAATGGATATGACAAGGATTTATGAGATGGAGAGTGGTAAGTATGATCGGGAACAATATGATGACGAATTCAAAACAAACCCCAGTAGTGCTTCATTTTCCCCAAGAGTAACCTAATCCCCCAAGAACCTAAGATAACAAGTCAAGTTATGATAGAGGAAGAAGTATAACCAACGAGCCAACGAGCTAACGACTAGTAGTTAGAAGGGACTCTTTGGGACAAGCTTAAATGCCTTAGATATTAAATCGATACCTCCCATGATGATGGACTTACCAACTTGCAACATGCTTCTCAAGGATGTCTGACAGGCCCGACCAAATGCCATTGTTGTCATATGCTGCTCATGCTACTGAGTGATGCTCACACTATGAAGGAGGATCTGGAGTTCATATTTGCAAGTACATGCACATCTTTCGACTTTCCATGTCTTTAGCCTGTGTGCCTATAGATGTTCTTTCTGGAATAATTATTCGTTGGTGGGGGATAGCAAGCTGCAATAGGATCTTCAGATGTGCTGGCTTCTTTGGATTTCTTCTCCGACTTGGCACGTGGATAACTCATAGGTTCAACCTTAGCATGATTCAAGTCTTCTTCAATACTAATGGCACTTTCCATTGCTTCGACAAGGGTTTGAGGTGCTGACCGTCGGAGATAAAAATGGTGTTGTCCCTCATAGGCATTAAGGTATGTGATAAGAATCCCTTTCTCTTGAGAAATTACATCGACCGAGATTTGCTGTCTCAGAGTGTCAAACCTAGCATTGAACTCTCTCATTGTTTCATTCTCCTTCTTCTTGATTGTATTGAATTGGTTCAACATAGAAGAATGGTCTTTCTTAGTTCCCCATCTATTCTGGAAAGCGGTTTCAAAATTAGTGTAGGATGTGATTGTATTATCAACAATACCGAGGTACCAAGTTCTGGCGGGGCCTTCAAGAGATATGGCGAATAGTTTCATGGCTACATCATCATGCTCAACACACATGATTTCAAAGGCACCAATTAGTTGATCAATATGTTCTTTGGCTGTGACCACATTATTTCTGGAAAATTTAGGCAACCATTTGACAATATTCTTGGGCATTTCATGGGGTTGATCGGCAATGTTTTGGAAGTTAAGAGGTTTGTAAAGGCGGTTGGCCCATGAAGGAGGCATTTTGATAGGAGGAGGTAATGAAAGAATTCCTTGGAATAGTTTCTTTATGATGGGAGTGTTGCGAGGAGCTCTTCTTTGATAGGTAAACAAGGGCTTAGGATTAGGTGGAGGGAGTGGAAAAGGATTTTTATCGGTTGAGTTCTTAGAAGGTGAAGTCGTCAGGTAAGCTTGTCAAGCTAATCAAAAGGGGAAGGGGTAAAGGGTAAGACCCTGAAGTGGAGTCGCCAGGCAAACCAAAGGAAAAGGCTCTAAGGGAAGATGGCTTGCCAAAGGAGGGTTTGTCGTATGAGCTCGAGAAAGATTCTAAATCCTCCCCGACAACGACGCCATAAAATGTTATCACACAGATTGTAGGTTGCACTAGAGCCTTGTGCAATTGCAACCAATGGACAACACACCGAGACAAGACCCACTGTCACCTCAGGAAAAGTCCTGGGTGACCCCTGGGGAAAGACAATAGAAAAGTCTAGAAAGATCCTAGGAGGTCACAATACAAGATCAAGAATGGTCTGAAGGCTATGAATGGATGAGGCAAATGTGAAGATAAGGGTAAAAGGGAAATCACGTGCAACACAATGTTAGTTATGCCAAGTATATATGAAAGCCAGGACCAATATGTTAACCCCGCCACAAATCACTAATATGAATGTAAGAGTCTCGAGTAACAAGTGACCGGAATTTTGTATTAGAGCAATGTCAGAGTTGGCCAAATAAATGTGTGTACTCGACAAGCTTAGGCAAAGAGGGTCCTCATAGGAGTGTTAGATTGTTGTAGCCCTCAAATATACTTGAGGGGTTCTCAAACCACCCCGGTATGAGAGGGTAATCTTCCCGAATGTTGTTTTTGATGCACTACAACAACAAGACGACCAATAGGTTTGCTCAGTTGTCTCAAGGATTCTAGGTGGTCTCCAAGATAGGAGCACAATTGGTATTAGTGCTGTCTGATGCGCAACCGTTCCATAGGAGCCCCTCTATATACCTCTAAGTACGACGAAGCAATTGTAGTCTTCTAATATACGTCGAGGTACGTGAGAGAACTACAAGCCCTCGGGATGCAGCGTTGGCAAAGTAACGAGAACTTCTACGTTTATAGACGCCCGAAAACGTCTTTTCTAAGACCCCCAGAAAATAAATCCCACTTAGATGATTGTTCAATTAAGCACTTAGATAGAATTGCAAAGCAAAGAAAGGTAAATCACTTTAATGAAAATGCCAAATGCAACAAGTGATTCAAACATTGATAGAAATTACTGGCAATTTACTTGAATATAGCTCTTCCTAAAGCAATGAGACATTTAGCAATTGAAATAGCAATCTTCGAAGGCTATCTTAACCAAGTAATGATATCTTTAAAATGATAAAGCACTTCAAATCAATGAGATATATTTCAGCACTTAATCACCATGAAATTTCTTCAACAAGCAGGTTCCAATTCCACAATTTTCCACAAAAGATACTTAGCAATGAACCATAGTCTTGCTTGAAGCATACACCAGATTTATGGGCTGTTATATAAGACAAAAACCAACACTTAATACTTCTCAAATTTAGCCAACAAGTTCAGATTTTTTTTACCACAAAACTTGAGATAAAGTTGCAATTTAAGCTCGATACTTAAGAGGTGGTTTTAGGAGATTTTTTGGGCACTTTCTAACACTTAACCAGATCTGAGATATGGTTTGCAGTAGTGATTTAGCAGAGATATTAGATCTGAAATGTCAAGATAATACTCTCAAGACAAGCCCAAGACATTCAAAAGAAAACCCCCCAAGTAATTAACAAATTTTTCAATGAGGGAGGTATGATTTTTAAAAGGTTTTGGAGCACTTTAAGAGTTATAACCAGATCTGAAAAGTAAATTTGCATCAGAGAAATCAGCTTCAAAACTACTTCAAAACCCACTAGAAAGCTTTTAGAAACTAGCTAGAACACCCTAGGAATACTACCCAAATGTTAGAAATAAGAACTAGCTAAAACTAGGCCCTAACAGTGAATCAAATGCAAGCTGTCCTAACTATTAATTTTCTGCACAGTGCATAAAAAGCCCTAATGGCTGTAGCTTTTAACCATGTCCCTAGAGAAATTTAATCATCCAAAATGCAAGTTAACTATCTAGAATGTTAGATCTAAGCATGGCCTACAAAACCCATATGCTATTTTCCTAAAACTAGTTAGAAAAATGCTAAAACTGAAACCTAGGGTTAGACAAATAAAAGAGAAAAAAGTGAGAATGAGGGTTTAGAAAATGGGGAGGCTAGAGGCCCCCAAAAAATCGTCCCAAGGGCAAGGTGGCTCGCCCTAAGGGTGTGAAAGTGGCCTCGAAATCAGAAATCCAATTCAATACTTTTTCACGTCTCCTAATGCAAGTGTTTTACTCTCTCCAATGTAGATCGGTGCCTTATTCTCTTGGGCAATGGAGTAAAAAAGGCTTGGAGAAGAACTAGAAGATGTTGAAGTGAATCTCCCTTGAAGGTTATAGCTTGTCACTATCTTGCAAGAGGGTTAGAAGCAAAATCGTCTAGCTCACAAGAGGTCTTCAAAAGAGTGGATATAACTTGCAAAAGGATTGTTAGTTTTACCTAGTCCCTAGTACAATAAAATATCCAAGAAACAACTCTCAAGAGGTGTAGTTTATTAGCTAGCTCTTGAAAATGTTTCCTTTAGATCCAAAATCATTCAATGAACACTTAGAAGCAATATAAAATAGATCTCACCAAAAATTTACTTGAAGTAATAGCATGAGCATTCAAAATTCACTAAGCAAGATCCATCACAAAACCCTCCAAGCAAAATGCATCACATCAAGACACCAAGAGAAGAGCCATAGCGCACCATTGGAAAAATAGCATAATAGTATCGAGGAGCATCACCAAAAAAATTCTCCAAAATGAAATCTCAAGCAATGGATTTATAATCCTCCATTCACTTGGATTTGTCTACAAATCAACCAATTCTAGGGTTATACCCTAAAATATTCAAGTTTTGTCCACTTATTAATCTCTTCTAGAGATTTCCTAAAATAATAATAAAATCCCTTAATAAATATTTAATCCACCTAGGGATTATCCACAATAAATATTCCAATTTAAATAAAAGTCCCACAATAATTAATTTATCAATTTATCCCCTTCAAAAAATGATTTTGACTTCTTTGACCATGCGATTTGGCCAAATTGAGCCTTAAAAAGGGGATTTTATAATAAATTTAAAATAATATGGAAAATAAATTTTCACAAGGCATCTTTGACCAAGCAAAAGGCTTAACGATTTCTCCTTGAAGCATGCAATCATCCTCTATTCATGGAAAAAGTCCATCAATCCATTAAAATTCTTCATGAAGCTAGGGATTATCCTCCATAAGTCCCCACGATCTAGGCAAATATTCATTTGGTGATGTGCAGTGAGCTTCCCAAGGCTATTGAATAGTCAATTAATTAATTTTCTTCCTCAATTAAGTTCATCGAGCCTCCTTCTAGTAGAAAAATAAGTCCCAAGGCCAAATCGAACTTGATGATGTGCAAAATAATCCATCGGGAGATGACAAGTGGTATTAAATTCCTTCCAGAAGACTTCCAAGTGGCTTGTATATCATAAAAAATGCTTGAATAAATCGTCATCTAACTTTTTAAGGCCCAAAGTCATCCAACGATCCATAGAAACTGGCCAAATAGGGGTGACGTCAACCTAGAGCATGCAACAACTTGTCTCAAAATTCATCTGACTGAGCTAGGAATTGGGTCGAGTCACTAAAAAATGGCGATGATGTGGCATATGAAATAACTCGGGCATCCGTCAAATGCAAATGTGTCAACGGACTAAAGGTTAGCTAACCCCAGTGATGCTCGACAATAACTAGAATAATAATAACACCTTTAAGAAATCCTGGAACATTTGAATGGCATGACACTTGGCGAGAAACTGCAAGACAAATTAAAACATGTGTCTACAAGGAAACAAGTCATGTCAGTATGATAAGATAATCGACATAATATAAAAGTCATCTAAACCAGACCATTAAGCCCCATATTCATATTTCGTTACAAATTCAAGAAGGTTATACAACTTACTAAGTCAAGGTATGAAATGCTATCAGAGACCCAGAGAGACCAGACTAACACCTAAGTATTAAGAATATTTCCCAAAGATTGTCTCTTCACTGTCATGTAATGATTATGAAATGGTCATGGGGTTAGACTTCAAGGTTAGGCAACTGACATACAAGGGACCGTAGTATGTCATTCATGGGTGCCTTTGATGAGGGTAGACTGCAAACTGTACTTTTTAATCGTGAGGTGATACCTTTCGAGCCCTTTATTTGACTTTTACCATGTCTAGCCATAGGAGATAACCTAGAGAATCGCTCTGGTGACATTCCTATGATTGACGGCCTTTTATTTTTCTTTTTTGCTTTTCTTTCTTTAGATAATTCATTTTATTTTTCTTTTGTCCTCTCATGTTGAAAAACACCTACTTAAATGCTTCAAACACCCTAGAGACTACGTAACACCCTGGTGATGTATCCGCAAGTGCTATGGGACTGGGAGAGCCTCTGAGCAGGTAACCAAGGCAGGATTTTGCTAGTCTCCCTCTGAGCCTAAAAGCTCCTTCTTCCCATAGAATGAGGAATGATTCCTTCTTGGGTCAGTTTATAGAACCTAAAGAAATGGATATGATAGRGATTGATGAGATGGAAAGTGGTAAGTATGATCGGGAACGGTACGATGACAGATTCAAAACAAACCCCAGTAGTGCTCCATTTTCCCCAAGAGTAACCTAATCCCCCAAGAACCTAAGATAACAAGTCAAGTTATGACAGAGGAAGAAGTATAACCAACGAGCTAACGACTAGTAGTTAGAAGGGACTCTCTGGGACAAAGCTTAAATGTCTTAGATATTAAGTTGATACTCACCATGATGACAGACTTACCAATTTGCAGCTTGCTTCTCAAGGATGTCTGACAGGCCCGTCCAAATGTCATGGGTGTCATATGCTGCTCATGCCACTAAGTGATGCTTACACTTTGAAGGAGGATCATGAGTTCAGATTTACACGTACATGCACATCTTCTAGCTTTCCATGTCTTCAGCCTGGGCGCCTCTAGATGTTCTTTCTGAAATAGTTATCCACCAGTGGGGGGATAACATAACCAATCAACCTGACTCCATCACCTCTGACATAGTCCAATCCATAATCCACTTATCCTGCAATGTACCTCAAAACATGTTTTGCTCCTATCCAGTGAACACTCCTAGGCTCCACCATGTACTGTCTGAGGGTGTTCACAGCAAAACAAATACTTGTCTCGTGTTGACCAGATACATCAAGGAACCAATCAACTGACGGTACCTCGTGGCATCCACCAACTGGGAATCCAAAGCACTAATCTTCTTCCAGTTGGTGACTGTTATTGCACAAGTTGTAGGTTGGGCAAAGCCCGACCCAACCACCAATTGGCTACAACTAGGAGGATACCTACCCACTGTCACCTTAGGTAGGTGTCCCCGTCATTTTAGAGGTGAGGTAGTCACCTCAAGGGGGAAATATCGGTGATCCTAGGGTGAATTGAGACGGAAAATGATAAGTATGAATGGATGGCCCTAGAGGTCAATTCTATATGATAGGAAGAGCTTGGAAAGGAGTCTCGAGAAGTTTAAAGGTTGCCAAAAGAGTTGAGTGACTTGCCGAGAGTAAGGTACCTGCCTGAGACACAATGAAAACCAAGGATTCTTGTAATGTGTTAGTTGGACAAGCAAGTTAAGCTTGCTATCCCAAATTTGCAGCAGAAGTAAAAGATACATATCAGCACATAGAGGGTAATAAAGGTTGCAATATAAGTGCTAAAGATATGAATGAATAAGCAAGATATAAACTAGTGAAAGCTAGCTTAACCCAACAATGAATAAGCAATACTTTAGCATAAAAGCAAGGCTGAAGCAAAAAGCTAACTGCAGAGATATTATCAGCCTTATGGCTGTAGCAAACCAGATTAACAGCAGAAAAATCAGCTGCTAGAAACCACCTCTAACTAGCCTTATAGGTGTGCTAGGGTTAGTAGAGAGTTAGGGCAAAGTTAGGGCTAAATCCTAGGGTTAGTTTAGGAGTTATGAAGCGTTAGGTTAGTTTTCTGCAACACTATTGGCTGTAGGTTAGCTTTGTAACAACAACACGAAATTGTGGTTAAAAGGAGACGCTCTATGAGGCAAGGGAGCCAAAGGCTTAAGGAACAACTTCCAAAAGAGATATCTTTAAAACTTGAAATTTTCATGTTTACCAAGACAACAATTTATTTCTCCAATGCAACAAGTAAATGACTAGTGCCTTTAATAATTGGGTGAATGGAGTTAAACAAAGAAAGAGCAAGAGGTACTACCTCCTTGGGGGTGTAAATCCTCAAAGAGCTAGAGGTACTACCTCCTTGGGGGTGTAAATCCTTTTACTCCCCAAGGCAAGTATCTCTAGCTAGGGTTTAGGCTAATAAGAAGGTGTATGGCCTTATACTTCTCTTAGCAAACCCTTGTTAAACCAATAACATGTAAGCATAAAATGATGGAGACTAAGGTGGGGGTGTATGCCCTTATACTTCCCACCTAGCTCTAGCAAATAACCTTGACTTGAATAACAAATGATAGCACAATGTAAAAAGCCTTACCAATTCAAGGAAAAAGCTAAGACAAACCACCACAATAGCTAGAGAATAGCCTTCCAAGGCTAGCGCATCACTTCCATTAACCAAATATCCAAGAAATAGCCATATACAAGAGCAAAAGAGAGAGAAGTAGCCAAAGATAGAGAAAATTTCAGCCCAATATTTCTCCAAATGGGAGAGTTATGATTTAAAATGAGATCTTATGATCTCTATTTATACAAAATGTCTCCAAAATAGTTTGTCCACATAATTTTAGGGTAAACCACAAGACTAGGGGTCTGTTATCGCACGGTTTGTAGGAAGGGTTTAGGCAGCTTGAGTCAAGGCTTAAAACCGGCGTAACAGGAGCTTCCCCACCCACTGTCACCTTGATGGGGGGCTCTTTCTATTTAGGAGGGCTAGTCCAAGGGAGACGTCCCTAAGCAATCTGGGTTAATGAAGGGTTTAAGGTAAAATGGATCAAAGTAAGAGGTTCCCTTTCACAGATTACTGCCAAAATGAGATAGTCAAGAAGAATGTCTTCCACTGGATGGCACCTGTTTGCGAGACAAGACAAATAACTAGAATATGTGCTACAGTGGGTTAGTACTTCAAAGCATTAATGACTATCTTTAAATATACATATGAGCAATGATTAGATATAATTATTGACGAAGTCAATGATTATCAAACAAAGACAAAAATCACTTCTTCAATAAGTACATCAAGAGAAAGGAGCATTCAATGTGCAAATAAATCCTTGTATTATATCAACATGCAATGAATATCTCAAATTAGCTCATACAAATAAAGTTGACGTCAAGCACTAATCAATAGGTCCAAATGAAGACAAAGAGTAAAACGTTTTCTTCAATAAGCTTGTAAATGCAATCACTAACTCAATGTCTATCATATGAGGTGAGAAAAGTCACAACGTTTATGTCAAAACAAGAGATGAAGCAAGATATGACGTCACCTATATGAATTCTGTTGCAGTTTAGGGTTAGCTAGCCAAGAAGTGGACGTTTTTGACAAATCAACCAATGAAAGCTTGTAAAACCTCTATGGCTATGACAAGATGACTAGGCCGCACATTTCTATCCAAACACAAGTTCAAAATTAGCAGGACGTCATCTTATTAGGGTTAGTTCAAGTAGCTAGGGTTAGACGCTAGGTTAGTTAGGGTTTCAGTTTTGAGAGTGTTTGAAAAAGAGTTTAAGCATAAACAAGCTCAAGAGAGTTTCTAGACTAGTGCCTTGGGTTAATGGAGTCAATTTGAAGTGAGACTAATGGTTTAGGAGAAACTTAAACTTAAGGACAAGAGAGTTAGGGTTTGATGGTGTTGCTATGGCAAGACCACCAACCCAAAACCCTAAGAAGGAAAGACTTACCTAGGTGTAGCTAAGGCTAGGCCTAAAGCTTCCTCTTCTCTCCTTAAGACTTCTTTGGCAAAACGGCTAGCTTACAAGCACAAACCTAGGGCTAAAAAGTGTTGCTTCATACAAGGCTTTTCAAAACCCTAGAAGTAAACCCTAGGTGTAAACTAAACCTAGGACGCCTTCTTTCTTCAATTTGTGCTTGAAGCTAACTCAAGAAAAGAGATGGCTAGTGTAGCTATGGCTAGGCTAAACCCTCTCAAATCAAATGGCTATAAGATTTATTCATGGGGACATGAAGCCACGACCTACTTG
>ML795771.1:687151-708214 GCA_009831015.1 Picea engelmannii
ACAAGCTAGGGAAATGATATTGGTAAAGTCACTTTCAAATTATAAAGTGAAACTTAGGAAAAGTGAGTTTATTAATATTAAACCCCTCTTTGAGGGTATTTCTCTCCAATTATTAATTAAATGAATATTTAATGGAGAAAAAGGAAAAGTGAAAGACAAAAAGGAGGGGAGAGGATTGGAGAGACATTATTGACTAATCATTTTGAGAAAATTGTTTTGGAGAAAGCTTGCGAGCTTGAGACGAGGGTTTCGAAACCCTTGGAGAGAAATTCGGTTTCGAGGTTGAAACAATACCTTCCTAGCTGAAGATCGGAGAAGCCATTCAAGCTTTTCATTTGCGGATAGTTGGCATTGTGATCCCAAGAGATTTGTCTGAGATTGATTTCATTATCAGTTGTGGAGACGAGGAGGAGTTTTCTGTGGCACGTGTGGACGGATTGGGTGTCTTCTTGGGCTGGGCGCATACTCCATTTGTGGCTGGGCGTTCTTCCATCATAGCAGAGTCAATCACCTTCCAAGTCGTGGCTGTTTGGTTGATGCGTGGCCTTCATGGGGGAACTCTGCTGGTTAGTATCATTGTGGCTGCTGGTTAGTATCATTGTGGCTGCGTATCCTCTTGTGCTGGCTGCGTTTCCCTTACCCAGGAGCTGCGTGTGTCTATTATGCTGCGTGGATTGATAAAGAGAAGGCTGAGGTGGGTCGACCTCCACTAGAGGGTTGTCCAACGCCTGTTGGGTGACAAACGTTGAGTAGGGACTGCTGGAATCGTGCCAATCAGACAGCAGCGTAACAGTTCTGGGGATCTTCCTCTTTACCAGCACGTGTGGGCCGTTTTGAGCATTTTCTCATGGCTGTATGTGAATGGAGGCTTCAAGTTTAATGCCTCAATCATCCTCCTCAATTTTGAGAGGTATTCCTGCTTCTTTTAATTGCCTACATGTTCAGCATTATTATACAATAAAGGACAGTCAGAAATTAATGAAATTGCTCATATGAATGTGGATATTTGTCATTGTTATTTTATGGGTTTTTGTTAATATTGAAATAATACACTTGGTACCTTATTGGGGAGGTATAAGGTGATAGAAAACCTCTAAAACAGCCAGCAAAACTAAGCAATCTCCTACAGTCCACTCAAATTTCATCTTCAGCCATCATTTACAGAAGCCTGCAAAGTGTTTGACGAAAGTCCAACACCAAAATAACGGAGTTTATCACACTTTTACAACCTAGAATATTTCAATTCAGCTGTGGGGGATCTTGGAGGTCCTATTCCTCTATATTGTTGTATCTGAAGGGTGCATGCATCCTTGGCTTCTTTTTCTTAATCTATTGTACCAGATCCGCAGATCTATGTATGGAAGATCAACTTATTATACTAAATAAAGGTCAGATCTGAAGCTTTTCTAAATATTTTGTTGTGTGTTTCTTATATTTTGCGATCTACTTCATTATGGTCTTCTATATGCTATAAACTCCACATAAAACACTCAGAGCGCAAGTTCCTGAAGTAAACCCCTGCAAAAAACTAACAAACAAGATAAAAAATTCATCCAAGTTCCCTAGCGAATCTGCTTGGGAACATTACAATCACATAGTTCACAAGGTAGATAAAGATATCAAACCTCCAGTTGCAACCATTCTTATTTATTACATAGATGCTTTTGACAGACAATTTGGTTTTTGGCAAAGGGAGAAGGGTCCAAATAATTTGAAGGAGGCCCAAGGAATGACAATAAAGATAGAAAAGAACTTAGTTGCCTCAAGAAAGGGTGATTGAATCGGTTCATCAGAAACATTAAGTTCTAGAGTTGAAACAAAGCCCATATCAATGAATTCTGATGATATAGCCCTAGATGCAATGATGAAATTGATAGAAGTTGTGAAGAAAATCCAAATGTCTGTGTCAAGAATGCAAAACCAGGTGATCTGAGTGGAAAGAGCACAACAAGGTCAATATCATGTTAGCATTGCATATCATGTTAGCATAGTTGTAGTTGCAATTTTCATATTGTCTTGTTTCATTATGTATATACGTATGCTCATAATCATATGCTAGATTAAAGATGCTCTTATTTGTTTATTTGATTATATATGGACGAGGGGTGATATCACCACCCTAGGGATTACTAATATCCTTTGTTGAGATTTAGCAGGCATAGGTCATACCAGAGATGCTGAGGTCCTCATGCGCTCTATGCTGAGAACATGTCCCCGAGTTGGAGCCAGATGTTATCCCCTAGCCTAGGGATAACTAAGGAGATCACGTCTCCAGGCCCACAGGTCCTAGACATGGAGTACCGAGAACTAGACTACTTGAGCATGGCCCCGGAGGGCCCCTCTTTTCTTCGGTGCAGTCCACTTATCACCAGCAGTAGTATCCATCCCACCAGCCTGGTCTTGAAGTAGCGGTGAGTCTTACTCCATGAGGTAATGAGTCCGGGTATCATGGTATGTATCACTCTGATTTTTGAAGCACTTGAATATGTTGTATTGAATCCTTCTTCAATTTCATGATGTTTGCTTGGAAATTATGCCCTTTGCCTCATTCATACCTAGAAGGGTGACATGGTGCCCCAGTAAGTTGATTTCCCTTTAGGATGGGTTTCTACTGGGTGGATCTGTGAAAAGTCATCGTCCGTTCCCTCCATACCTACCACTTTCCATCTTTATTCCTTTCATCTCCCCTATCCTTGTTTGGGCATTGGGATTGGCTACACTAGGAAGGGTTGTACCTTACCTCGTGGGAAGAAGGGGCTAAAGGCCTGTTATCGCCCAATTTTTATTTTGATAAAAGGGAAGGTAAAATGAAAGCAAATTGGCGTAACTTGAGGTTATTCTATCACTGTCACCTCAATAGGATTCCTCTTTCTATTTAGGGTTGTAGGCCCTGTTATCCCCCAGTTTAGGGATAACTAAGGAGATTATGTCTCGACGTCCACAGGTCCTAGACATGGAGTACCGAGAGCCACATCGACTTGAGCATGGCCCTGGAGGGCCCATCTTTTCATTCTTCAGCGCCTCCACTTTGTCAGCAGCAGCAACATCCGTCACCTTGGCCTGGTCCTGTAGCAGAGATGGATCTTGCTCCATGAGGTAATGAGTCTGAGTATCATGGTATGTGTCACTCTGATGCTCAAAACCTTTGAATATGTGCATTCAATTCTTTTTGCTTCTAACGGGTGCTTGGATCTTATACCTCTCCACTTGACCATATCTGGGGGAAATGACAGGATGCCCTAATAAGCTGGTACCCATAGGGTTTGAGTTGCCACTGGGGGGATTCATGAAAGGCCATTGTTCGCTCCCACCATACTTACCACCTTTCATCTCTTTCCCGCTCATCCATCCCATTACACTGGTCCAGGCATTGGGTTGGCCAAATATTTAAGGGTTGTACCTTACCTTGTGGGAAGAAGGGGCTAAAGGCCCAGGGGGTAAAAGTAGTTGGCAAAAGACAAAAGCAAAAGAATGAAAACCTTGAGATGCTTCGCTCAGGGATCCCCGAGAAAGCAAAAAAAGGGGCTTCTCAGTAAGAAACAGAGGGACCCATAAAAATAATAAAACAAGACATGGTTAGAGGATAGGGGGTCTCATCACGAGCCAACCTATTAGGTCCATGGGCATGTAGCGGTATGACACTACCAACAACTGGTCACCACGCCAGCGTAGTGGCTCTTGGTGGCGTAGCCAAGAGAAAGGGGGTCTCATCACGAGCCAACCTTCTCATTTCTGTGAAATGCTTGTGGGTAACATTGCCACCACTGGTCACCACGCCAGGGCAGTGCCCCCTAACTAGCTTCTTGAAAGAAAAAGCAATAAGAATAAAGACAAAAGGCATGAATAGGCTTGGAAACATTTGCATCCATGACAGGTGCAACTCACCTTCTACAAAGGCACCCACAGGCAAGCCATACATTTCTTTGCTATCACTGCACCCCTTGCCAAGACATCCCTTGCCACCTCATCCACTCACATGGCCTAGGTTTCACTTCTCCTAGGAACATCCCACATCCAATGAGCATTATCCCAATAGGACGTCTTGGCTTTCCCTCCAAACTTGGCTTGTAGATTAGTATAATGTCTTTGAGCACTTGTCCGGTAAAGGGGGTTTTATGCACATGTTTAATAAAATTGATGATTAGATGTGATTGACATTTCTATGATCCTTGTGACTTGTGAGCCCATGGAGGGCGTATTTGTTGACGATACAGGTCCATACCCAATGGCAGGTACCCGATGGACAGGTACACATGGGGAGATGATTAGTTCGGACCTCCATGGGGTTGAAAGCCCACCAGATGGATGCTGAGACCCCAGCAGGGGGCAGAGACAGATTGGAGGATTGCATCGGAGAAAGAGGAGGACGTTCCACCAGAGGTAGCATGGCAGGCCTAGATAGAGGGGGGTTGTGCCCTTTCCACCATGACGTAGGCCTTGGAAGGCCCATGACGTCACCTAGGACACCCATGACGTCATCCAGTGCTTTGGGAGGTTTTGGAGATAGTTGTGTGCCAAGTGGCACGTGTGGCAGGTTCCTGAGGCCTAAGAAGGCCTAATGTTTTGCCCCAGGGGGTCGACCAATGTTGCCCTAAAAGGGCATGACGTCATCATTTATGCTTGATTTAGGGTTTTAATTGTGACATTTAATGTAAAACAATATTTTTGATGTAAACTAGCCATGTCGGCCTTTTTTGACCTAAAATGTAATTAAAGGTCAATGGTATTGTATAAATAGAGAGTCCAAACTCTCATTTTATCATCATCTAAGACTCACACTTGTGTGAGGTCTGAAATTTGCGGCCCTCATTAGGGTTTTTGGACTGAAATTTAGTGCGCACTTGTTGAAGGAGGGCTATTTTTGGTGATTTTGGCATTTTTCTTGGTGGAAAGTCTACAACTAGGGTTTTGCTTGATGATGCTTGGTGAATGTGAGTAAAATTTTGCAATTCTTCTCTTACTTGAATGGTTATGGTGTTTTTACTTTGCATTTTGCTAATACTTATGAAATTGCTAGCCTAAACCCTAGGGATCAAGCACATGTTATTGTCCTTGTTCTAATTTGCTATCCACCTACTAGATTGTGCCAAGGAGCCGTTTTATTGAAGCCATTGCTAGGGCCTTGCCATTGCAACACCCTAGCATTTGTTACTTCGTCCTAGCCGATTTTACTTTATCATTGAGTTCAAGAAGGAGGAAAATCTACTAAGGCCTAGGGTTACCTACACCTTAGTAGTTGTTTTCCCCTAGGGTTTGGTGGTTGAAGCCTTGGCTTACCAACACTTCATCCATCAATTCCTCGTCTTTGGCTCTATTAATATCATCTTTCTCCTTCAATTTTTGCAGCCACTTGTTGACTCCATTTGCTCTATGAAAGCACTAGTCTAAGATCTCTCTCTCGAGTGTTTTGATCACAACCTTCAAACATCTAAATCTTTGAACAAACTACTAACACCTTCTAACCCTAGATTATATTGATCTACTAACCTTATTGCTGCTATTATTCAATTAAATTACAACCATATTTTGCAGCATTTTAAGCTTCTCAAAGTGATTGAAAAGATCGACTAATGCATAACCTTATTTGCTTCTGATGAATGTTGGTGTTATGACATTGATGATTAATCATTCCTGCTCATTTTGAAGCTTTTCTAAGGCATTAATTGTGAAGTATTGTCTTGTAATTATTGCTGCTACACATCTTTGTTTACTTCATCAATATATTAGTCAATTGCTTTTATTGAGAAAGTCTCTGGTTATATGAAGTACTAACCAACAAGTGCTCTTGTAAATATAGTTTTATGTTGCTTTGTTCCGGGAAGGTACACTTTTTGGTTTATTATCTCTTTATTGATTGTTTAACCAGACTTTCTGATCGGTGGTGACTTGTGAGAGGGAACCTTTTTATTGGCCTTTATCCTTCGCCTTCTGAAAATCCCAGGTCACCGAGGACGTCTCCCCTGGGCCTACCACCCTAAATAGAAAGAGACATCCTATTGAGGTGACAATGATAGGATAGTCTCCCGTTACGCCAATTTGTCTTCATTTGCCTTTTCCTTCTATCAAAGTACAAATTGTGCGATAACAGGCCCAAGGGAGACGTCCCCGGTGACCTGGGGGTTTGAGAAGGCAATGTCAAAATGGCTAATAAAAGATCCCCTCTCACAAGTCACCACTGATCAGAAAGTCCCGGTTTTATAACCAATGAAATGATAATATATCAAGTTGTACCTGCCCGAAACAAAGCAACAAGAAACTATATATATTGCAAGTACAACTTGCTGGTTAGCACTTCATAAAACCATAGACTTTCTCAAATACAACAATTGGCTGATAATGATGAAGTAAACAGAAAATTATAACAATAATATTTATAAGGCAATACTTCACAATAAGTGCCTTGAAACAACTTCAAAATGACTAAGAGTAATCAACAATTAACATCATAATACTAGCATTTATTAGAAGCGAACAAGGCAATGCATTAATCAACCTTTTCAATTGCTTTTAGAAGCTTTTAATGCTGCAATTAATGGCTGTAGCTTACTTTAGTAACAATAACAATAATGTTAGTAGGTTAGGCTATTCTAGTGTTAGAAGTAGTTAGTGAAAAGTTTAGAGTATAGGTTTTGATGGTTGCTTTGGTCAATCACTCAACAAGAAGACTTAGACTAGTGCTTTAGGGAAAATGGAGTCAATGATGTGGCAACAAATGTTGAAGAGGAATGATGATAGTAGTAGAGTCAAAGACAAGAGAGATTCATAGATGGAGTGTTGGTAACCCAAGGCTCCAACTATCAAATCCTAGGGGAAACTAGTTACTAAGGTGTTGGTAACCCTAGGCCTTAGTAGATTTCCTCCCTCTTTAACTCAATGATGAAGCAAAATCGGCTAAGGTGAAGCAATGGATACTAAGGTGTTGCAATGGCAAAGCCCTAGCAAATGCTTCAAGAAAATCAGCCTCTTGACAAGATCTAGTAGGTGAAGGCTTTTGAAGCTAGGACAATAACATGTGCTAGTCTTCCTAGGGTTTAAACAAACAATTTCATAATCTTTAATGTAAATGCAAGATAAATAAGACTATAGCCATTCAATTAAGAAGAATTGCAGAAATATCACTTACATACATCAAGAATCATCAAGTAAAACCCTAGTTGAACACATCCACCAAGAAACTTGCCAAAATACTCCAAATTTATCCTTCCTCAACAAGTGCGCCTAAAATTTCAGCCAAGAAACCCTAGATAGGGCGCAAATTTCAGTCCTCACAAGTGTGAGTGAAAGATGATGAATAATACAAGGGTTTAAACCCTTATTTATACAATAGTAATGACCAGAATTAGGTCAAAAAAGGTCAACATGGCCAGTTACACATAATATCCAGTTTTTACATTAAATGTCATAATAAAACCCTAAATCAAGCTGTAAAGATGACGTCATGCCCTTTTAGGGTGACATTAGGCCTTCTTAGGGCAACACTGGCCTCCTGGAGCAAAACGTTAGGCCTCCTTGGGCCTCAGGATCCTGCCACACGTGCCACTTGGCACCCAACTGCCTCCAAAGTGTCCAAAACTCTGGGTGACGTCATGGGCCTTCCAAGGCCTACATCATGGTGAAAAGGGCAAGACCCCCCTGGGTCCAGGCCTACTAGGTTGTCCCTGGTGCAACGCCCTCCTCTCTCTCCGGTGCAAATCCCTGATCTGTCTCTGCCCTTGGCTGGGGTCTCAACATCCATCTAGTGGGCTTTTAGCCCCATGGAGGTCCGAACTAATCATCTCCCCCTGTGTACCTGTCCATCGGGTGTGGCCCTGTAACATCAACAAATACGCCCTCTATGGGCTCATAAGTCACAAGGATCATAGCAATGTCAATCACATCTAATCGTCAAATTATTTAAACATGTGCATGCAACCCCCTTTATCCGGATAAGTGCTCAAAGACGTTATGCTATTCTACAAGCCAAGTTTAGAGGGGACGCTAGGACATCCTATTGGGCTAGTGCTCATTGGATGTGGGATGTTCTCGGGTGAAGACAAATCCAGGCCATGTAAGTGGATGAGGTGGTAAGGGATGTCTGGGCAATGGGTGTAGTGATAACAGGGAAATGTATGGCTTACCTGTGGGTGCCTCTGAAGGGGTGAGTTGCACCTTGTCATGGATGCAAATGTTTCCAAGCCCATTCGTGCCTTTTATCTTTTATTCTTATTGCTTTTTCTTTCAAGAGGCTAGTTAGGGGACATTGCCCTGGCGTGGTGACCAGTGGTGACAATGTTACCCACAAGCATTTCACGGAAATGAGAAGGTTGGCTCGTGATGAGACCCCCTTTCTCTTGGCTATGCCACCAAGAGACACTACCCTGGCGTGGTGACCAATTGAATGGTAGTGTCATACCGCTACATTCCCATGGACCCAATAGGCTGGTTCGTGATGAGACCCCCTATCCTCTAACTAGGTCTTGATTTATTATTTTTTATGGGTCTCTCTGTTTCTTGCTGAGAAGCCTGTTGCTGTCCTAATACACACTTGCAAACGTGAGCTAAGTCCGACTCACTTAGTGTGTCTTTGGAGGCACAATGCCTAGGTTCACAGCCCACGCTGTCACTTTGACCGGAACCTCTTCCGTCTAGGCTCACTCCTAGGGAAGGTAAGGGGGGTAGTCCCTAGTTTCTAGATTAGTTTTAGAGTTAAGTTCTAGGAGTTGATTTCAATTATTTACAAGGTTTGGGGTTTCTAATCCTAAGATGCACAAGGAACAAATGCAGTATGCAAGGGTTAGTATGTAAAGCAAGCCTTTTTCTAGGGCGACTAAGACTAGTGCCTAAATATTGGGCAAGGGGTCAACTAAGTTAAAGGGTTGTTCGTTACAAATAGATTACAATATTACTTACAAAAGAATAACTTGATCAAACAAATATTAGATACAAGATTTACAATTTAAAGAATGCTAAAATATAACAACAAGCTAACCACTAATTTATTTGTGTTTGTGCAGGATATAAAAAGATTAAAGCATCATATAGCAGAAGATCAAAGCATCAAGATCACCATCATCAATGCATCAAGAAAAAGATTTATAAAGTTAAGCACAAGTATCAAGGATGAAGATCAACCACTCTTAATTATTAAACCCACAAGTATTTAGAAATTTAGATCCAGGGTTGAGTTATTAAGCTTTCTCAAGGTTATCAAATTTTATTAAGCTTTCACAAAGCCTCCTCCTCCTCCTCCTATTGCCAAATAACTGCTGGATGCTCAATAAGTGTTTCCACCCTAGCTTCACAGATCAGCCCAAAACAAGAGTACTTCCTGGAGAGGACACATCCCGTGCGTCGTGAGAC
Organism: Picea engelmannii; assembly: GCA_009831015.1. NCBI lineage: Eukaryota > Viridiplantae > Streptophyta > Pinopsida > Pinales > Pinaceae > Picea > Picea engelmannii. The sequence goes on from ML795771.1 coordinate 696,491, forward strand.
AGTCCCCTGCCTACACCCTCCATTGTTTTCCTCAAGTCCCGTTTTAGATGGTGAAGATGGTGGTCTAAGGTATCCTAAAGAGTCTATTAAGTTTATATATAAGTTAGGTAGACTTTTAGGAGTATTTAGGAGTGTTTTAAGAGTTTTATGACACTTTTTAATGGTGGTTTAGTGACTTGGCCGAAACACACTTCAGCCTTTAAAGTGTGTTGATTTAATTATGAGATCAAGAGCATTAACACATGTATACGTCACTGAAATGCACAATTAAGATAGCTTGAAAGAAAAACAAAAGGCAAGAACAACTTGCCAACCAATAGAAGATAGGCAATCACACTTATACCATGTTCAATAGCATTTAGATGAGAGCATTTAGTGTGTGAAAGAGAAAAAGATTTAGATGTTGTCTACTTATCAAATTAGAAGCAAGTCACTTCAAGCATATGGCATTAAGAGATCTATGCATAAAAGAGAAACACTATCTACTTATGAAGCATCAATGATTATAGATCTAAGCATGGAACATAAAGATAAACATTTAGTGAACTAAACATGCATAAGATCTAATTAAGTTGATTTAGCTGCCCAATAGGCTTAATCTAGAGACTTATTTAGTGTATTAGATCTAGATCTAGGAAATTATAACTTTAAATCACTTAGATCTTAATCACAAATTAAACCTTAACCTAACCTTTTGGGGTATTCCTCTCCCAAATAGGTAGGCAATTAACTTTAGCTTGCTTGATTAGAAATTATTGAGGAAGGAAACAAGCAAGCAACCAAGGGAAGCAAAGAAGCAAGCCAAGAAGCAAACCAACAGGCAAGCAAGAAGCAAGCAAAGGGAGAAGGGGAAACAAGCAAACCAAGAGACAAGCAAGCAAGCCCTACCCCACGTCCTAGGGTTTGGGAGATACCCTTTATCTCACAAACCCTCACGTCCTAGCAAGAGAAAGGCAAAAATCAAAATCAAAATCAAGATCTAGACTAAAACCCTAACTACCCAAGGTTCACACGTGGGAGGGGGCCGTACCCTTTTCCTCCCACAAATGTGAGCCACTACAAGCAAGCAAAAGAAGGAGAAAAATGGATGAAAACACCAAAAAATTTAAGGAGGAAGGTTGAGAAATAGCTACCAATCCCTTGGGGGGTCTTTGAGTGTTGTGTGGATGCCTTTGGGTAGCCAAAACCCCTCTCAACCAGATCTGAACCTGCAAAAACCAGCAAGCTATGCTTGCTGGAAATGACACACATAACTATACAAGTGAAGAAAAACTTTTGCTTTTTTAGGGCAAAAATTTTTCTTAAGAAAATTTATAAATTTTGATTAAAAATGACCTATCTTACTAAGATATGCTAGCTGAAATATTGATGGAATGAACAACAATATAGAAGAAGAGTAAAAGTGAGAAAGGGATGGAGTTTGAGTGCGTCTCAAGGAAGCCTTCTTGCTTAAGGTTGTCCCAATGAAACCCTTGAAGCTAAACCTGCAAAAACCTTGAACAATGGTGGCATACAATAGACAATATGTTGCATATACTAATAAGATGACATTTCAATCCTATCTAGCATATCAAGATACATAGATCTACAAGCATGTGCATTACTAGATCTACCCAAATAACATTTTACCTTAGGATCCAAAGATGCAATCACCAAACAAAATTTGAGAACAAGTTTACCTCATGTGTATGGCAAGAAGAAGCATGTGCATAACTTTTCCAATAATCCTCCAAAGTTTTCTCTTTATTACTCAAGAAGAAAAATCTAGGAGAAAACTATCTCCAAAACCCTAAAGAGCAAGAGAATGAAAATGATGAATGAAAGAGAGAGAGAGTGAGAAATCAAGTAGCATAACTTTAGCTCAATATATGGTGTGTTGGAAGTGAGGAGAGGGATCTATTTATACTTGGAGAGGCAAACCTACCTCTCTTGGATCAATGCCAAGTGTCCACCACCAAGCAATAGAGTAGATCCCTAGGCTAGGGCGCACCATCTAGGGTTAGATCAATAGATCTATGGTGTAGAAAAATTGTGGGAGATGTTGGGATCAAGCAAAGAGGTGTGGGAGGCTATGGGATTTGTGCTAGGGGAGTTGAAGGGTTTAAAATAATTTTAAAAATATTTTTGGAGCTTTTCTAGAAGAGGGAGGGCGTAATTTCTCTTGGAGGGCGCACCACATGGGGGAAAGGCAAAGAAAGGAAGGGAAATAATGAGGAAAGGGGAGTGGGATCACTTTAAAAAGTGATGTGGAGGCTAGAGGAAGGTAAAGCACAAGAGAGGGGGCCTCACTCAAGTCACAAAATTAATTTATTAAGAAAAAACGTCAATCCCCCTAGGGGGGTGTAACTTTTGAGTGTGAAAGATGGGTAAAGGGTTATAATAGGTTGGAAAAGGTTGGGAGGGTTATGTTATGCTTAGGGGGTCTCTTTCTAACCTTTATTCCATCATTTTTCATCCTTCTAACTCATTATTACAATTTTACAATTTTGCCATGTTTGAACTTTAGCAATTAAAATTGCTGTTTTAGACTGACTGACACTTCGGGTGGACAAACCCATGGCTAAAGTTGTCTGACTGAGCTGAAACTTGGTCCATGGATGTGGGGGGTGCTATTCCATTTCTTTTGAGCACAAATACCCCTATCAAAAGTCCAAGGACCTAGTTTTTATAATTTTTGCTCAAAAATAATTAATTAATTAAATAATTAAACCTCCAAACTTAGGGAAATTTAATTAAAAAAAACTAACTTAGACTTGACGGAATTCCGCGATACTTTCTAAGATGTTTTGCATGGTCATTTACAATGATTCCCTATAATAGTTACCAAAAGATAAACCCACTAGAACGCCATTCACCACTTTGGAGGAATTAGTGCAAGTGTGAGGGAAAAACTCAAGGGAAATCAGTAAGGCTGAAAAACCCAATTGATAACCTGAGGATAAAAAACCCTCGGTGAAAGGAACTCTCCCAGTGAACCGATCCCAAGGTAACTGACCTAGACATGACTCATGCAGACCTATTACATTATTAACCCACGCAGGGGTAAGGAAATTCCAATTACAAAAAGAAGTGCTAGGCCCAAACATGCCTTGTAGAACCAAAGTCTTCGACAAATTTGCATCTGATGATGCATCTCTTCATGGCACATGGAGTTGACCACCTGTGTTGGAGAGGCGGTCAACAAAGCCTTTTATTGCTTTCTCGGGGATCCCTGGGCGAAGCATCTCAAGGTTTCATTCTTTTGGCTTTTATCTTCTGCCAACAATTTTTAGCCTCTGGGCCTTTAGCCCCTTCTTCCCACAAGGTAAGGTACAACCCTTTGCTAGTTTGGCCAACCCAAAGCCCAGACCAGTGTATGGGATGGATGAGCGGGGAAAAGATGAAAAGTGGTAATTATGGTGGGAACGAACGATGACCTTTCATGAACCCCCCCCCCCCAAGTGGCAACTCAAACCCTATGGGAACCAAACTACTAGGGAATCCTATCATTCCCCCCAGGTGTGGTCAAGTGGAAAGGTATAAGGTCCAAGCACACATTAGAAACAAAAAGAATTAAATGCACATATTCAAATGTTTTAAAAATCAAAGTGACACATATCGATTTTCTGAGGTCCTATGAGGCTGCCATCTAAGGTCTGTCCTTGACTTTAGTATGGCTCTAAGTTTCAACTGTGTGGCTGTGTTCTCTTGCTGTTTTAGGACAACAAACAGCCACCAAACTTTCTGCTCAATATTTAATGGTTAAGTGCTCTTTTAAGGTGCCCTTGCAAGTGTTTTCTTTACTCGATGTTAGCACATGCAATATAACTTAAAACACATAACACTACCTCTAGATCTTTAACTTTAAAATGCTGATCTACACTTCTAAGCATGCATCAATTTGACACAGGTATTTTTGGTCAACATGACCCTGGATAAACCCCCCCCGGGTAAAACCAATTTGGTATATATGTCTATATAATGATGATCAAAGCATGAGATACAACAAGTAATACAATACAAAGGAACCTGTATACATAGCAAGTTCCTCACAAGCCTTGCCACAAGATCCAGAGAGAGATGTGCCCAAACTCAGGTGCGCCCTCTCCCTTTGTTGCTCTCTCCACTGAAATGTAGCACTCTCCTTCCTCTTTGACCCAATGAAGAAATCCCTCCACAAGAATGTGCTCTCCTGTGCTGCCTCTCCACTGAACCTGTCAGAACTGACTTCCTCTAAGTGAATCTGCTACCAGGTAGCTGTGCATCCACTCCTATGGTGCGCCCTCCTCCTAGCAGATGTGATCACCATCAAATAACTGAGGCCTAAGCTGGATGCCTCTCTCCATGGAAGGATGCGCCCTCGCTCTCCTCTCCCAATGCAACTGACCTCATCTCAAGGCTCCCTCTCTTCCTCTCCAAGTGAGCATAACAAGGAATATGTGTGCCTCTAGTAAATGCACCCCTCCTCCATGTAGCATGCGCCCTCACAAGGATGGAAGCTAAACCTCCATGGATAAACTCTCCATGCAAGCTCAAGCCAACAAGAGCTTCCTCCTCAAGCTCTCAAGGGTTTCTACTCAAACCCTCATCAAGTGCGCCCTCCTCTCCTTGAGAAATGCGCCCCTCCTCTTCTCCAAAACTCACAAGTGAAGAATGAATCTCAATAATGCACTATACCCTCCCTTAGCCTCCTTTGGCCAAGCCCTAAAAGATCAATGGCCTAGATCCAATCTAGCCAAGTCTAATCAATGGGTGAGATCTCATCCAAAAATCTCACTAAGGAAACCCATTTTCCTTAGTTGCTTTATGTCTATTAGTTCACCCACACTGTGAATTAATTGTCACTTTAATGCTTAAGTGACATATTTCACTTTTGACTTAAATCTCCTAAGTCAAAGTGAAATTAGAATCATAAAGTAAAGTACAAGGGTAATAGTCTTTCCCCTTTGTGCTTAGAGACTCATAAGCACATGGGGACCATTTTCCAAGGTACCCAAATCACAACAACACATACCATGATAGCCAAACTCATTACCTCATGGAGCAAGACCCATTTCTTTAGAAGGACCAGGCTGATGGGATGGATGCTGCTGCTGCTACTGCTATCAAGGTGGAGGTGCTGAAGAAGAAAAGGATGGGCCCTCCAGGGCCAAGCTCAAGTTGATCTGGCTCTCGGTACTCCATGTCTAGGAGATGTGGGCCTCGAGACATAATCTCCTTAGTTATCCCTAGGCTAGGGGATAACATCTGGCTCCAACTCGGGGACATGTGCTTACCGTAGAGCGCATGAGAACCTCAACATCTTTGGCATAACCTATGACCTGCTTGATCTCAACATAAGACTATTAGTAATCATTTGGGGTGGTGATATCACCCCCGACTCATATATATAAAATACAAAAAATGAAAGCAAGCATATATACAAATGGAAATACAACTACTCTAGCATGAAATGCAAATGGTATATACAATGAATGCAAATGCCTACCTACTTACCTGTACTTACTTGTGAAGTCAAGTCTCTGCCCCCTAATGGGGTTTGAGGAGGTGCCCGCTAACTAGTAATGGGTGCCTTCTTCCTTCCTGTTATCCCCACTTGTTAGGGATAACTAGGAGATCATGTCTCGAGGCCCATAGGTCCTAGACATGGAGTACCGAGAGCAGGATTGACTTGAGCATGGCCTTGGAGGGCCCATCTTTTTCTCCCTTCATCTTTTGTCTTGACAGCAGTAGCAACATCCATCACCATCGGATTGGTCCTGTATCAGAAGAGGTTCTTGCTCCATGAGGTAATTGGTCCAGGTATCATGGTATGTGTCACTTTTGATAATTGAAACCTTTAAATATATGCATCTGATTCCTCTTATCTATAACAACTGCTTGGATCTTACATTTGCTCACTTGACCATGTTTGGGGGGATTGACAGGGTGCGCTAGCAAGCTTGTGTCTGTAGGTTTTGGTTTGCCACTTGGGGGATTTCTTAAAAGCCATCGTCTGCTACCATCATAACACCACTCTTACATCTTGTTTCCCGCTCACCTATCCCATTCCCCTTGTCAAGGCATTGGGTTGACCTATTTCAGGACTGCACCTTACCTCTTGGGAAGAAGGGGCTAAAGGCCCAGAAGGTAAAAGCAAGCTGGTAAAAGATAAAAGCCTAAGAATAAACCTCGAGATGCTTCGCCCAGGGATCCCTGAGAAAGCAATAAAAAACTTCTCAACAAGAAACAAGAGGGACCCGAAAAAATAATAAAACAAGACCTAATCAAAGGATAGGGGGTCTCATCACGAGCCAGCCTATTAGGTTCATGGGTATCTTGCAGTATGACATTGCCACCAACTAGTTACCACGACAGGGCAGTGACTCTTGGTTGCATGGCCAAGGGAAAGGGGGTCTCATCATGAGCCAACCTTCTCATTTTTGCAAAAGTACTTGTGGGTAACGCTGTCAGCTCTGGTCACCATGCCAAGGCAGTGTCCCATGGTTAGCTCTTGAACAAAAAACAAATAAAAGAATGAAAAGAATAAAGGCAAGAATGGGCTTGGAAAAAATGCATCCATGACAGGGACAGCTCGCCTTCTACAAAGGCACCCACAGGTAACACGTTGCATCCTTGGCCCTTACTGCACCCACATGCTTGGACATCCCCTGACCACATCATCCACTTACATGGCTTGGATGAGGTCTCTCTGGGAACTTTCCTTTTTCTGTGGACACTAGCCCAATAGGAAGCCTTGTCCTTTTTCCCAGACTTGTATTGCAGGCTTGTGTAACGTCTTTGAGCTATTGATTGATGTATTGCGGATTTTATGCATGTGTTTAATAATATTAATGATGAAATGTAATTGACATTGCCATGATCCCTGTGACTGATGAGCCGATGGAGAGCGTAACCTTTGATGTGCAGGACCATACCTGATGGACAGGTACCATTTGGACTCGTACACATGGGGAGATGATCAACTCGGACCTCCATGGGGCTGAAGAGCCCACCAGATGGATGCTAAGATCCCATCAGGGGGCAGAGACAGGGCAGAGGTTGATTAGAGTCTTTGCACCAGAGAAGAAAAGGACGTTCCACTAGAGGCACCCTGACATAACTTAGCATAGGGGGTTGAGCCCTTTTTACTGAGACGTTGGCCTGGGACGTCACCTTTGATGACCATGATGTCGTCCAGCCTATTGGACGTTTTTGGAGACAGATTGGGCAGCAGTGGCACGTGTGGCATGTTGGAGAAGCCCCTGGAGGGCTAACGTTTTGCTCCAGGATGTTTCATTTTCCCTAGAAAGGGCTAGCACCTCTCTTAGAGGGGCTTTTACTCTCTTTTCTGCTTAATTAGGGTTTTTACTTGACAATTTAATGTAAAACAGTATGATTTTGATAATTTGGCCTTGTTGGCCTTGTTAAAATATTGTGTAACTGCAAAGAATATTCTTATCCCCTTTTGTGGATAAAGATAAAATATATTTATTATTGATTAGATCAATCCCCTTTTGTGGATTGATCATATCGGTCATTGTAATTGACCAAATCCCCTTTTGCGGATTGGTCAAACCCTAATTGTAATAGGCTAAATAAGAAGTCGGCCACACAATATATTAAAGACGCCCCAGAATATATTAAAGGTGGTTATAACGACCCAGAAGAAGTCGGCCCTGCCAGTGAAGAGACACTTCCACACGTGCCAGAATTGTATAAATAAGAGAGGCTAGCGCCTCATTTGAACACACACTCAGCTCACTCATCTAGTGCGCAAGTTTTGAAGGAAGCTGCAGTTGTCGGTTGCCGGAAGAAGGAAGAGAGAGAGGCGTGTTGCTCAGTGTTGGATATTCTCTGTTGTCTGGTTCATTATCTTGGCATTGTCTTGGCTATCTATATTAAGGAAGTTTTGCTGGGTTTTCTTCCCCTAGAGGGTTTCCCAGGATAAATGCTTGTGTACTCTTGTGATTATGTTTCTCTCAGTGATCCTATCTATGTTATTGTTATCTAGTAAATTGAAAGTAACCTAATAATAGCATAAACTTTAACATGGTATCAGAGCTAAGCTGAAGAGAGCATCTTTCACAGGAAAAAAGAAAAACGTCAATGTTATCGTACATGAAAATTAGGGCTTTTTATTGAAGAAGGTTTTCAGCCCCAAATCCATCTAGAAAGGTGCGCCCTACCTCAAGGAACATTTTGGCATCTTCCGCGCACATTTTCAGTGGCTAGATCTCCCGGAAAGTGAAACCCTAGTTTTCACAAAGTACCAGAAAACCAGAAGCACCAGTCCAGAAATCTGCAAATCAAGTTTGAAGGGGTAAAATTTGGATTTTCAAAAATCTGACTATACCAACATACTCGCCTCAGTCCAGCGCATCTTTTGGTGAGTTCAGTTTTCAGATCCAAGAAATTTGATTTTTTTATTATTTCTACAACCCGAAGGGCTAGGGTTTCTACTGCAAGAAACAATGGCTACCAACATGAGGGTAGAAGACAGGCTGGAAGGATCTAGAAACTTCAGATCTTGGAAGCATAGGTTGCAGATGATTCTAGACAAGAATGATCTCCTAGAACATGTTACAGTAGGTGTACCAGAACCAGATGAAGCAAAGCAAAAGACCAAGCATAAGAAGAATGAAAAGAAAGCAAAGAGAATCGTGTCAGATTCAGTAAAGGATCACTTGATCCCTCATATATCCGAACTACAGACAACAAGGCAAATGTATGAAGCACTCAACAAGTTATATGAAAGCAAAGACATCAGCCGGAATCTTACCTTAAGAAATCAGCTTCGTAATATGAAGATGGACAATTCAGAATCTGTCACACCCTACCTTATGAGAGTTTCTCAGATCAGAGATCAGCTTGCAGCTATTAGAGATGCCATTAGTGACAAGGAGCTTGTAACCACAACCCTAAATGGGTTTCCAACATTTTGGATTCCTTTTGTACAAGGAGTGTGTGCAAGAAGCAAGTTACCCAAGTTTGATAAGTTATGGGCAAATTGCACACACGAAGAATCTAGACTTGCAGACCAACAGAAAATATTAATTGTTGAAGAAGAGGAAGCTCTTACAGTTCAAAAGAACAAAAGAAGTTCCTTCAGAAGGAACAATAAAGAAGCTAACTCTGTAAGAGTTCCAGACAAGAAGAAAGATGTTTCAAAGATCAGATGCTACAACTGTCAAAAGTTGGGACACTTTTCCTATGACTGTCCTCAAGGAAAAGGGAAAAGAAAGCATCAAGCACATGTGACAGAGGAAGAGGAATCTCCTCCCTCAAAGAAAGCTTTAGCAGAAATTAAGGATTATGCACTTTAAGTTGAAGATAGTTGATTTGAAGAAAGATAGCAAATGGTGGAGTCCGTGGAGCCTCCCCACACAAAAACAAAAGATAAGTATTCATGTTTATTTCTAGTATCTTGTTTACTTCAATACTTTATCATTACAAGTTAGATTTTTGTGAGAATGTTAATTAACCTCGTTTTATTTCAGTGTCTATGCAGACTTATGAAGGAAGTATCAAAGAAGAGGATGAAGAAAGAGATAGCATATTTATTTCATGTATGATCACTCATGAGAGTGAGAAAGAAAGCATACTGTAAGTAAGTTTACAAGTCTCGGAAGAAAGAACTTATGCCGTGAATTGCAGAAGTTAGACAACACGAGAAGGACATATGATGTGGTGACAGTCAGTGAAGACCAGGCAATATCCGATATTCATATAGGAGCAGGAGGCTCCTAAAAATGCAGAACAAAAATATTTAAGATGAAGAAAAAGATGGATACTCAGATATAGTGGATGAAATGCAGGCAACTACAGGTTGCTCCAGTACCGTTCTTATAGATGCAGAGGGAGCAGGTTGATCTAGTATGAAGACAAAAAGAAAGAAATATTCGAACTCAAGAAGGAACCCAGGATATTACAGAAGAAAACTTCAAGGATGATGATTAGAAGCTTTTAGTTTGGTGCAAGAGGGAGCCATGTCTCCGAGTTCGAAATGAAGGATCGTGATTTGATGCAGTTAGAAAAGCAGATGGATGGTGCCCAGATATTTTGATCAAGATGAAAGCTATCCAGTAGATGGATGGTGCCCAACAAATGGGTAGCATGGTATTATACCATTGAAAGATTTTGGACCATAAGAGATTCTTTTAGATCCCATAGCTAGACCTTCGCAGAGAAGGAAGAGACCTTCGTAGAGAAGGAATGAGCAATCCCACATGTAGACCTTCGTAGAGAAGGGGAATGAGAAATTTAACAAGGTTGGCCTCTGTCCAAGTGTTGAGTTTTGGATACTCTAGGGACATGCTAGAATACCCTCGTAGAGAGGGGCGTGACCACTCTCGTAGAGAGGAATGTGGATGTTTCTCCAAGGGGCAGCGGGCAGATACTCTCCTCTAGCCAAGGATTGAGTAGCCTGGAACACAAACCTTGACCATGTGGAATGGTTAGTTGGCTATTGAGGTTTGTGTTGTGATCCTGCGAGGATCATGGAAAGGGAGTCTAGTCTTGCCCAGGCTAGCATCTTAGCTTTTCTAGTTCACGTGGGATGATTAGGAGTGAAGCTATGGTAGTAGTCCTCCCTAGTGGATGGGTGAGATATATGACTACAAGAGAAGGGAGAACATAAAAGGAAAGGCAAAACTCATAGAATATCTTCTGTGTGAAGATAAGAAAGAAGTATCTTCTGCGTGAATACGAAAGAAAGAAAGAGTATCTTCTACGCGAAGATAAAGAGAACAAAACTTCCGATGATTTATAGATATGCCAGTCAGTGATCATGATGCCAGATGACCAAGTGGATGCCTCCAATTATCCAGTTACTGATGTTACCCAGTGGATGATGTTATCCAGTTGATGATGTTACCCAGTTGATGATGTTGCCTAGTTGATGATGTTACCCAGTGGATGCTGCTACCTAGTTGATGTCGACATCCAGTGAACTGTCAAAAGATAAATAATATCCTTCTTGTTAAGAGGGAGTGTTAAAATATTGTGTAACTGCAAAGAATATTCTTATCCCCTTTTGTGGATAAAGATAAAATATATTTATTATTGATTAGATCAATCCCCTTTTGTGGATTGATCATGTCGGTCATTGTAATTGACCAAATCCCCTTTTGCGGATTGGTCAAACCCTAATTGTAATAGGCCAAATAAGAAGTCGGCCCCAGAATATATTAAAGAGGCCCCAAAATATATTAAAGGTGGTTATAACCACCCAGAAGAAGAAGTCGGCCCTGCCAGTGAAGAGACACTTCCACACGTGCCATAATTGTATAAATAAGAGAGGCCAGCGCCTCATTTGAACACACACTCAGCTCACTCATCTAGTGTGCAAGTTTTGAAGGAAGCTGCAGTTGCCGGTTGCCCGAAGAAGGAAGAGAGAGAGGCCTGTTTCTCAATGTTGGATATTCTCTGTTGTCTGGTTCATTATCTTGGCATTGTATTGGCTATCTATATTAAGGAAGTTTTGCTGGGTTTTCTTCCCCTTGAGGGTTTCCCAGGATAAATGCTTGTGTACTCTTGTGATTGTGTTTCTCTCAGTGATCGTGTCTTTGCTATTGTTATCTAGTAAATTGAAAGTAACCTAATAATAACAGAAACTTTAACGGGCCTTTTTATGACCTAAAAAGTAAATTAGGTCATTGATACAGTATATATTGAGGGTTTTCACTCTCATTTTTTCATCATCTTTCACTCACCACTTGGTGAGGTCTGAAATTTGCGCCCTATTCTAGGGTTTTGGCTGATCTA
>ML795771.1:824514-860187 GCA_009831015.1 Picea engelmannii
GCGCTAGCCTCTTATTTATATCAATTTGGCACGTGTGAAGAGTCACCATCTGGCAGGGCCGACCTCTCACACTGGGTGGGTAAATCCACCTTTTATTAATTCTGGCCCTTTCATTATAACTGTTGGGGCCGACTTCTTGTTCTTCACTTTGTAATTGCCCGATGACCAATCCGCAAAAGGGGATTTGGTCCTTATACAATTACTGACTTGATTAATCCTCAATGGGGATTAATCTAATAACAATAATATTAATAATGACATGATTAATCCTCAATAGGGATTTAATCCAATAATAATAATAACATGATTAATCCACAATGGGGATTTAATCCAATAACAAAATAATAAGAATGCTCTTCGCAGTTACATTATTTCAACATGTTGTTCATTCTCTTCCAACGGTCCTCATGACCTAGTTTAAACCCTGGTCGGTCTAGTTGTCTGGCTTGATTCTGATGGCTTCGGTGGTGCCATAGTAGTGACTGTCAAACTTTTTCTAAGTTTGAATAACTTCGGTGAGCTTTGTGGTCTCGCTCTGTTCGTTCTGGTTGCTATTACTCTCTCTCTGTTTTCCTTTCGCGAATAGACTAGTTTCTCCCATGCTCGCATGTTGTATGGGCTTGTCAAGAAGCTTGTCAATGAAGCTTCCTCCATTATGTGTTTAATGCATCATAAATATGGGTCCAATGCATCTGCAGCGGTTTCGTACTTTCCATTACGTTTGTTGTGTCATCTCTCATTCGCGTGTTTAATGTGATGTCCCATCAATCCTTGTCATGCTTTAATTCCGCTTAGTGTTGTCCTATCATACTTCTTTTTCTGACTTTCTGTTTCCCGCTTATTTTCCCTTTGTATGTAACCATTGTTCATGCCTTTGCCAAATTTTTGTTTCGAACGTCATGTGGCCTTTCTATCTCTGGCGTTCTGCGCGCTTTTTAGTCTTGTTTCCTTTTTGTTCTCTTTTCTATTATATATATATATATATATATATATATATATATTTCTACTGCATGGTGGGTATTCGACTGTCCTTATACAGCTTCAATCGGCTCCCATTGATCATTCCTCTGAGTTCTTCTCCTACTAAATCTCGTAACTGTACAGCTCCTCCTTTTGTGATAGATTTTATCTCATATGGTCCTAGCCATTGCCTTCTAAGCTTCCCCGGATGTTGAAATGACTTACTGTCATAGAGCAATACTAGATCTCATTCCTTAAACATTTTCTTCTTGATATGTCGATCATGCCAGTATTTATATCTTGCTTTTTTCACTTGTTGAAGGAATCCTGCCAATATTCGATCTTCCTCCATTGACAATAACTGATTCAATCTTTCATGTACTGCGCCTCGTTCTTTGATTTGTGTGATAGCTTCTACGCGTAAGCTGAGTACTAAAAATTCTAATGGCACTACTGCTTCTTGGCCATATACTAGTTTGAATGGTGTGTGCCCTGTCAACGTTTTGCATGTGGTCTTATATGCTCATAATATTGCTGGTACTTTGAGGTCCCAGTCATCTCTGTTGACATTACAGATCTTTGTCAGTGCGTTCTCCAGAATTTTGTTGAAGGCTTCTACTGTGCCTTTCGCCTGTGGATGATATGGTGTGCTCTTTTGGTGATGAATTTCAAACTCTTCAGTCATCACGCGGCTGGTGCTATTTATGAAGTGTGTGCCTTGGTCTCTCATCAAAACTCTTGGGCACCCAAATCTAGTGATTAATTTTTCAAACAAGAAGTGTGCAGCTGTCTCTGCACTGCAATATTTTACTGGTGCGTCTTCCACCCATTTTGTTAGGTATTATGTCGCGGTGATAATGTATCTTGCCCCTGTTTTTTGGCTGGTGGGCTAATTGGTCCCACAAAGTTTATTGCCCATTTTTCAAATGCATGTAATGTTACTTGTGTTTGTAGTGTCATCTCGTCCCTTCTGTTGGGTTGTCCTACCCTTTGACAGACGTCACATCCCTAACATTACTCTTTCGAGTCCCTATGAATCGGTGGGCACCAGAGTCTTGCACGTAGTACCTTTTGCGTGGTAGCTTGTACTGCATAATTCCCTCATGGGATTTTGATAAAATTCTTGGTTGTTTGTGCTCTAATACGTACCTTCGCAAGATGTTGTCTATGCCCATCTTGTATAGGTGTCCTGCGATCAGTTGAAAGTCGGTTGGGCGGACTAACAGGTTCTTCTTCTACATGGTGGTATATTCTTGCGGCACAATACATGTGCTCAAGTACTGGATGATCTCTATGAAGTAGTCATTAGAAATCTGTATTGAGAATAACTATGCATCCGGAAAGTTGTCTTCTAAATTCATAGGTTCTTCTCCATTTGTGACCCTGGACAGGTGGTTAGGTCCTGCATTCAATTTTCTTGGTTTAACTATTACTTCAAAATCAAATTCTTGAAATAACAGTAACCATCGACAAATTCTCCCCCCCAACACTATCTTTTTGACTAGGTATTTCAGGGCTAAGTGATCTGTAAACATCTTAATGTGTTTTCCCAATAGGCAATGTCTGAACTTCTGCACTACATAGACCATGGCTAGGCCTTCTCTTTCTGTCATTTTATAATTATGTTCTGAGTGTGATAAATTTCTTCTTGCGAACGCTATCGGATGATCCGAGTCTTCTGCTCCTGGATGCACAAAGATAGCTCCCAGTGCTATCTTTGTGCATCTACATGCACATGGAATTTCTTTTTCCAGTCTAGAAATACTAATATCGGTGTGGTAACCATATGTTCCTTCAAGGTATCTAGATCGTGTTGACACTCATTGTTCCATTGATACTTTGTATCCTTCCTTAACAGTTTCTCCATTGGTGTTGAGATCTGCGCATACCCTTTGATGAATTTCCTGTAGTATCTTGTGTTCCCTAAGGTTTCTCTTAGTTGTCGAACTGTTTTTGGTGCTGGTATGTTAACAATGATGGTGAGCTTGGCCGAATCCACTAACAAGCCTTGTTTTCATACTATATGGCCCAATAGTATCCCAAACAGTGTTCCAAATATGCATTTCTTGATGTTCAGTGATATTTGGCATTGTCTACATCTTTCTAACATCAATCATAAAACTTCCACATGGTTTTTCAACAGACTATAAACTGTCCATTCATCCATGTATACTTCAAGGAACTGATGGATGAATTCCTTAAATGCTGCGATGACCACTCTGGAGAATACTGCAGATGCATTATTCAGTCCAAACATCATGATTATGTAATGATAAGATCCCCATTCCATCACAAACGTGGTCTTGTGTCTATCCTCCTGTGCTATCTTAATCTGATGGTAGCCTGATAATCCATCAGTGAATGAGTAAGCTTCATGTCCCCCCACATTCTCTAACACTTCATCCATGAACGGTGTAGG
Source organism: Picea engelmannii (assembly GCA_009831015.1). NCBI lineage: Eukaryota > Viridiplantae > Streptophyta > Pinopsida > Pinales > Pinaceae > Picea > Picea engelmannii. Next base: position 827,894 of record ML795771.1, read on the forward strand.
GAATGATTCGTGTAGGCATGTATCGTTCAACTTCCTCAAGTCGACGCATATCCTGATCCCTCTGCCCTGTTTCTTGTCCTGTACTACCATCAGGATTATCCATTATGATTCCTCAACTGGTTCGATGATGCTGGCTTCGAGCATTCTGTCGATCTCATATTTAACTTTCTATTTATATATGGGGTCAAGTCTGTAGGGTCGCTGTCTAATAGGTCTCTCTTCAGGTCTAAGTGGTATCTTCATCTATCCCAGTTCTCCGGCTATACCCTTCATCTCTGTAAATGTTGTGGGAAAAAGGTCGCTATATCCGCGTAATAATTCTGTGATGCTTTCTACTATTTTCTCATCCCATTAGTCCCCAATGTTGGCCATCTTGGGTTGCTCAGTTATCCCGATGTTAACTTTATTTACCTTGATTGGTGTGGAAATGACTTATGATTCTATGGGTGGTCCTTCCACATCTCTTTCGCCTTCTACTTCTTCGATCTGAATATCACATGTATCATCTTCATCTGGTGCTTCCTCCTATACATGGTACCATAACAGTAGTTCTTTGATAGTTTGTTTATTCTGCTGTTGCTCTCTTGTGATAAATTCTATTTCTGGTTCTTTGATGAATATTAATCCTCTGATTCGTTTGAGGGATACATCTATGTTGGGGTTCTCATGTTCGAATGAGAAAGTGATTGTGAAGTTCTGTTGCAATGTCCTCCATGTTGTAGTTCCTTTGCGCAATTTATGGTTTGTATACTAGTTCACTGGTATGCCCTCTAAAGTATGTATGAAGTGATGATGCCATTCCTCTGGTGGTGTCATTTTCTAGAGAATTTTGCACTTCGCCAGTGTTCCGATGGTGCCTCTTGTTCATCGTATTTCTGTTGTTTGTTGTATTCTTGTTTTGTGCCGAACCTTATGCACATTAGTCGCTTACATTGATACTAGTCTCTGATGGTCTCTTTATGTGCGCCCCACCATCTTGCGGGTGTGGCCTTAAGTGCTAATTCAAGTGCTAACGATCATTGGTTTTCGAATACTTCGTCTTCATATTGTGTCAAGAATGTTTCCAAATCATTTAGTCCATGGAAATTGGGTGGTTCTCTGATTTCTATGCCTACCCATCTTATTGGGTGTTCTATTCGTACACATCTTCATGTGGATACTTTGTTGCGCATGAAGTAATTCTCCACCAACTAAGTACCCCGTATGCATTTGGGTTGACGTAATCCTCATCGCGCACAGTTGTTCTGTACAACTGGTCGTTCTTTTCTAAGTCCAGGCAAGTGGGTTCTACGAACCTTTCCCCTTCCAATGGATCTAGTGGTGCTATGACCCTGTATTCTCTGGATTCAAATGTCATTTTCCTAGTTTTCAAATTGATTATGGTCTGGTTTTCAAACGCCCAATCCAGACAAAGCAATGTCGGGTAAGGGGTTGTGTCATCCACTATTTCAATGAATTCAAAGTCTTCTTTAGTGCACACTCCATCAAGATCTATTGTCACTCCTTTCAGTCTACCTATTGGTAGGACTCTATGCTGATTTGCTAGTTTTAATTGGACATTTGAGTATCCCAGTGCTGGCTCTCTCATACATTTCCATGTCTTCTTTGGTAGCACATTCACTTCGGATCCTAGGTCTAGTATAATGTCTCCCATATTGAAATCCCCAATGTTATCATTTAGTCTAAATTCCCTACTTGTTCTTCTTCTTATGTGTAGGTGGTTGACAGTTTTTGGTTCTAGCTTTTCTTCCGTCTCGTTGCTACATTTCTCTAGTATGTTTTGCAAGATTTTCACAGATGAAGGATCACTTAATACTTTCACGGATGATTGCAAAAAGCCTTTGATTGTACTTACTTGTCCCTTGGGCTGTATTCCATTGGTATGATCCAATGATGGTGGCATCTCATATTTTGGGGCTTCCTTGAATGGTTGCGTAGTTGAAGTCGACGATGTGTCCTCCTTCTGAAATTCTTGTCTGGATTCCTTAAAGGTCTCCTTTTCTTTTGGCGCGTCGAACTGCTTTCTTGGTTCAGTGTTCTTCTTTACCCACTGGTTTTGTGTTGCTTCCTGTCGAATTGCGTCATTTCCTGTTTTCATTCCTCCACGAGTAACTATATTGATGTTTCATCTATCATCCCTTGCTTCGGCTAAAATCCACTGGACATTTTGATTGTTCTGGTTCCTCTTTTCCTAGATATTTACTAGTAGTGTCGGACATTCCTTTGTATCGTGGTCTGATGCGCGATAATACATACAAGTTGCTGGTGGAAGTGGACATTCCCGTGCATAATGTCCCGGTTGCTAACAATTGTGACATGTGACTGGTCCTCTACCGCATATGAAGCCTCCTCTGGCTTATCCTCCTCCTCGGTAGCCTACTCGGTCACCTCTTGACGCGTTATACTGTGGTGCCTGATTGTACTTTGGGGTATTGTACTGGGGTTGTGTTGGGTTATACTGCGGTTGCACGTTATTGTATGGTTGTTGCGTAGTATTGTACTGTTGTTGCACTGTGTTGTATGGAGATGGGGCTTTATTGAACTGCGGTGTTTCTTTCCCAGACATCATTTAGGCCTATACCCTATATGCATCCGATATTCTTTCCCACATCATCTCCATAGTTCTGCAATCTTTGTCATCGTGGTCCACTGACTTACAAAAGGTGCAATATGAATTATTTGGAACTGTCTGGTATTTCTGCATCATCGTGCAGTGATAAGGGTCATGACCCATTTTCTTGCATATTTCGTGACGCAAACCCCCCACCTCTACCTCGGCAGGGTCCGTTGACCTCCCGGTCAAGGATCATTCTTCCTCTAATGAACTGAAGCAACTCCCTGGTTCTCTATTGGAACCTTTTGGACAAATCCTCAGGTCCTTCAGAAATCCCACCTGCGCAAACATGCACAAGGTGCAAGCTTCACCTCCATGCGAACACGACGTTATGACCTCAGGCCACGCCAAGAGGCACCTTTCGCAAATCAGGACTTCCTGGATTTCAATGCAGAGAACCTCAGGTCCTTGTCCTTCGAAATGACAAACCCCGAAAAGGGTTAACGAATCTTTAGCTCCTCCCTCATGTGACCATTCCCATGACCATAGGCCTTACTTCAAATGGCGCTTTCGGAATTTGCGACTTCGCGAATCTTGTTGTTGAGTTTCCTCGACTCCTTCAAGTTCCAAAACCCAAAATAGGGCGTAATGGTCCTTAGCACCTCCCTTGGTCTTCCTCCATGTGACCCTGTCCAGTGATCACCGGCTGAACCCAAAAGGTGCTCGTCGCATTTCGCGTATCGGAGATGTGAAAGTCAAGGAATGTTGTCCTCCCAACTCTCAATACCCAAATGTCGATGATTCCCCCTTGGACGATCAACGGTTCAAGTCTCTCCCTTGATCAATGGTTTCTATCAAATCGTAATTTCACTTGTCGTAAGTTCTCTCTTATCCCTCTGTTGACTTTCTTCAGTAGCGAGTCAGCGAAACATTGAACTCTCGCCACGCGTCCTTTCCGATGGATGGCCACGATGATGTCGGATCTTTCCCTTTTAAACCTTCGACTTATGTGGACTTATACCACATGTCATATGAATGGACGCTCCTGACTTCTTTCAGGGTTTTGTGACCCTCCACTCCGAACACTATGTTCTCCAAACCCTGAAAAACCGAAATGTGAAGTCTCATGTGTGCACAAGTCGTTAAGGTTCGCACAACTCCTACAGATCTGACGGTTGTTGGCTATCTGTGCTAGATCTAACGACCCAGATCTAATCTCATGTGCATTCCCCTATGCAATCTCATGTGTGCCTGGACATAGATTCGGCGGTCCAGATCTTCTCTCCCAGTACCGATCCAACGGAAGTTGTGCTCCTCCTCCTGAGCTTTGGCACCTTCGTTGCCTTAGAATATTTTCTAAGTGTTGAAGGATTCGACCTTTGATTCTTCCTCGAGCCCAAATATTTTGGGTCTCGACTACGCTCTGAGAACGTTTTCCCTCCTGATATTTTCAAACCGACTCAGATCCAAGGGGCTCAACCCTCTGGTTCCTCAAAAGACTTTTGGGTGCTCCTCCTAGCATACTTCTTCACTCAACCTCCTGAGCTTCTTCAAAATCGAAACAAGTTCAATCTGTGTGTCCTACTTGTGCTTGAATAGCCTTCAAATGGCTGCCATTCAACACCTTCATCTGAGTGTTGGCCTAGTGCACTCCTTGCATAGGTCTTTGTCCTCTTTGAGCTCTAACTGCTCGGACCTCAAAGGTCTATGTCCCTTCTGTCCTTCGAAGAGATTCAAGTGCCCTCTGGAAACTCATGCTCAAGCACTCCTTGTGAGCCAACAAAGTATTTATCAACTCTGTAAGTGTCTTCTCTTCAACACTTCTCCTTCCCCTGAACTCGAAATAAAGTTCCTTATGTTCACTCTATGCACTCGCTCGATGCCCTCCTGGCAGAGCTCTACATAACCTATAATGATTATGTCTTCACTGCGCCCTCCTCTGCACAATCTTACCTCCAAGGTGTTCAACAACCTTGAGGCTTCTCCCTAAGTCTAAGACTTCCTCTGGTGCACCCTCCTGGCACGTCTTTGTCTGAATTCCGCGGAAATTAGAAATGCACTCATGCACTAGACTTCAAAGTCCTCAATACTCTTTTATGCAACCTCTTGCATGAAATCACAAAGAACCCAGTCTGAAAATAAAATAAACTCATAGATAGATAAAGAATTCTATCTATCACTTGCAGATGGAACCTAACATACATCTAAAACATAAAATAACACACAGATGGCATTCATTCATAAACACATAAACACACAAAGAATCTCATGCAGGAAGAACTTCTCTTTGTATTAATCTCATAATGCCTATACAAAGGTTACAAAAGCTCAGACTGCAACAGATTCCTAGCTCCTCTCTTTTCTCCTCTCTAATCTACCTATCTGCCTCTCGCATAACTCTCTCTTTTTTTCTTTTTTCTTTATTTATGTTTCTAATGAGTCTATATACAAAAATATTTTACCAAAAGGGACTCCTCGAGCTCTTCCCTCCATCTCACCTACTCTCATAAATTACATTCAATGTCTGTCTAGTCCAGATCGGATCTAGATATCAGCTTGTCAACCATTTACGGTGACACTAACTACAACCTACATACAAGCATGGCTTTGGCTCTACCAGACTTACAATCATTTAATTCATTTAATTTCAATTTTAAATTTGAAATCGAGAGGGCTGGTGCCTCTCGTCTCCTTGAATGTGCGTTGAGTTTGGTATCTAGTTGGTGCGTTGTTGGCATGAAGCGATGCTCCTGCATCATACTCCACAGCTACGAAAAATTCATGACCTCCTTCTCATGAGCTTCCCAACACCGTTGTTGAAATCCACCTAGATCCCAAACTGTTCTTTGGATTTGTCCATCTACTCCACTGCTTCGATGTTGTTGCTGCATCTTTCATGTTGCTCTTGTAGGTTTTCTTTTGTTCAGCTTCTTCCTGCTGGAAATCTCATGCACTTCCATCAACATCAGCCTTCTAATTTCTTCTATCACTTCTTCTAGCTTTTCCCATGGTTGGTTCTTTGGAACTCTTTTCTGCTGCACTTCTTCCCTACAAATGGGTAGATCAATTAGACCCCCCTTGAAAGTTTCTCCATCTCTTGTGGCCTTGACTTGCCACTCTGCTGCAGATTTCATCTCTGTAGTCTCTTCTTGACTGACCTGTTGTTGAGTCCTCTTCTCTGACATATTAGCTTCTGCCATTTCTCCTTGCACTGGTTCAACTCCAGCTTCCCCCAACTACTCCCCAGACTAGAATTCCAATTCATCTTCTACCTCATGCCTCGACGCTGCAGTCACCTGTTCATCTCCCTGGATGAATTTTTCGAGAAATTTCTCCGAATTCTCTTCTCCCAAAATATGCATGATTGTCTTCTCATGGTAGTCATCTACTGGCTCTGGATGGTTCAACCAATCCTCCATCATCTCTAACTCCTCCTCCCATGGAGTGAGCATATTGTCTGCATGCTCTTCTTCTTCTAGGGTAGACATTAGTATCTGCTCCTTCTCCTCCTCTATAACAGTCACATCTGGTTGTCCTTCCCCTGTTATTGTTGCAACTGCAACACATGCTTTGGCCTCAACTGGGCTACATGGAAGGAATACCTCTATTCCTCCAATGATTAGAAGGCATATTTGATCCCCCTCCATTAGCTCTCCTTGCTGATATGAAATCACCTCTGAGTTCATGAGATTGTCAACCAATCTCATCTCACTTTCCTTGCCCAACTGGAAATTTGGGATTTATGTCCTGCCCTTCTGGCAACCTATGAGATCCTCCAATGATCCCATCTCATTTCCCACCTGAAAACTTGAAATTTCCTCACCGCCCACTTGGCAGTTTCTGAGATCTCTGCTTGATCTCTCCTTCTCACCATCATTGAGACTCTTCCCAGCTTATGGCTCATAGATATGAACCAATTCCTCTTCACTTCTAAGGCTTTCAACATGCCTCATCCATCCTCTCAATAGCTTTCATTTTCCTCTAGCCAACAATTTCCGAACGAGCCATTTTACCTTTTTCTTCATGGGCCACTCGTACACCCAATGCTCTTTAGCATCCTGCTGCATTTTAAATGCAAGATTCTCCATTCTTTCTCTTATCTCGTCAATCTCTTCGCCTATCTTAGCCTTTTTTTGTTGTTGTTAGTCTCCTCTTGGACCATGTTCATGGCCTTTAGTAGCCATCCTTCCTTTTCCACCTTCAAGAACGCAAGTGGTTCTTCTGGCTCAACCCACCTGGATATCTACCATTTGTTGCACACCCTGCAAAAATATTTCACAAAGAGAACCAACACTCTATCTTCCTCTAGCTCTTGATACCACTAACGGTATCGAACTGTCTTCTTATTCACTCTTCCCTGGCCTAAATTAATCAATTATGTGAAAGCTGTGATACCACCTGACGCAGACCCCCTACCTTTGACTCAACAGGGTTCGTTGACATCCCGGTCAAGGATCGTTCTTCCAATGATGAACTGAAGCAGCTCCCTAGTTCTTTGCTGAAACCTTTCGGACAAAACCACAGGTCCTTTAGAAACCCCACCTACGCAAACATGCACAAGGTGTGAGCTTCACCTCCATGCGAACACGATGCTATGACCTCAGGCCATGCCAAGAGGCACCTTTCGCAAATCAGGACTTCCTGGATTTCAATGCAGAGCACCCCGGGTCCTTGTCCTTCGAAATGACAAACCCCGAAAGGGTTAATGAGTCTTTAGCTCCTCCCTCATTTGACCATTCTCATGACCACATGCCTTACTTCAAACGACACTTTCAGAATTCGTGACTTCGCGAATCCTGTTGTTGAGTCTCCCCGACTCCTTCAAGTTTCGAAACCTAAAATAGGGCTTAATGGTCTTTAGCTCCTCCCTTGGTCTTCCTCCATGTGACCCTGTCCTGTGATTATTGAATGAACCCAAAATTTGCTCGTTGCATTTTTCATATCGGCGATGTGAAAGTCAAGGATTGTTGTCCTCCCAACTCCCAATACCCTAATGTCGATTATTCCCCCTTGGACGATCAACGGTCCAAGTCTCTCCCTTGATCAACGGTTGCAATCAAATTGCAATTTAATCTATCGCAAGTTCTCTCTGCTCCATACGTTGACTTTCTTCAGTAGCAAGTTAGTGAAATGCTGAACTCTCGCCACGCGTCTTTTCCGATGGACGACCACGATGATGTCGACTCTTCCCCTTTTAAACCTCCAACTTATGTGGAATTCTGCCACGTGTCAGCTGAATGGATGCTCCTGACTTCTTTCAGGGTTTCGTAACCCTCCACTCCAGACACAATGTTCTCCTAACCCCGAAAAACTGAAATGTGAAGTCTCTTGTGTGCACGAGCTGTTCCTACAGATCCGACGACTGTCGACTATCTGCGCTAGATCTGATGGCCCAAATCTAATCTCTTGTGCATTCCCCTGTGCAATCTCATGTGTGCCTAGATGTAGATTTGGCAGTCCAGATCTTCTCTCCCAGTACCAATCCAACGACAGTTGTGCTCCCCCTCTTGAGCTTTGGCACCTTCCTTGCCTTAGAATATTTTCTAAGTGTCGAAGGATTCGACCTTTGATTCTTCCTCGAGCCCAAATATTTTGGGTCTCGACTACGTTCTAAGAACATTGTCCCCCCTGAGATTTTCAAAATGACTCAGATCTAAGGGGCTCAGCCCTATGCTTCCTCAAAAGAGTTTTGGGTGCTCCTCCTAGCACACTTCTATGCTCGACCTCATGAGCTTCTTCAAACTCGAAACAAGTTCACTCTGCGCATCCTCGTTGCGCTTGACTAGCCTTCAGATCGCTGTCATTCAACACCTTCATCTGAGTGTTGTCCTGGTGCACTCCTTTCACAGGTATTTGTCCTCTTTGAGATCTAACTGCTCAGACCTCAAAGGTCTATGTCCCTTCTATCCTTCTAAGAGATGCAATTTACCTCTGGAAACTTATGCTCAAGCACTCCTTGTGAGCCGATAGAGTATTTAGCAACTTTGTAATTGTCTTCTCTTCGACACTTCCCCTTCCCCTGAACTCTAAATAGAATTCCTTCTGTGAACTTTATGCACTCGCTCAATGCCCTTCTGGTAGAGCTCTACAGAACCTACAATGATTCTATCTTCTTTGCGCCCTCCTCTGCACATTCTTACCTCCAAGGTGTTCAACAACCTTGAGGCTTCTCCCTGAGTCTAAGACTTCCTCTAGTGCGCCCTCCTGGAACGTCTTTGTTTGAATTCCACAGAACTCAAAAGTGCACTCATGCACTAGCCTTCAGATTCCTCAGTACTTTGTCATGCAACCTCTTTCATGAAACCACAAAGAACCCAGACTAAAAATCAAATAAACTCACAGATAGGTAGAGAAGTCTATCTATCACCCGTAGATGGAACCTAACATACATCTACAACATAAAATAACACACATATGGCATTGATTCATAAACACATAAACACACAAAGAATCTCATGCAGGAAGAACTTCTCTTTGTATTAATCTCAAAATGGTTATACAAAGGTTACAAAATCTTGAACTGCAATAGAGTCTCAGTTCCTCTCTTTTCTCCTCTCTAATATACATATCTACCTCTCGCAGAACTCTCTCTTTTTTTCTTTTTTCTTTCTTCCTGGTTCTAATGAGTCTAGATACAAAGATCTTTTACCAAAAGGGACTCCTCGAGCTCTTCCCTCCATCTCACCTACTCTCATAAATTACATTCAATTACATTCAATGGTTGTCTAGTCCAGATTGGATCTAGATATCAGCCTATCAACCATTTAAGGTGACACTAACTACAACCTTCATACAAGCATGGCTTTGGCTCTACCATCCTTACAAGCATTTAATTCATTTAATTTCAATTTGAAATTTTAAATCGAGAGGGTTGGTGCCTCTCGTATCCTTGAATGCGTGCCGAGTGTGTTGTCTATCTAGGGCGTTTCTGGCGTGAAGTGATGCTCATGTATCATTTCACACCATAATCATCCCTGTGGATGTGGATTTGGCATACTTGTTGCCATATACTGTGCGAATTTTGGGCATTTGTTCTTGTGGTGTCCTTCTGTCCTACATGTGGTGCACCAAACGACTTCTCGTTTGTCCTTGTTCTTATTTTGGGTCAGCTGAAACGTTAAATTCTTTAAATCCTCCTTCAATTCTTCAATAACTAGGTCTGCCTGCTGCTACTGGTTCTCTTCTAGTTGCAAGGCTTCCTGTAGAGCCTCTGCCTGTGTCTGAAATTTCTGTTGTCGTAAGGGATATTTTAAGTGTGGGAGTAGTACGAACAAGTGTCGATGTTTCATTTCGGTCCTAAGGTATTTTAGTTTTCCCTTTAGTCGCTTGAATCTCTGGTCAATCTCCCATATAGATTCTCCTGGTTTTTGTCTTATCTTGATCATCTCATTCATGTACTAATCCTCTGAGCTCAGCTTCTGGAACTCATTAATCAGTGGCTTCTTAATGTCTTTTAGTGTCCTCGTCATCCCAGAGGCACTGTTTGTGTCTAGACTCATGTACCAGTCTAGTGTGCAGTCTCTGAGCATAATCGCTAGTTGCACGAGTTTGGTATCTTCATCAGTGATTTGCTTTGCCTCCCAGATATTTGCACAAATGAACAAATGCTTCTTAGGGACTTCTGCTTCTTCCCCTCAAAATTCTGGTAATCTGATAGTGGGATCGTGTCCTGCCATTTTGAATAGTGTTTCCTGAACTGGCTCCTCCAGTTGTTGATCTTAGTGTAGATGTGCTTCTTGCTGTCGGACTTCCTCTGAACTTCGGTTGTCTAAACAATGGTATTATCTTTGGTGTATTAGTCGCACATGGGTTTATGGGTTCCATACTGACATTAATATGGATAGTATGGCTGCCTTCTCCTCCTTTTCTTGGGCTTCTCGTCTTCCTCTCATATGTTGCATGCAGGATTTTCTCAATCTTCTCCACAGCCCGGAGATCCTCTACCTCTTCTTCATCGCTCACCAAGACTTCCCTCGTGGCTACAACTCTCTTCTTGGTATTCACCTTATATTGGTAGGGTACTTTGCTATGTGTCGTTCATGATGACGCCAAGATCCACTTGAGTTGGTTGTCATCCATCATGATTAGGTCCAAGTGTTCATCCTCCTTCTTTCCTTTATCCTTACCTCCTTCCATTTATCCTTTCTATGTCACTGTTTCCCCCCTTCCCCCATGCACGCATGGAAGTTTAGTTGTCTGATTCCATTGTCATTACACATTTTTTATATAGCAGTATATTAATAGAAGTATACAAGGATTGAATGTACATTCCTCGAGGTCCACGTAGAAATTATTTCTCTGCTGTGTTGTATGACTTCGCTATGTCAACTGCAAATTCGGTGATGAAACCTGCCACAATACTCTCAAGCCAAAAGTCTACTGCGCGGGTGAATTTGTTGTTCACCTACTATAACTACTCAATCTGTACCGAGGTCCAATCTAGTTGTTGATTTCGGTTCGTCACATGGTTATCCTTCAACCTTAGTATCCACTCTTGTAGTAGATGCAGAAAATCACAGAAAACGAATTCGTGTAAATCAGTAAACATTTATTTGTCCATATATTTGCGAGGTGTGATTCTAGGGTTTCTATTGTCTTGTTGTGAAAACTCTAGCTCTTTGATTCTCAACTAGCCTTCGATTTCTGCTTTCGTGGGGTTCCAAGGTCTCAGCATTGCCTTCTAATGGCTCATTGTTCTTTTTGTTCCGCTCATTCTTTTCTCATTCAATCTATTTCATTTACTCACTCCTCTCTTGTTCCTATTAACACGACGACGAAACCATTTGTTGGTTACTACTCTCCTTTACCGTCTGAGTTATTGACCTAGGGTTCATGTATTTTGGGTTCCCAACAAAGCCTCTAAAACTATCAGCGCTCCTGGTAAACCAGAAGGCAACACAGTACATAGAGTGCACTACACAGTCTCACCCGAGATAGCTTTAAATGGGTGGTTGTAAGACTCAGGGGTTTACAGCCTAGGATTGAGTAGGAGATAGGGGTTTATTATTAAGAGCCATATGCTACGAATCATGATTGCAATGTAATATCACTCACGGGTGTGAATCTATCTTTCACAGTTTATTTCCTGAACACAATCATATTCCATAACAATGTATTAACTCATTCATTAAGCATAACAATTAACTTCTTAAAGAAAAAAAATATATACATGCATTCATCACATTACACAGATATTACCGTGGTTCACCCCCTCCTGGGCTACATCCACAAATATTTGGATCTTGGATCTTTTATTATGGTAGTTCTGCATATCCAGCGTCGCGTGCTTACAATTCCCTTAGATGGGTAAGATTTGTATGAGACAAACTAGATCGTACCAGGATCCATAGCCTGTGATCTAATCCTTAGATCTTCCTTCTCTCTTCTATTCTTACCTCAACAGCTTACAAAAATGGTTCATAGCAGTATTACATAATGCATCAACTCGTACATAACTATGATGGAATACTACAAAAGCTGAACTAATACAAAAGAGAACTAACTTCTCTCTGATACCTGCGTATCTATATTTATATATATCAGGATCTTCAGCCATTTACAATGTATTACCAAAACCCTAACCCTACCGACGTTAGGTCTTCCTCCCATGTGCATGTTTTGTTCTTTCTTCAGCTGTCACTTTCCTTGTGCATGCTTTCTTGCATGTGCGCATGTCGTGTTACCTTCCAGCTGTTACTTTTGTTTCTGTACACTTTCTTTCCCATGATCATCCTTCTTTCCACTTCGGCCTGGTGCCAACACCAACTCAACCTGAAAACACCAAAAATGAGTGACGTGTGTCACCTCTTGGTGCTGCCACATGTCCCTGTTGATGTCATCATGACATCATGCTGACGTCACCTGACACATTATGATGACGTACCGCTGACATCAGCAGTACGTCCTATTGACTTTTACTTTGACTTGTTTTTTTCTGTTTGGGAAATTGATCAGAACACGATAATTTTCTCATATGGTCGGAATCAGCACGACGAGCCTAGCACAATGGCACTAGTTTTGTCTGATTCTGAGAAATTTGATTTTTAGGCCTTCCTGGATCCATTTGGATCATGAATCATCTTCTTCTTCAATATCATATTCTTCTTGTACATGAGTATACTTAATTGGCGTTCCTCTTGGATTATATCTAACAACAAATGACCAATCCCTATCACCTGGAACATTTGAAGAAAATACTTGTTTACATTGGCGTGGAAAAACATAGCGATCATGTCCTCTTTCAAACACTGTTGTTCTAATCATTAGAAATCCATTGGCATGTTGAATAACATCTCTTTCCTCATCACGTTCATGCATTCGTAACCTATACCATTTGACGTCAAACATAACTAATTTGAAGGAATTAAAGTCACACTCAAGTATATCATTCAAATACCCATAGTATCTATTTTCATATTCTCGGGGATGTCTGTCACTCCTAGAGGAAACATTAGTGACCTGGAATACTGTAGTTATCCCACTATCAGAATTTTTCCTGGTTTCATCGAGATGTTTGATGTGAAATTTACGACCATTCCACCACATAGCTTTGTGGTGTTTCAACTGCAATATGTCAGATATGTAAAATATGCATTGTCAATTAATAAATTAACATATTTATATAACTTGGAAAGTATCTGAAAAATACAGTACACATGTAGTCACATTAATATAATATAAAATAACTAAATAAAATGGGTGAATTTGCTTGCATGTCCATATTTCATACCATATGCTAAATCAAATTCCCTTTGTGTAACATTGGCATATTCGCTACAACGAGCTTCTCTAACCAATTTAGACATTCATTTCCATGATAACCTACTGCCATGATGTTGTTTACATATTTCAATCCATACATTCATTCAATCAAGATTTTTTTCAATGTATAAATGTAGTGCATCCCAATCTTGAGAAACTCAATCGAAAAATCATAATTCACCAATATTAAATATTAGTTATAACCATGGTAAATATTAATAATTGATGAAATAACATATATTAATATATTAATGAGTATGATCATATACACAAAAAACAAAAAAATGTATGTATTAATATAAATATCCACAATTATTAATATATTACCTCTCATTTTTTTCATTCTACCTTTCCCCAACAGGTGCTCCTGATCTTCAAATTTTTTGATAGAGTTCACATCCCAAATGTGATCCACTACATGCATAGTTGGCGCTGCTAATTTAGGAAGATACTAACTAATATACACCATGATCCCGATTTATTTTCGGAATGAAATGAAAGCAGAGAAATTACAATGAAATATGATGAAAATTTTTGAAAACAGAGAAATACAACAATACTTGATTTCTATTAATGAAAGAATTGTAAAGAGACTGTAAAAATACAGAGTGCAAGACTCACTGGAATGGTAGAAGCTTTATCTCTGAGAAGAGATTTGATGGCTACACTCATTCACAAGAAGATGATTACAATGAGGCTTTGAAGACATTTTTCTAATAAATAGGAATTCCAAAACCCTAGACATCGAAAAACCTAACCCTAGGAGTTGAAACGCCAAAAGTCATGTGGTCCCCGTTTGGGTAAGTCAGTACATTAAATTCTCAGGGTCCTAACTTTTGCATACAATCTCCATTTTAGGCATGTGATAGCCTGTTGGAAAGGTATTTTCGAGAACTACGCATTACGCCTTCAAACTCTGACTTTGTTTATAGTTTGATTGTGGTGATCCAAAAAAACATTGTTTAGGGGCCCAAAATGACCCTGGAAGTACAGTAAGATGTGATGACATGAAAACATACAAAATACGCTAATACAAGATAGCCTCGGAAGTGTAGATCCCACAATTACAAAGAAGTACAGAAGAACGTGTTGCACTAAAAAATAACAAGAGGAGACATTTGGAACAGGTGGGTGGCCACCAATATCCACCTGGAGTATGTGTATGGCTTCAGATAGCCTCGAAAGTGTAGATCCCACAATTACAAAGAAGTACAGAAGAATGTGTTGCACTAAAAACTGACAAGAGGATACATTTGGAACAGGTGGGTGGCCACCAATATCCACTGTGATTAATCCTCCCCCCTTAGGAAGCAATGGTATCCATTGCATTGAGTGCCCAGGGAATAGGGCAAATCATTTTCTGAATTTGAATCTTGGTGAGTTGCGTGCCTTATTGGAGAAGTTGTGCTTCTTGGCTTGTGGAAGACTATCACAAAATTGTTGTTGGAGAGGTTGAATCTGTTCCACCAACTTGTTGTCTTTGGGTTGGAGGGGGCATTGTGTAGGAACCATTGTAGGTGAAGAAACAATATCTTCTGTATCTTCGACAATACGTTTTTTCTAGATAGAAGGTGTTGAGGTTGCAGTGGTTGTATTGGTCTTTGATACATCCTTTCAACAAACTGTGAAGAGTATGAATTTTGCAGTATGAGAGATTACCTTGCGGTGTTTTTTTGGTGGAGCAGTAGTCGAAAGTACCTATGGTATCTTATAGAGCTAACCTCCTAGAGTAATAGTGACACTATGGGGTCTAAACTCATAGAAAACCTCATGTTTCCACATATATGGTTGGCCCAAAACAACATCACAGACATCAAGAGGGGAAATATCACACACTACCTCATCCTTGAAAGGATGGATGCCATTGGACAAACGACACTGTTGGCTTATGCGAAGATCTTGTACCTGATGAAGCCACCCAATGTTGTATGGCTATGGGTTTGGTGTTTTCGATAACCCCAATTGTTTGAAAACCTTATCTGAGATGAGGTTCTTCTGGCCGTCGTTATCAAAAATTAAATGCAATGGGGTCCCCTTCACCCACATTTGTGAATGAAAGAGGCACACCCCCTCTTCAGGATCTACTGGTTCTTCTAGCTAAATTGTTGTGGTCGTGATAGTAGAAATGGGGACTACATTGATTATCAGTTTATTTTCAATATTTTCGAGATTGGATTCTGAATCAAGGTTCGGCTCTGTGTCTTTGACCTCGGCCACCAATGATTGTTTCAAGTGACATTCACCAGTGTTGTGCTAGGGGATTTTGTGGAAGTCACACCACTTCCCATTGTCATTATTCATCTTTACTTTACCCTTTTTGTCCTATGTCTTGGACTGGTTTTCTAGAGGTTGTTGGTTAGCGTCGTCTTTACCATGCTTTGGATGTTCCATATTTTCAGACCCGAATTCCCATTTGTTCCAGTGCCTAAATTGTTGCTCAATTTTGACAACATATCGATAGGAAGATCCCAATGATGAGATGTTTAGGAAATCCATTTTGGTTTAGATGTACTTATCTAGATCCCCATGGTATTTCAGAACCAGATTCCACTCAGAGACTTTGATACCTAGCTTCATTCGCAAGGTATGTAAAGTATTTGTGAACTCCGACACTGTTTGGTTCTTCTCTTGTTGCAGTGTGGTCCATTTCATGTACTGGTCTTCATAGTTATCAAGAGGATAGTATTGTTCTTTGACCGCATCCACAAAACAATCCCAAGTGCGCTCGGCCCTGTATATTCCATATTCCTTTGTGGAACGTTTCTCCCAGTAAGTTTACCACCAATGTTTGAAATGGGGGAGAGCCTTGAGGAGTGCGAAGGTGATATTTTCCCTGTCGAAAAAATTTGAATAGAGAAATAACCTTCTAATAGATTTAACCATTTTTTTAGGGAATCTGCATCTATATGATCTTCAAATATGGGAATATCAAAATTATCTTGTACCTTGAAGGGAGAGGTTCCTACGAAATGGTTGCTTGATGAAGATGCACCTATTTCTATCAGTAGACATTGAAGAATGTGTGCAAAATTCTCCATCATTTTGTCCCTTTGACGCGTGAGAGCTTGCTCAAGAAATAGGTTAATATAATATTCTTCTCTGTTGTCTTTCTTTTCTGCTACCATCGAGGGTTTATTGGGCATGCGAGAGTGATTTCCCTCAAGAGACAAACTCGAGACCCAACTGGCTATACTTAGACCTCATCGGGGACATGCGCTAAAAACGATCAAGAACAACCTGCTCTGATACCACTGATCCAGATTTATTTTCGGAACAAAATGAAAGCAGAGAAATTAAAATGAAATACTCATGAAATTTTCCAAAAACAGAGAAATACAACAATACTTGATTTCTATTAATGAAAGAATTGTAAAGAGACTGTAAAAATACAGAGTGCAAGACTCGCTAGAATGGTGGAAGATTTATCTCTAAGAAGAGATGTGACGGCTATGCTCATTCACATGAATATGATTACAATGAGGCTCTGAAGGGATTTTTATGATAAACATGAATTCCAAAACCCTATACATCCAAAAACCTAATGCTAGGAGATGAAACGCCAAAATTAATGTGGGTCTCATTTGGGTAAGTTAGTATATTAACTTCTCATGGTCGTAACTTTTGCATACAATCTTGGTTTTAGGATCGTGATAGACCATTGGAAAGTTATTTTCGAGAAATATGCATTACACTATCAAACTCTGGCTCCATCTACATTTTGACTGTGGTGAGACAAAAAAACACTATTTAGGGGCCCAAACAACCCTGGAAGTACAACAAGATGTGCTGACATGAAAACATACAAAATAAGCTAGTTGGATTAGGTGGGAGGACACCAGTATCCACCTGGAAGATCTGTAGGGATTCAAATGGCCCCGAAAGTGTAGAACCCACAATTACAAAGAAGTACAGAAGAACATGATGCAGTGAAAACTGACAAGAGGAGCTAGTTGGAACAGGTGGGTGGCCACCAATATCCACCTGGATCACACCATGGATTGATATATCATATATCTGTCAACCATAGGACCCTCAGGATGTGATATTTTTCTAAACAAATCCTTCAATGATTTCAAGTGCCTCTCCACCATCCACATTGACCTTGTGTGTACAGGTCCACACATTTCAATCTCCTCAACTTGGTGTATGAGGTAGTGTTCTTGTACATTGAAAAATGTTGGAGGTATATACTTTTTCATTTCACACATTAGCCGAGGAATTTATCGCTTCCAATACTTTATATCATATTCATGGATTTATTTCAATGAAAACCATGTACATGGGATCATGACACAAGAAAATAACATGTTTCAACATAACATAATATATATTACATTACAAGTAAAACACATGTCATTAAGTACAACAAAAAATTGAAAGAACATTTTGCATATAAATCACAACTACTTACCTCATGTATTTTCCAATATCATATATAACTTGTTTGACATTGTATTCAAAGTCATTTGGGAGAGATAATGGTAGAACATATTGTAACAAAAAAACTGAATCGTTATTTGTTTCGACCAAAGTAGACAAAAAAAATAAAAACATAAAAGATGTATAAGACCAATATATAAATATGTATACCAAAATTATTACCTTAATGAAGGTATGCCAATCATGTGTTTTTACCCCACCAAATTCACCTTTCTTCGTTAACATATTATTTATGTTTGAATCAAAACCCGTGGGAAATAGACCTAAGCTCTTTGAATGGATTAACATCGCCAACCACCAATGAAATCTTAACATTATGAGGTTCATCTTTTAAATCTACCCATTTTTCCTCAATTTCCCGAAATGCATAACCATCGACATGAATTCGAAGACCACCATCTCCACTTATGTTACATGCATGGTAATCCATAAATTGTGCTATTATTTCACACCTGAAAAATCACTGCAAACGTGGAATTATGGGAATATGACGAAGAACCTTTCAAGGCACCTTTTTGTTACTTGATTGATATCTATTGATAATACATTGCAGACATTCTTTTTTCTAGGCATGTTGTCCATAATATATAATATGATCATTAGGACATGCATCTATAGTTTAATAATCCATTCCAATGTCTTTCATAATGGCATGAAAATCTCGATATGTGCGAGGTAAAATATTTGACGATGGTAACAAAAAATCACCTAACAATCTACAACATAACAAATAACTAGTTAATGTAAAGAATATTAATCGGAAAAATTGCATTCTTATTTTACACATTAATTAACACTAAAAGAAATAGAAAAAAGTCAACATTTATGTATATGAGATGAAACATATTACATACCTTAGGATCTGTGTCATACAAGTGTTCGACAAATGATTCATAAACTTTAAGTTCACTAGCAGCAATGTTGCAGAGAGAATATTTTCTCTTGAGCCTTCATAAAGTCGTTTATTTTCCTTTTCTAATAAAGCTTCATCATAAATACCATCACTATCCCCATCCTCATCCAACTGAGCAAACAAATCTTGGATCATTTGATTTGACCCATCATATTCTTCCATGGGATAATTAACTTGAATTGTCCCATCATGTTCTTCCATATATATATATATATATATATATATATATATATATATATAATTTTATATAAAATCGACAATCTAAAAACAGATAATGAATATATAGCTAATTACCACGGGACGATATTCATTCGATCTCCATCAATGTGCCCATATTTCCTACAATGTTTTTTAGTTGTTTCTATTAAAATTATTATGGGACATGTAGTGCAAAATTTTTTGCAAGGGAAATAACATCTACCATCACCCTTTTCACCCTCTTTACTTTTTTTCCCACCTCTAATATTTTGCGACATTCTTTCGCACAAAAATACCCTTTTTGAACTGTCGTTGTTATAGCAACATTGTTGCAACATCTTTAATTTGAAAAATATTTATACATTTTTTTTCGTCACAACAACGACGATCGTTGACCAAGTCAATGTTGACTTTGTCAAATAGTTGGGTGACTGTTTGAAAAGTGTAACGGTCATCATTGGATCGTCGCTCTTACAACAAATGTTGACCAAGTCAATGTTGACTTTGTCAAATAGTTGGGTGACTATTTGAACAGTGTAACGATCATCATTGGATTGTCGCTCTTGCGATGATAATGAAATTTCATCGCAAGAGCGACGAGAGTTGATTATCTTCACGTTCGTCGCTCTTGAGACGTTCAGTTGGTTTCATCTCAAGAGTGATGAACACAACCTGGATTTATAAAATTTTTGAAAATTTCAACTCATCTTCAATTTTGTGACGAAAGGGTACTTTCGTCGCAAATTTTTCAATATGTTGTACTGATAAATGATCTTTGAAAACTACTTAAATATGAAATTTTTTGTGCATTCGTGCTAAATTGTTATCAAATGTGTATTTGTAATTTTAAATGAATGTGGCATTGGATGTACTTTATGTTTGATCAGTTTATATTTTTGTTATGTTGGTGGGATAAAATATTAATATAGATTGGATAACATTCTTATCGCAATGCTATCAGCTTACAGTCCTTGGATTATGTCTTGCATCCTGTATTCCACAAATAATTTAAAAATTCCTTTCATAATTTGCAGGTCTTAATGGAAGCTCAATATTAAGACAAATAAGTAGGGTATTTAGGACGCGAGAGGAGAAGAACAGTTCCCTACAACACTTTGGTACCTAAAACTGACGAAGTTCAGTAATTTAGAGTATTCCCACACCAACATGGGAAATTTAGTGCAGGTATCGAAATGTTGTAACTACACTTTAAAAGAAAAATTTGGCTAAGCATAGTGTTGGCACAGTGGCAGACCCAGGGTTCAACGCTTCAACAACACACCAAAAAAACCCTAACTAGCGGCCCTTTCGACAACACCTGCGAAGCAGATGAAGTATCACCCGAGGTAGAGGCAGGGATGGTTGCAGGACTCCAGTGTCTCCAACCTTAGTTGGGAAACAGATCTGTGATTGTAATGCTTTAACAGAGAACTTAGAAGTTATATTTCATTAGTATTTAGCCTTTGTTTACAACACAGATAAACCCTAATTACAGAGCAGTGCAGTATTCATCCAGATCTAATATATTTAAGCCCTAAGCATATCAACATAGATCAAATCTAGCATCTTATCCACATCATTAGGCAATAAGATATCATATTCATCTAAGCATACATCGTTACATTAATCAATAATCATATAAACAGTCAAACATTCACAATGCAAAAAGCAACCACAACACAGGATATACGTGGTTCACCCCCAGCCTGGGGCTACGTCCACCAACTCTTCTCTTCTTTATTATCTTCGGTCAAGCTTCTTATAGGCACATAGCATCGAAATCCTGCTCCGAAGAAGACAAGAGATCTGTGCACACCTTACCAGATCCTCCTTCCCTGAGCTAGGTTACAGCACAACACCTTTACACAATTTCTACAGTCACTTGCACTTAACCTTGCAATATTCACACAATATGCACAAAGCATGTACAACTATCACTTGCACTTAGCACATCATCACACAGATGTCTATATCATCCTTCACACCTCTTCTTACATCACCTAGACATCTATTTATACATTACAAAATGGGCCTAAACATGGGTAAACCCATGGCTTGACATCCCCATACCCGTTACATAAGCCCAAAACCCACAAATCCATAAAACGAGCTCAAGGTTCCACAATCTCTGCTTCTACTTGCGCTCCACCTTCAATAGCATGTTGAAGTCCCAAAATAGGTCAAACCTGACCAAGAATCTCCAAAACTTAGTCAAGGGCCAACAAGCCCCCAACACTCACCTGTGACTCGTCCTGAGTCACTTTGCTTTGGTTAGTTCTACCTCAAAATGCTCAAGCTTGGCTAGAGTTGCTTCGACCTATTGTTGCACCAAGGCCTCTTGCTCGACAAACTACTGAAGAACTGCCTCGTTCATAGGTCCTTCCAAGCGTTTCTCAACTGTAGTGCCTACTTTCTCTAGTTCTAATCCTCGTCCTTCAATCTCCTCAAATAGTTGACAAGCTGCATCCTGGACTGGTTGGAGCCTCTGAGTCACTTCCATGAATTTTCTCTGTATGGCATGGACTTGTTGTTGAACAATGTGATGTTCTTGTGATCTTTTCATTCTTTCAACTGCAGACAAGAGCTTCAACTATGCATGTACCGTTGTTGCTTTCTTCTTTGCCTCCTGGAGTTGGGACTCTAGTGTCTTTAGTTCAAGGTCTTCAGTAAGTCATTCATAAGTCTGTGCACTGCGATCACTGAGTTGTTTACATTCCATGGAGAAGGTCTTGATTCTCTCAACTGCGCTCCGAGTAGTTGCTTCTCTTTGATCTCATACATCCTGCGGAGTGTTTGAAACTGACTGTAGCTCTAGATATGTTATTCTCTGTTGAAGTTGTTAAATGACTTCAACGAGCTTCACTACTTGATGCTCTACTGGGTCTTCCTCCTTTTTCTCTAAGCCCGTCACCGAGCAGAGTGCTCTGTTGACTGCTTCTTTTACTCCAACCTACTCAGCGAGCAGTTGTTCCTTTTCTCGTTGGATTTGTGCTTTCTTTTCTTCAAATTTTGACTGGAGGGAAGCCTTCTCCTACTGCGCAATCCTGCGTTGCTCTATTACTTCCTCTTGTGCTTGCTTCAGGGCCACTGTGGTCTATTATTTTTCTTCTTGTGCGCGACGAGGGTGAGCTTCGATCGCATCATCTATTCTGCAGAGTTGGGTAGGCTCATCTCCCAACTCTGTTTCTTCTGATGGCGAGGGCACAATGGACATTGCACGACTGGAGTGAAGGGACTATTGTACCTCTCTGAGTTCTTCCTCAATTCTATCATACATGGCTGCTTGCTTGGCTTCATTGTTCTGCAAGAGGTCCTATGAGGCATCTGATATGGCTGGGATTATGAAGTCGAATTCATCGAGCGTGAGTACAGTCTACAACTTAGTCTTAGTAGCTTTGGACTTCTTCCGGGAAGTAGGTTTCATGGGGGAAACCTTCATTTTCTTAGATGGATCAGTCTCATCAATGGGATCCTTAGATAGTGTTACTTCTCCTTGCTTTTGCTGATGTTCTTTCCCATTATTCTCTTCTTTATCTACTTTGTCATTACCTCCTCCTCCAGGTGATTTTGAAGTAGTTTCTTCTGATGCACTGCTCAGGTTCTGTACCTCTTCTATATTCTTCCTTATGTTGGTTGCAGGTGTGTCATGTGCTTCGTGAGTGGCCTCCGTGCTTCCAATTTGTTCAGGATTGGACAATTCTACAGGGTCAATAGGGATAAGGATCTCTACAGGCCAATCCTTAGTTATCTCTTCTAGTTCCTCTTCTGTGAGCTTATAGTATGACTGAATCGCTTATTTACTCTCATCTGCATGCACAGTGATGTAAATGAAGTGTCGATCTGCGCAGAAATTCACAAGTGGAATGAACCGGTGTATAGTGTTCGGTTTCATACAAGGGACAACTTCAATATCCCTCTTTAATTGGAGATAGTATGTATGGAATACTGCGTTAGACTCCCATTGCTTTCCCATATCGCTCAAATACCAGAGCGTAGTGAAATTCACAGCGAGCGGCTCAAATGGCTCAATGTCGAGGAAGGTCGCACCTTTTGGAATCTCCCAAGTTGTAAACGTGATGAGGATAAGGAGCCAGCTAAAGTGGAACTCATATCCCTTATCATGAGCTTCGCGACAATCCAATTCTAACTAGTTGATTAAGTACTTTTCCCAATCCATCTGTAGTCCTTCTACGCATTTCCCAATGAGGTCAACAACGAACCATGTGACCTGTGTAGGTTTGTTCTTTCTCACTAGCTTCCATGCGATCAACTGGCAGGCCAGGCGCACTGCGCCATTTTGGATGGAAGCTACCTTGTAGCCTTACATCCCCTTTTCTACATCGCCATATGTATATTTAATCCTTTGTGCCAGTGAACGGTCTGCAACCTTCCCTGGGTAGAAGTCTTGTGGGTCTGGTCCCTGCATGCTCACTCCAGTGATCCTATGGATCAGTGTTGGGTCAATGGTGATGTGTCTGTCTATCCATAGATAGCTGCCATGGTAGCACGATAGCAGGAGCTTAATGCACGCATTAACTTCCTAGTGCCTTCCAAAATGTGGTATCTTCATTATGTTCAGGATAGTGGATTGTGCGAGGTTCATAGTCCATGGTTGGGGGATTATCCTTGAGTTCTTCCCCTTCATCCTAGTCAAGTACCTGTGAGGGGCGAGCATGTTGTGGTTCTCGAAATCCCCTAGGTTGAAGTCACTGAATTTTAATGTCATGATCTTGTATAGATGGGTTTGAATTGCACATATCCCCTTTGGGAGGTACACAGTAACCAGGGTATAATCAAACTCCCTTGGGACACTGTCATGGCTCACTGTCCCGACCAGGTGTGGGATGTAGTCGAGTAGGATAGACGGGATCAACTTTGCATTAACCAAGTCATCTCGATGCTTGGTTCTTTTCTTGGATATGGATTGGGATGGTCCATATCCGCGAGCAGTTGACTGAGAGGCTTTCACTCCTCTCGTCGATGAAGCTTGAATCCTTGTGGACATTAATTTTTGTTGGTTGTGGAGCTTGATTATCTTCATGATTTAGAGGTCTTTTGTTTTTAGTCGTGTTTATACCCCATGAAGTATTTACACCCCAGAAGTATGTACACTCTTCCACACGAGGGAGTTCAGAGGGGGGTTACGCCCTCTACGGGGTCCGGGGGGGCTATCCCCCCGGCTGTAGGGTTCGGGGGCAAGCGGGCCCTCGAAGGAAAAATTGCCTTGTAAATGTATATTGTAATTTCATTGTAAATCTAGACCGTTCATTATAAGGTCGCAGATCTAATGGTAGAAATTATGCTAGGGTTTTTTTTCCCTAGAAGAAAACCCTCTGTTATGAGGGAAATGTATTGCGGTTATGCATTATAGTGAATATTGTATTATGAGATAGGATACTGTGAGAGAAAGAGGAGGAAATTACAACGGGTTTGTTGTAGGTTGTATCCCTTCATATGCTGGATAATAATAAAGGAAGGACCTGGAAATTTCTCTGGTGGACGTAGACCACACTGGGTGAACCACATAAACATATGTCTCTATTGTATTATGTATCTTCTGTGTTTTATTTCCGTATTTTTTTTATTTTATTTCTCCACGGTCCTATTTTTCTAACACTTTTTCAGCCATTAAATCGATTAGAAATTCTTCAACCGACTTCTCTATGGTGCTGAGTTTGTCCGACATGCACTCTCTCGATCGAATAACTCAGGTCAATGAATGAATGCTCAATGTAATAGAACAAGTGTTGATCTCAGTAAACACAACGTGGTAGCAATGAGTTCTTTTGTTGGCTCAGATACAATTTGCAAAAGTGTTCTCGGTGCAACAGTCGACGGACTAAGTAGATGATGAGGTAACAAACCTCTCCAATGGGTGAGAAGCCTTCATCAATGCAGTTATGTCTGTTACGACGCGGTCCCAACAGTCTAATGGCGAGATTTTTGGTCATAACTGTTGTTCTAACTGTTCAGGAGCATTGGTCTAATGGTCATAATGCCTCCAACGGGCATATCTCTCTGCCATGGTGAAGTGCCACTTGGCATTGTTCTGATATCCTGACAAAGTTCTAGTTTTGCAAACCTTCCTTCTGTGAAGTTCCCTCCTGTAAATTTTCTATCTTTTCCTTCTTCTTGCTGAGTTTTCTAGCCTTTTTCCCTGTGATATGTGTTACTGGGTTCATCTTCCCATTCTAATTCTTATCTGTACTCAACATAGTAACTTCACATTGTTGATATTCTTTCATAGGGTTAGAAAGTAGTACTTCTTCTCTGTCTGAGGTAGGTGCTCTTCTCTTCTATATAGACAAATATTGTAAGTCTTCTTAGGTTCTTTCATCTTCGACATCCGGATAGCTGGTCCTCAATAGCTTTGACTGGTCCTCTTAGTTCTTTTAGTAAGTGTGCTATCTTCTTCATCATGAAGTCTCTTAGTTCTTTCTTCTTTTGTTCTAAGGCTTCCTCTTTTTTCTTCTGGTCTGATCCTTCTCAATCCAGGTTTTTCCTAGTAACATAGAAAATGGGGCGTTGCTCTCAATAAATTTAACAACCTCAAAATCTTTCTCTATCGAATTTCCATGAGCACTCATAGATATCTGGGTAAGTCTTCCACATAGGGTTATCATATTTCCTCTAAATAATCATATTCCTCCTAATGAAGGACTCATAGCAGGCTCTCCTAAAATTTCCCAGGTTCTTTCTGTCATGATATTCACCTATGTTTCCTCATCCATAACACAGTCAATGTTGAAGTCTCCTGTTTTTTTTGTATGCACTCTTTTTATTTGAAGATATTTGACAAGTTGATATTTCTATGATCATTCAGGGTTTCTTTCATTCCTAGTAATACAGTCTCTAATTCTTTCTGGGGTTCTGCCATGGTCTTAGTTTCTTGGCCTTCCTCAGGGTTTCCTGGTCTCATGTTCATTCTTTCAAGCTTAGCAATCATTCTATGGAAATACAAAACTTCATGGTCCATAGCTTTACAAGAAAGGCAAGTAGGACCTCTATCAGGGCATTCCTTAGCAAGATGTCATGGTCTTCTGCAACTATAGCAAAGAGTTAATTCTCTCTTTCTCTTGAATGATCCCCAACCTTTCCTGTACTGCGCACTAGGATCACAGTAACTAACCTGCAAAGATTTCTTTCTAGGATCCTACATCCATTTGTTAGTCCAAACATTCTTTCTATGCATAGGAATAACATACCTTTCATTATTTCTATCATATCTATTCATATGAAGTCTTCTTTCTTCTAACTGTGCCCTAGTTTTCAAGCTAGGGAAAAATTTATCAAACATACCTAGATCCATAATTTTGAAACAAAAAATTATACTTATCTTACTTTTATCAAAACACAAATATTTTAGATCTTACCTCTTTAATAAAAAAATTCACCGATATTACCTCTTTTCTTCAGATTTGCCTCCTTTCTTAGCACGGATCTTCACATTAAAGTAGAATAATGCACACTAGGGCAACAGATCTACGCACAAATCTTTCTCTTTTCTTCAGTTCTCAGCAATCACAGTTTATGGTCCTAGCAACAGAACCATTTGTTGGCACAGGGGAAGACCCAGGGTTCAATGCTTCAATAGTGCACCAACAAAACCCTAACTACCTGCCCTTTCAGGAACACCTGTGCAGAAGATGAAGTCTCACCTGAGGTAGAGGCAGGGGTGGTTGCAGGACTCCAGTGTCTGCAACCTTAGTTGGGACACAGATCTGTGATTGTAACACCTTAACATAGCACTTAGCAATTATATTTCATTAGTATTTAACCTTTGTTTATAGCACAGATAAACCCCAATTACAGAGCAACGCAGTATTCATCAATATCTAATATATTCAAGTACTAAGAATATCATCATACATTAGATATAGCATATTATCCACATCATTAGGCACTAATATATCATAGTCATCTAAGCATACATCGTTACACTAAGAGGTAATCATAGAAACAGTAAAACATTCACAATGCACAAAGCAACCACAACACAGGATATACGTGGTTCACCCCCAGCCTGGGGCTACGTCCACCAACTCTTCTCTTCTTTTTGTATTCGTTCAAGCTTCTTACAGGAACATAGTATCAATATCCTACTTCGCAGAAGACAAGACATTTGTGTGCACCTCGCCAGATCCTCCTTCCCTGAGATAGGTTACAGCACAACGCCTTTACACAATTTCTACAGTCACTTGCACTTAGCCTTGCAAGCTTCATAACAAAGCATGTACAACTTTCATTTTCACTTAACACATCATCACACAGATGTCTATATCATCCTTCGAACCTCTTCTTACATCACCTAGACATCTATTTATACATTACAAAATGGGCCTAAACATGGGTAAACCCATGGGCCGACATCCCCATACCCGTTACATAAGCCCAAAACCTAAAAATCCCTAAAAAGGGGTCGAGGTTCCGCGATCTCTGCTTCGACTTGCACTCCACCTTCAACAGCCTGTCGAAGTCCTAAAATAGGTCAAACCTGACCAAGGATCTCCAAAGCTTGTTGAAGGGCCAACACATAGCATTGTATGGTTTTCTTCTCTAGCTTTGGGGAACCTATAGAATCAACACAACAACAACATCAATTTCATCATTTCCTACATTCATTCATATTATGCATATGCAGTACAAAAATTGGGTAATGACATTTTAAGGTAAAAATGATTTTGAATTCTTATTGGCTTATTAAGAACAAGGGATATTATTTAAACAACTCTCTAATGCTTGTCCAGCCTCTTCATTCTTTCCATACTAAATTTTTTATTACCATGTGTCCATACCCTACATCCATGTGTTATATTTGTAGTCTGTAAACCTATGACTTATATCCATATGTAGAAAGCACCCATATAATGTTTTCCACCTTTGTATGCCTTGATCATATGTGCTACATATTCACTCACTTTCATACTCCACTTATATGCATCATGATCACACTTTGTATTATTATCATGCATCCATCGTTATTATGAAGGGTTTAGTGATTATATGTGGAAACTAGTGTAATCATTCAAGGTCACCATGGTTTGATAAAACTGTTAGTGGAGGTTGAGATTTGTAAAATAAATGAAACTTGGGAACACTTTTTGAGTGCAAACACATTTGTATATCAAATACTAGTAACTATAGTAGAGAGTTTGAAGAAACCAGGAAAAATTACTATGAAAATTAACTTTGATGAATACCTCGGCTCTCTTAGAGTCGAGGGATTCATCTCTCACAAAAAAATATTGAGGAATTTTAAGCCTGGAAAAGGAGTTTTAGTTAATAGGCCATTAATTGCACCTCCTTCAGTTCAAAAAATCACCAAAAATATGGCCAAATAGGGTAACATAGGAATTGTTTTACTAGAAGAAAATTTTCACTTGAAAAAGGGGACTAAATTGACTTCCATATACCACATTCTGCACGAAGGAAAAACCCAATCTCTTTAGATGAAGAAGAGACTCATCCTATTGCAAATATCTTTAAAATTTCCAAATGACCAAAGACTACGGGTCGGGCTCTACTACATAAATCATCCCCATAACCTAGCCACCAAGAGATTAATGACCATGTTGAGCCAAACATAACCATAGAGGAGTAGAGGAATTTTTTTATCTCTTTAGGGAATGATAGAATACTTGAGGATGTCCATCATCCTACCAAAAAGAAATAGAAGCCTGGAAGCCTGAAGACTCCAAGCATAGTCATTCATGAATCTTCCAAGAGGGGATATGATGAGTACGAAGGATCAAATGTCCTTGTAGCAGAGTTTGTCATTGAATCTCCTTCATAAAAGGAGCTTAGAAAAAAAATTGAAAGATTAAGATGCTCACATAGGAAATGACATAACTATCTACCATGAATAGGTGTATAGAAAGGGAGAATCAACAGTTGAAGGAGCATAGTCAAAAGTTCTAGGAGGAACTTGAGAAACTCTAATCAGACAACAAGAACATTAATAAAAAGATGAATAAAATGTTTTTCAATCAAATCAACCAGTTCGGAGAAGGAGTGGCGGTTTGTGAAAGAAGCACGCATGCCTCAACGTATTGATCAGTGTAGTAGGGTTCTCTTAGTGGGTACAGAGGGAAGATTTCAATTTTGTGATGTCTTTGCATGAGGACATGTAAATGGTCATGTGTGGGGGTAATGTTGAGCTCCCATTTTTTCACTCACAATACACCCATTTTGGCCACCAATCCCCTATCTATGCATCCAAACCTAACTTAATTTCATCTCTTTTCACCTTTTTGCACGCTTAAGATCCTTGACAAGTGCACAAGGTAAAAGTTGTTTTACTTTTATATTTTCCTAAGTTATTGATAGATTAATTAGGGTTTTCAAGCTATATATTTTATCAATGATAAATGTCATGCTCACCTTTATATTGTTATAGCTATTACTGCACCATTGCAGATATTCCCATACTCGAGTTTGTAGCTTCTCCTACTTTCGTATGCTCAGATTAGATTCGACCACTCAGTTTTTGTAGATATGAATTCCAACATGGATTTTCACCTATTAGTTTGTTCCCGAGTCATACATGGAATCCTCTAGGCATGGTTAAGCATTTTCAGCCAAAAACATGACAAATTTGCATCATCTAACTTCCAACACTATTATCGAGATAACGAGGACGAATTTCCAAATTATGGAACATGGGTTTTGTGGGGAGGGAACTCATTTAGATGAATTAGGGGTGTATCTCCAAACTAATACATGGCTAAGAAGTTACATATGTTTTCTTAAATTGGGTTTGCCCAGATTTTCTGTTACAGACCATTTTTCAAAATTTCTTAATCTGTAAAACCATATTCCGTTTAGTTCCGAGTTTGGGGATTGGATCTGGTCTTTTCCCCATGTATACATATGTATCTAAGATGGAGTGGAGGGGATATAATTAAACTTTTGCTCTCTTGAGACCATATTTTCATACTTGTTGTTGTATCTATGAACTTTGTAATGATAGTGTTGTAAAGGAATAATTACCTTCTTTTAATACAAGTCCAGATCTAGTTTATGGTGCTATATTGACCGTGATTATCTAAGTACTTTTTGATGGCTTCCTGGAATAGGAAAGGGCCCACGTCTCTTGGGTTGCAGAGCTTAATGTATCATATATAGTTTATATCACAACAATTGAATAATGTTGATTTATTTATGTATATAACCTTGATTGCAGAGCTAACATTTATTTTACAATGCAATGACTCGGGGATATTACAAAAGAATGTGTTTTATAGTGATTTATGTGTAATGTTTATGTTTAAAATAAAGTATTGAATTTTAGGTAAGATCATTGATAGTTGTTGTGGTGTGAATCTTTTCTCTATTCACTGAACATTCTGGTATTGGTAACACTGGTTTTATTATCACTTATTCCTATTTTTAGTTGTTCATATAATAAGAGATTGAAACTTGGTTTTTCCTTTCCCTCGGGACATATTAAAAATAGAGAATCCATTCATTATCAATATGGAGAAGAATGATTGACTATCATAACTTATAACTTATTCTAGTACTTGAATGTAACAATAAATATGACGACTTGTGATTTGAATCTCCCAAGTAAATGAAGGAATAGAATGGAACTTTAAAACTTTTATGCTTCAAGTTAAGTTGCATAGAAGTTACATTTGCATTTCAATAAGTTGAGTGTTAAGCCCTAATATTGGCTCATTACCCCTTAATTGGGGCATATTATATTAGTAATGTTATTTTATTTAGGTTGGCTTTAGGCCATTAGTTGTAATTATACCTCCTAGTCTCCTATATATACCAAGGAGACATTTTCATTTTGAATCATCTTGTACTTGAACATTTAAGTGGGGTAAAAGGAGGTTGCCCCCTCGAAGAGGCTTATTATCTGAGATTATCTCTTTTTCAAGGTTTTGAGTACTTTTTCTAAGGTTTTTCTATGCTATATTGATATTTGGTTCTTAACATATGGTATCAAAGCTCAAGGTCTTGAGGTTTCGCTGCTACATCTGAGACACCTTGGAATTTTTTCTATAACTTTTTTTCTACAATGTTTCAGAAGGAATGACATGGAGGATATTTAGTAGATAGATCAAGGTACGTTGGGTTCAAAATTCATCTCCTGAGGCCTTATATTTTCGGAGATACAACCTATACAAGATAGGGTTCTTGAATCATCCTGAACTAAGTCATTGCAGAATTTTCGCTATAAAAAATTCTCTGTAATGTTTAGAAACCCGAAATATGAAGGCTATTTACAGAAATTAGTATAGTATTTGTGGTAAAAATTTTAGCTTCTGGGTCATCTTAAATTTGTATATACACCTTGTGTAAGATAGGGTATCTGACTAGTCCTATTGACTAGTCGCAAGAAGGTATTCCAGGTAAAATAATCATAACTTCTTCCTAGAGTATCCAAATTGAGTGGGACTGGTTTCATTAGATCGTGGATAGTTTGTAGTATTTATGGTGCGAGTTTCATAATTTTATATCAATTATTTTGTGCGGGGCATGCTATACAAGTGAGATCTACTGGAAATGACAAAAATCGGCAAGTTGTGGGGAAGTTACCATAAATTCCACTTGGCACATCCAATTTATATCATACCTGTGGCATTGCAGAGAAGAAATATCATAGAACTACATAAAAGAAAGTTTCATACCCATAAGGGCCGAAACTTGGGAGATACAACAGAAGAAATATTGTCTAGCAGAACCACCTCAAAATCAAGGTTCAAAAGTGATACTTGGCCAAGATGCCACCAAAAAAGGGAACTTCTACACCAAATAAGCCTCCAGAAAATCCTACTTGGACTCTTGATGAAGGTGAAGAAATGCGTAGGGACATAAATGAACTACAAAAGATGATGGATTCAATGGAAGCTAAGTTGGATACTAAGATGGATTCAATGGAAGCTAAGTTGGATACTAAGATGGATGGTTTAAAAGGGGAGATCATGGAAGTATTGAAAATTTTCGTAACAGAGAAGACACCTGAAACTGAAAATGCATCCCATGAAATTCATGATGAGGACACAAGGAAGGTGAATCAAGAATGGAGAAACTCCAACTTTGGGTTGAATACCAACCACGTTCCTAAGATTGATATGAGGAAGTTTGATGGCAAGGACCCAATCACATGGATACTTCAGATGGAGAAATTATTTGATCTCCATAATGTGCCACATACACAAAAGGTATGAATTTCTTCTTTATATTTAAAACCTAATCAATTTGTATGGTATCGATGGCTTTGTTCTCGCAAATCACTCGTCACTTGGACAATTTTCATGGAAGAAATGATAAAACACTATGAGGATACAATGAGCAATACCTTCTTTAGCCAATTGATAAATCTCAAGCAAAAGGGTTCAGTTACCGAGCACATTGAGAACTTCCAAAGATTGAATATAAAGGTAACTGATATTCCAGATGAGCACTTGATTGATG